>ML664199.1:8279884-8348923 GCA_007570785.1 Antilocapra americana
TAATCTCAAAAATTTACAAACAACTCCTGCAGCTCCATTCTAGAAAAATAAACAACCCAATTAAAAAGTGGGCCAAAGAACTTAACAGACATTTCTCCAAAGAAGATATAAAAATGGCTAACAAACACATGAAAAGATGCTCAACATCACTCATTATCAGAGAAATGCAAATCAAAACTACAATGAGGTACCACTTTACACCAGTCAGAATGGCTGCCATCCAAAAGTCTACAAGCAATAAATGCTGGAGAGGATGTGGAGAAAAGGGAACCCTCTTACACTGTTGGTGGGAATGCAAACTAGTACAGCCACTATGGAAAACAGTGTGGAGGTTCCTTAAAAAGCTGCAAATAGACCTGCCATATGACCCGGCAATCCCACTGCTGGGCATATACACCGAGGAAACCAGAATTGAAAGAGCCACGTGTACCCCAATGTTCATCGCTGCATTGTTTACAATAGCTAAGACATGGAAACAACCTAGATGCCCATCAACTGATGAATGGATAAGAAAGCTGTGGTACATATACACAATGGAATATTACTCAGCATTAAAAAAAATTCATTTGAAGCAATTCTACTCAGATGGACGAAACTGGAGCCCATTATCCAGAGTGAAGTAAGCCAGAAGCAAAAACAACAATACAGTATATTAACACATATATATGGAATTTAGAAAGACAGTAATGAGAACCCAACATGGGAGACAACAAAAGGAACGCAGATGTATAGAATAGACTTGTGGACTTTGTGGATGAGGGTAAGGGTGGGATGAGATGGGAGAAGGGCACTGAAGCATGTTAATTGTCATGTGTCTAATCAATCGCCAGCCCAGGATTGATGCTCGGGACTGGTGCAGCGAGATTTCCCGGGGGGGAGGGAGGAGGGAGGGGGGACCCGGAGGGGAAGCATATGTAAACCCATGGTGATATCATGACAATGTATGGCAAAAACAATAATAAAAAAATAAAAATAAATCTTCCATTGTGACATAGCTCCATCTTGCATCCCTGTAGGGAAATAACAATCAGCTAAGACGGTAGTAGTTAGACTCTCTCGCCCCACATTCTCTCGCTCTTGTCCCACCTTCTGTAAACAGTGACTTTGCATGGTTATGTAACAGCTGAGATCACTTATAGCATCATACCTATAGAAGCATCACCTGAAAAGCCCATGCCACACCTTGCAGTGGCATCAACCTTTAGAGAACAAACCATATCTGCCTTGCTACTATGAATAAAAACTCTCTGCAGTTCTTAGGCTCCTAGCATCTTCTTCCAAATTTTCCTATCTGCTTCCTAGCTCTTGCCTTGCCTACCCCGGGTTCAGTGAACAGCAAGACAATCCCAAATGTTAGACTCCCATGGGCCTCCATCCACCACATCCATGGCCTTGACTCACTGTTGCGATCAGGGAAGAATCTTGCTCTGTCTCCAGGAGGGAATGTACATCACTCTCCTTATTGGAGCAAATCCTTAGGAGAAAACACCAGCGCAGCAGAATAGAACCATGTCACCTATTCTTTTCTTGAGAAATAAGGTGAAGAAAAGAAGGGTCAGATGAAGACAGGTGGCTTAGGTGACAGAGAAGCGGCTTCTGCTGAGGGTCAGAAGGTTGAGGAGCAAGCCTGGAGTTGGGCCGAGGTGGCGTGACTGCCAAGGGCACCTCAGATGAGCTTCTGCAGAGCCCCTGGGAATCAGTGTGAGAGTCTGGTGAGCAGGAACTACATAAAGGCAGCATGGCCCCACCCCACCCCCACCAGAATTAACTGATAGAACAAGGCTGCACTGTGCTGTGAGGACATGGGGGTAGGAGTGCTTTAGAGTGGGGGAATCCTTTCCCTGACTCCAGGACTGGGCTCCTGTAACCCCACAGTGAAAGTGCCCTCTCAGAGCAGTCAGTGATGACCTTGAGCAATCAGGACATGAGCCCAAGACTGTCCAGGATTCTTCTCTGAAGGGCAGTACACACAAGTATGTGAGTCCTAATTGAGTTTTATTCTTTGCTTAAACACCATGCACATGGTCCAATAACCTGGGCATTTCTCTTATTTTTTACCCTAAATTAAAGGGTTTGGGCTTTGTGGGCTACACTGCATTCCTATGTTTCATGAGAACCACAGGTGTCTCTTTCAGTTTGTGTTGAATCCCCCATGGACCATTTCAATTATTGTTTGTACCTCCCCACAATAGCTGTAGGGATTTCTGCCCACAGTGGGTTTAAATGGACTATGCTCATTGGTCTACTTTTATGGGTTTACATAATAGCAGTGGGAATGAGATTAACTACCTGGATGGAGAGGCTGAAGCTCAGAGCTGCTGGACACCTCCTCAGGGCCGCAGGCACCTGTTAGATAGCTAAGATTTGACAGGCCGTGCTGGGCTGAAATAGGACATTATAAACAGAAGGGTTCAACTCTCTTTTCAATCAAGAAAATGCATTTTGTGTTTGTTGTTGTTATTTTGCTTTTTTTTTTTTTTTTTTGGTCAACATTCTTTCAGGAAAATGGAAGAGAAGGAAAACCAAAAAAACAACGTTCTCTTATGCTTGAGAGTGGCCAAAGCTTTTGATAATTCAATTGCATTTTTACAGATCATTTGGGTGGTTTCCCCAAGCAACAGATAAAAGGCAGCTTCTCTGTACCTACTTATGATAGCAGCAATAAATAATAGTGTTTCTGGGATTGTTTGCAATTGCAGGACCTCTGACATGAATCAGCTCCAGGCTCTGGCTCCCAGCAGGAAGGACCTCAACTCAAAATTGCTCCAGGCTACACACAACACACTCCAGGGAGTTACCATCTGCACAGCCTTAAGCTTCACACCAAACATCTGCGAGATGATGGACGGCTGAGCCTTCGTACAAGCTGGTATTAGAGGCAGAGATTGAAGGTCTGGTTGGGTCCTAGGAGCCCTTGGCCAGCGCTGGGCATCAGATTCACCAATGGCTGCTCCAAGGGGTGCAATCCTGCCCCCACCCCCAGAGGTTCCTTTTATAGTCTGATCCAAGGCATCTCTATTCTGCAAAAGCAGCTCAGTGACTCTCGTTTGTCCCCAGGGTCCCCATACACAGCTGGACAGTACATGACAGCCCACGGACCCTCTAGCTCTAACTGCTGGAGTCGGCCCAGCAAGGCGGACAGTTTCCATCCAGAAACAAGCTGGGACAGGATGAAGAAGACTGGCAGGGTGATCCTTTGCTAGCAGTGGGAAGCCCTTGTCAATTCTGATTCTGAAGAGACTGGATGGAAGAGTGTCAGGCAACAGCCCCTAGAAAGAGCTTTAAATTCTGATTCAAAACCAATCAGTCAGCAGGGTCCTGCCCAGGAACGACTGGCCCAGTGGGTGTGGGCTTTCGAGCTCTTTAGGAGAAAACCAGAAAAGAATGTCTTGGTTTAAGGGGAAAAAAAAATACAAGCTTCAAAATATAATGTGCTAAAACTTACAGGGAAAGGTCAAAAAACCCCTGCTGCTTGTTCCCAATAACTGGCCAAACCTCGCCATCAAAGCTGACTACTTTGGTGGTTAAAAGCACTGTGCAGGTGTCACATCCCAGCACAGCCACTTCCTATGTGACCTTGCACAAGTTTCTCTCTCTCTCTTTGAGCCTCAATTTTCCCCAAAGGGTAATTATAAAGAGTAAGTGAGATAATATTTGTGAAGCGCTGAGGATGGGGCCAGGTCCAGAGTACTGTGTAAACGTTAATCACTTGTTATTACCAGGGGCAGTATTGTCATGACCTGGTAATCATGCTCAGGCACCAAGACCCCCAAAATAAAAATCCGAGGCACCATCTCAGGGCACCTGATGGCATCAGCAAGATGAAGACTCTCCCCTCTTCCAGACTTTTGGAGAGTAGGTCTTGGTGAGAAACTGGGTTAGGAAGTATTTAGATGGACTGCTTGAGTCAATGTTGGTACATTCATATGATGGAATGTGATGTGGCCACTCAAAGAATGCTGAGTGCATAGGAACACTTATGGAAGACTTGTATGATACAGTGCTGAGTGAAATACGCAGGTAACAGAACAGAATGGCTCCATTTCTGCCTAAAAGTATATATAAGCAGCATGTATGAATCATACACCATAAACTCAGACATGTAAGAAGTATCACATGTCATTTAAACCAACTCAAATCTGACTTTAAGTTTTACCCTGCTGGCTGGCAGGAAATTCACTCTTGGCATCACTGGGGTTTCTTCTTTCCCTACCCAGCATCACACAAGAATCTAACATGCTAACATGGTACCCAGAAAGCATAGGCTGGTATCTAGCCTCCCATCTCTTGACCTCCCCTTGCCATCATGATCAAGCCCAAAGGTTCCTCGTAGGTATGTGGCTGTTCATGAAATGGGGGCATGGGGAGTGCTCTTTAGCAAGGCTGGAGGCTCAGATGCCTTTAACCTATCCCCTGGAGAGGTCATTTCCCTCAAGTGCCCTGCCTCTCTTCAAGTGCTGCCAGGATAGGTCAGGTTCCTTGAAAATTGGGGTCCACCAGTCTCCATCCCTGACCAGGGCAGGGCACTGTCTTGGCCCTTCTCCCCAACCCCCTTCCACACCTGCCATAACATGGGGCTTCAGGGAGCTTGGGCTTTCCTGAGAGAAGGAGAGGGTCAACATTTGCTTCCTCCTCTCCCAGAGCCCCACAAGCTAGGAATGCATGGGCTTAGCATAGAGGAGCGAAGGAGCCAGGGAGAACCCACACCAGTTAGGAGCCTAGGACATTCCTTAACACATGCATGTGTGTGTAGGGCTAAGTCTGCATGTAGGAGCCCAAACGTAGTCTCTCTAGGAGAGGGGAAGTTGTGGGTGATTGGAATTTTCTCCTTTTAACTCCTCTGTACTTTATGTGATCAATATAAATCATTTGCATTAAAAATTAAAAAGTTTGAAGATGCATTTGGTAAGGAAGCTAGAATTTGTTTAGAAGCCTGGATGACAATTTCTGAGATAGGGGAAACCTAAAAGCAAGGGCAATGAAACCAGCCTTGTGAGCAAAACGAATATCATTTGAGTGATTTTACACCCAGTGCATGCTCTGAGCATTAAGTTCTTGTCCACATGTAAATAACTCCATGTGGTAAGAGGCATACTCAGAACTCTGGGTAGACAAGTCGAGAGCTATTCCATGGGGACTTCCTTGGTCATCCAGTGGTTAAGACTCCATTCTTCCAATGCAGTTGGCATGGGTTCAATCCCTGCTTGAGGAACTAAGATCCTGCATGCTGGAACTAAGATCCTGCATGCTGCAAGAAAAAAAAAAAGTTACTCCTTGTTCCACCATCCCCTTCACAAGGAGCCAGCTTTGCCAAGTGCTTGGACTAGACTGTGCCTGCTAATGTCAAGCAGTGTGTGTGTGTCTGTAAATTTTCCATGAGTCTCCTTCCCATTCAGTGCATCCCTCCCTGAGCTGCACCTCCAGATGTGTGTTTATGTGTACCACCTTCCCTCCCACAGCCTTTCCCTGCTCAAGAGCACAAAGAAGAGGAGTAAGAGGGGCTGCGTGTCACTCACTGTGGTTCTGTGGATCTGGGGGACCTAGCTTATTTGTTTGGGTGAGCTGGCCAGCTGCAAGCTGTTTGGTTTGGGGCCATAGGATTAGGACTGTTTACCTTTCAGAGTTTGGTGCAGTCAGGGGTGAGAAGGATCCCAGGTTGAGGACACCGAGGGCCTGGCATTTCGGCGCTGGGTTCTCAGGGCTGCTGCTGGGAATTCTAGCTCCTGCAATGAGGGTGGGGACACTACCTTTCCAGGAGGGCAGCTCCTTGGACAGGACCGCTGGTAGTCCTCCATGTCTCAGGGGCCAGCTCCCCTAGCTCCTGGAAGAAAGCATCTAGGTAAAATATAGAGGAAATAGGAGGGCCACAGGGATTGCCCCTCTCAGACCTGTCCAAGGCCATTCCCCCCACCCCCAGCAGGTCCTCAGGCTCCCCAGGACATGCAGTTTGTGGGAGGATCTTTAGACCCTCAAATCCATTGGTGCGCCAGGACATAAATACTGTGCTACTACCCCGTCACCGGCCCTCGGGAATGACAATGCCTGTGCTTTTAATTCTGACTTAGATAACGATGGCTAGGTTCTATTTAATGATTCCCATGCCTGAGCTTTTCCCCCGAAATTGATTAGAAGTTCCTTTAGGGTAGACATCATTTTCCCACAGATTAAAGCATAGGGCAAAAAATGACAAGGCACCCAAAACACACTTGTTGGTTGACTAACCTGGACAGACAGATGGATAGGTGTACAGATAGACAGATGGATAGACGGATGGATGGCAGACATCCATCATGGAAATCTTCCTGTAACAGAAAGTTTTTCTGGGCATTTATCTGAGAAATACTTATTGTGAATAAACTATATGCCAGCCATTGTTTTAAGCCATTGAGTTTCATCAGTGAACAAAAATACAAAAAAAAAAATTTGTCTTCCTGGAACTTATATTTTATCAGGAGTGTTAGTTGCTCAGTGGTGTCCAACTCTTTGTGACCCCATGGACTGTAGCCTCCCAGGCTCCTTTGTCCATGGAATTCTCCAGGCAAGAATACTGGAGTTGGTAGCCACTCCCTTATCCAGGGGATATTCCTGACCCAGGAATTAAACCCAGTTCTCTGGCATTGCAAGCAGATTCTTTACCATTTGAGCCACCAGGGAAGCCCATTTTATTAGGAGGAGACCTATAAACAATGAACATTTAAAAATAAGTAATTTCATGGTCTATCGGAAAGTGATAACTACTATGGAAACAAAACAAGTAGCACAGAATAAGGAGTGTTGGGATTTGAGTAGAGGCAGGTTGTAGTGAACACAGGAGTCAGAGTATTTCTCATTGAGAGGATGACATCTGAGCAAAAATTTGATGGAATTGAAGGAGTGAGTCATGTGGCTATTTGAGGAAGGAGCACTCCAGGAGTGTGAACAGATAGGTTATAAAATGGAGCATTCTTGGTGTGTTTGATGAACTGCCAAGAGGTCAGTGGAGTGGAGTAAATAAGAATAAAGGTAGCAGCAGAGAGGTAGAGTTGAGATGGGTTGGCAGATCCTATAGAGAAATGGGGAACCATTGAAAAGTTTTGAGAAGAGGAAAGACATGATCTTATTTAAATTTTGAAAGACTCCTTCTAGTTGCTGTTTTGCGAATAGATTGCAAAGAAACATAGAGGGAAGCAATTTGGAGACTATTATGGTAATCCAGGTGAGAAATGATAGCAGCTCTAACCAGGGTGGTAGCCATAGAGGTGGCAAGCCTAAACAATTGAAGGATGGAGTTGCAATGAAGATGGAGATGGCTGTGGGCAGAGCAGGTTTATGAGGCAGGAGTGGGCACAGGTCAGATGAGGAAAGCATGTTGAACTTACATCGTGCAAGTAGACATCCAAATATACATGTGAAGGCTGGAGGTATACATTTCAATTTGGACATCAACAGTGATATATGATGTGCAAAACCATGTGATAAAGTGAGATCACCAAAAAATTAATGTAGAGAAAGAAGAGAATCAAGGACTGAGCTCTGTGGTACATCAACCAGAAAATATCAATGGAATGAGGAGGAATCAGCAAAGGAGACCAAGAAAGAGCAACTCATAAGACAGAAGGAAAACAAAAAGTGTGCTGTTATGAAAGTCAATTGAAGAATACATAGCAAGGATGAAAAGTGATCAACTTGTGTCAAATGCAACTGAGGGGTTAAGATCAATGAAATAGTCAAGACAGATCTGCTCACTAAACTCAGCAATATGAAAGTTGTCACTAGTAGCCTGTTGAATACTGAGGGAGGGGGGCAAAGGCTGATTGGAGAGTGTTTAGGAGAGATTGGGAGGAATCCACACATTTAAGGTCAACAGACCTTCAACAAATTTGCCAAGAACACACAATATGGAAAAGTTAATCTCTTCAATAACTGGATATCCACATGCAGAAAAATAAAATTGCATCATTTCATACCATATACAAAAGTAACTCAAGATGGATTGAGTGTAATAAACAAAACTATAACACTATGAGAAGAAAACATGGTGGGGGGGAGCTTCTTGACATTGGTCTTGGCAATACTTTTTATAGTTATGACACCAAAATAAGAGACAACAAAAGCAAAAATAAAGTAGAACTACATCAAAATAAGCTTCTGTACAGAATGATAAGGAAACCTATGGAATAGAAGAAAATATATGCAAACCATATATCTGATAAGGAGTTAATATATAAAATATATAAGGAACTCCTACAACTCAATAATTTTTAAAATGATTTAAAAATGGGCAAAGGACCCGAATGGACATTTTGCAAAAGAAGATATACAGAAGACCAATAGGTACATGGAAAGATACCAAACATCACTAATCATTAGGGCAGTGCAAATCAAAACCAAAATGAGAGATCACCTCAAACCTGTTAGAACAGCCATTATCAAGAAGACAAAATATAAGTGTTGCTAAGGATGTATGGAAAGGGAAACCTTGTGCACTCTTGGTGGGAATGTAAACTGGTGCAGCTAATGTGGAAGACAGTATTAAAGGTCCTCCAAAAATTAAAAATAGAACTACCATATGATCCAGCAACCCCACTTCTGGGTATATATCCAAAGGAAATGAAATCAGTATCTCAAGGAGATATCTGCACTCGTATGCTATTACAGCATCATTCACAACAGTCAAGATACGGAAACAACCTGAATGTCCATCAAAGGATGAACAGATAAAGAAAATGTAACATATATATATATATATATTGCAATGGAGTATTATTCAGTCTTACAAAAATGAAGGAAATCCTCCCATTTGTGATAGCATGGAGAACATTACGCTAAGTGGAATAAGCCAGACACAGAAAGACAAATACTACATAATGTCATTTATAGGTGGAATTTAAAATGGTCAAACCCATATAAACAAAAAGTAGAATGGTGGTTGCCAGGAGCAAGGAGGACAGGACGGGGAAATGAGATGTTGGTCAAAGGGAACAAAGTTTCATGAAAGAGTTGTGTTGTATATAGCATGGTGATGATAATGAACAGTACTGCATTGTGTACTTGAAAGTTACTAAGAGGGTAGATCTTAAAGTTAAATCTGAAATTAAATCTTAAAATCTTCTCAATTACATACACACACACAATGGTAACTATTTAGAGATGATGGATGAGTTATTGAGCTTGATTGTGGTCATCTTTTCACTATATATCAAAACATCAAATATATCAAAACAATGTATCAAAGATACCAAAATATACCATATATATATATATATATATATATATATATATCTCTGAAATACCAAATATACCATATCATCAAGTGGTATGCCTTAAATATACATAATTTTTATATGTCCCTGATACCCCAAAAAAGTTGTTTTCAAGAGACATAATGGGAGAAAACTAATTGGAGACAGTGAGTGCAGAGAACCTTCTGGAGAAGTTCTGCTACAAATGGGGAGCAACCAAAAAGTTGCAGAAGTGGGTTCAAAAGAAGGACTTTATAAAATGGGAGAAATAATCACATGCCTGAATGCTGATGGAAATGATTCAGGAGAACATGCACAACTGAAGATGGAGGAGAGAAGTGGGCAATATGTCTGGAGCAATATCCTTGGTAGGTGAGCCGGGTCTAGAGGGAAGAATGGAAAGTTCATCAAGTTACAGCCAAGGAAACAGGATATGAGGGAAGACGGAGGCAGGCAGGGAGATGGGTCGGTAGAGTCCATAGAAGTTCTCTTCTGATGACTTCAACTTTGTCATAAAGAGAGAAACAAAGTGCCATTTTGGGGGTGGGGGGAAGCATTAATGATCTGGAGAAGGAAGTGACAATGTAGAGTTGTCATCCAGGATAATGGGGGAGTGAGCATTCTAGGAGAGCAGAGAAGGATGGCCTGGCAGCAGCTGAAGGCCACCTTGAAAATCGTGGGCATAAATTTAAAGTGACACAAGTCAACATGGGTGTGCTTTTATCCTTAAACCAGCATAGAGTAAATGGAGAGTTGGATTCAACCTTGCTTGTGGTTTTGCCAGGACAGTACAATTAAATAAGAGGGGCAAGGGAGTGATTATAATGATTGACCATGGAATTTAAGTTGTATTCTAGAAAGAAGGGTTTCCATTTTAGTAAATGGGAACATGTGAAGTCTTTCACTTTGCCAAAAGTGAGCTGTGGATGGAAAAAGTCTAAGACTCAGTGCCCTGGAGTCATCATTAACTCAGGGACTCCCTGAGGATTTAACAGAGATGACCTTCTCCTGAACTGGCCCTCGTGTTTGTCTTGCCAAGAGGTGTGACATAGCACAGGGGTTGGCTGTGGAACAGGGAGGCAAGGCGTTGTCATATTTGTACTAAACTTGTTCTAAGGCTGCCCGTGGAGCACCCCTTTCACCCCAAGACAGAGTCCTCCCTGGAACCATCACAAGAAATGAGTCCAGCAGTTTCTGACCTCACTCAGGTCTCTCAGCTCCTCCAACTGGGCCAAAGTGCCACCACCAGGCATCTGCCTCTCCCTGTCCTCCTTCCTCCCCTCTTGCAGCTGACCTACTCTTGCCCCATTTGTTAGTCCCAGGATAGCAGCTCTACCTCAACTCATGTCCTCTGAATTTTCGGGGATTTCTGAATCTCTGCTCTGGGCTTATGCGACCAAGTCCTTGGCTGTTCTGCCGGCCATTCCTCCTCACTGAACTGACCCCATCAGACACAGACTGGACCTCCGCATACCTACCTCATCAGCCAGATTCATTCTTATGTGCTCAGACCAAAAGTTTGTTGGCTCAGCTTCACCCACTCATTGGCAGACAATCAATGTCTAGGCCTATTTCCAGAATTATGATGACAATAATAAAACAACAGTAGTGACAACTGCAGAGTAACTACTGGGAAGATAAGAACCTGATCTACTTTTCTCACTTCTGTGTTCATGTTCTCAGAATTCATACAGAGCCTTACAACAGTAGGTACTCAGTAAATGTCTAAGGAATGAAAGAATCAGTGAGTAGCATCTACCAGTGCACATCAAGCCCCAGGGATGGCACAACATCTTTTTCATGTGTGACCTAATTTTAACTCTCCCAACAACCACCTTCAATGCAGCAGATGGTACTGTACTAATTTTATTAAGGAAGAAAATTAAGATTTAGCTAAGGAGCCACATAGCTAAAAAATGGTAGAAACAGAATTAGGACCCAGTTCTGTCCATTTTTTAGCCCACTATATTATACGGATCCAGCCCGATGAGTCCTCAAACACCCTGGTCTTTCCCACCCTTCCCCTAGAAAGACAGAGCCAGAGGTTGCAACTGACAGCACCTAGGCCAGAACCCTCACCAGTCAAGCCACATTCTATGATTCGTGGTATAAGAATGGTAAACCCTTGGCTGCCAGAAGTGTCCTTGGTTCCCCACTCTTGGATTTGGGATGCCAGGCTCCAGTGATGGCCCAGCACCCTCAGGAAGTTCTGCACAGGGTACCAGATGATCATCCAGAGTTCTGGCCAAGGATAACAGAAATTCCTCCCATGGGGACCACCCTTAGACCCTCTCTCCACATCCAGCCCCATTGTGCATTCCAGGCCGGTGTCTTAGATAAGAGGTGGGACTTCAGTTATTTGGCAATCCAGATGCCTGAAACAGATGCAAAGACTATAAACTATCCCCAAACATCCATTCTTTATTTATAAGAGAACTTCTAAATTTTAGATGGGTATACAGCTTCCAGTTTTTTATGACCATATAACTAAATTCCACTCCACAGGTTAACACTAGAATTAGTATATACTTTCACTTGGTCAGGGTTCTCAACCAGGAGTGATTTTTGCCTCCTCTCCCCAGACATTTCTGGTTGTTACAAATGAAGCGTGCTACTGGTATCTAGTGGGTAGAGGACAGGGATGGTGCTAAACATCCTACAATGCACAAAACAATCCCCTGCTAAAAAGGAATTATCTGGCCTGAAAAGTCAACAGTGTCAAGGCTGAGAAACCCTATTCTAGATCACGCCCTTAAAAGGAATGTACATGCCCTTCTCCAGTCTTTTCCTCTTTTCCTCCAGGCTATGAGTTAAGGAAAAGTTAAGCCATGTCCTTGGACCTAGAAACAGAAACCAGATGTTTGGAGATGGAGAGCCACCATAGCAGCCCTGGACTGCCTATCTCCATTATTACCAAGAGGAAGAAATAGTCTCTTTTGCTTAAGTCATTTATTATAGCAGCTTAGCCCATACCCTAACTGAAACAATAAATTTTAAAAGCACAGTGACCTGGGTCCCGTGAAATGACTTACACAGTCATCAGTGTCCAGGCTATGTCCTTTAGCTCATACTCGCAGACCACTCTCTGGTGCTGTCTGAGGTGGTTTTCCTCAACCCAGGATAAGTAGGATTTCAATTTAGTATAATTTCATGTTATTCCTTTTCTCCCATATTTATTTTCTCTCTCCCTCTCTGTCTCTTTCTCATCCTTCCTTGCTGTACCTGTTGTTGCTGTTCAGTCGCTCAGTCATGTCCGACTCTTTGTGACCCCATGGACTGCGGCATGCCAGGCTTCCCCGTCCTTCACTATCTCCTGGAGTTTGCTCAAACTCATGTCCATCAAATCAATCATGCCACCCTACCATCTCATCCTCTGCTGCACCTGTCTCCTCATGCCTTCAGTCTTTCCCAGCATGCCTCCCTAAACACATCTATGGGCTTCCCTGGTGGCTCAGATGGTAAAGAATTTGCCTTCAGTGCAGAAGATCTGGGTTCGATCCCTAGATAGGAAAGATCTCCTGGAGGAGAGCATGGCAACCCACTGTAGTATTCTTGCCTGGAGTATCTCATAAACAAAGGAGCCTGGTGGCCTATGGTCCATAGGGTCACAAAGAGTTGGATGTGACTCAAGTGACTTAGCATGCACATATACAAACATGACTATGTCCTAATCTCCAAAACAGTGAATGTTATGTTACAAGGCACAGGGGAATTAAAGTTGCTAATCAGCTGACTAAGGAGAGTATCTTGGATTATTCACATGAGCCCAATATCATCACAAAGGTCCTTATCAGTGAAAGGGGGAGGCAAAGAGGCAAAGACAGAGCCATGCAGTGTGGGAAGGGCTCCACAGCCCAATGCTGACTTTGAAGTGGGAGCCACAAGCGATGGAATCTCGCAGCCTCTAGAAGCTGGAATAGGCAAGGAAATGGATTCTCCCCTAGAGCCTCCAGAAGGAGCACAGCCCTATTTGATTTTAGCCCAGAGGCCCATTTAGGATATCTGATCCCCAGAACTGTAAGACAGTAACTTTATGGTGATTAAAGTGTGTGATAATTTACTAAGCAGCCATTGGAAATAAATATTCACCTGTCTTCCTTTCTCCTCTTTCCTCTTTCTCTCCCTTTCCAGGCTCTATTTATCCTCTATAAGAGTCTGAGTGAGTGTGGCACATAGACCAAAATCCAAGGTGGTCAACTTCTGGGGCTTCCTGGAAAGCTCTTACCTGTAAGCTAGAATGAACACCTGGGAGAAGAGTCTGGTCATGCCAACCTGGAGCATGGGCTGGGTCCAGCCACTCGTGGTTTTGGGACTAATTCCCTTTATGGCTTGCTTTCAGAAACATATACTTGATCTGCCCCCAAGATCCTGCAGTAAATAGCCCAGTCCTGCTCTTTATGAAATCCAGGTTACCATCAGATTATCTGCAATTCCAAATGTGCCTCTGCCCAAAGCCAAAGGGACCACTAGGTGATAGACTGACTGGAGGTGGAATTAGCCAACCCTCTAATTCCAAAGTGTTTAGCTTTGGAGCACAAAAAGTTAAACACCTTCTTGCAACACATTGTAAACATGTCAGTGTGTTTAACATGTTAACCGTCCTCTGTTCTCCTGCCCACGTGTTTAGAAAAGAAACAGGTTATGATGTTTAACTAGTGAATGGATGTATGTGCTCATAGCAGCTAACACTTTTTAAACACTTGTGGATGCTTAAAATTATGATGTGTTTAAGATTTGAACACGTTTGCTTTTCTACACTCTTAATCCAATGAGTGTTGGCTGCATTTTTTTTCCCCCCGAACAGCAAGGGTTTGTCTACCTTGCAAAAGCCATTCTGCAATAAGTTCCTAGAGCTGCAAATTGCATTGTTGTTGATGTTTTTGTTTGAGCAAATTTTGTGGGTTTTTTTTTTTTTAACATTTTCTTTCATATGTGGTTCCCTCACTTGTTATTGTTGTTGTTTAGTGTCTGACTCTCTGAGACCCCATGGACTGTAGCCTGCCAGGCTCCTCTGTCCATGGGATCATTCCAGACAAGAATACTGGAACAGGTTGCCATTTCCTCCTCCAGGGGATCTTCCCAACCCAGAGATCAAACTCATATCTCCTGTTTGGCAGGTGGATTATTTACCACTATGCCACATGGGAAACAACAGTCGTTCATTGTAGGCTGTCTGGAGTCCTAGTCTGTTAGAGAATCTAAAGGGTTTTAGTGGAATCAACTTGAAAGCGTTACCAACTTCACTATAATTTTAGAAAAGAAAAACCAAAGAGGCGCCTGATTCTGCCCAGGCCACAAAGAAGTATGTGGAATACCCAGGGTTAAGCCAGAACTCCAGGTGCCACCTGGGGCTCCGTCTACTTGTCTTCTCCACTAGCTTGCTCAAACCAGTAGCTGGAAAAGGCATTAAATCCTCCCACTCCCTTCCAAGCATGGACTCACAGTGCATAATCATGGAGAGGGTTGTTTGGGATGGTTGTGGATTTGCTTTCCTGTTTCACTGTGACCTCTCTACCTGAGGCCTCCATCCTCTCTTGCCGATGTTTCTGGTGATCTCTCCTCTAATCCTCATCCACTTGTGTCCACTTGTTCCTCTGTACCCCACTTCCACCACAGTCCCTGTGGACATGGCCTTTATATGGCCCTTGAGACCCCCTACACTGACCAGCCTTGTTTCTTGCCCGTGTCTCCCTCTTTTGCTATGCTTTGCTGGTCTTCTTTTCATCCTCGCTACTTTCTGCCCCAGGGCATTTAAATATTCCCTCCTCTTTGATGAAAGTCATTCTTTTCAAGGTCCTATTCAACTAGATAACTGTTTTAAACAGCAGTGTCTTAGGAAAAGGTCTTCCCAACTATTCACACCCCCTCAAGTTGAGGCCTACCCCCTGCCCATGCCATCCCAGCAATCTGCCCCTTTAGCATCTCGTTGTTGTTTAGTAGCTCAGTCATGTCTGATTCTTTGCGACCCCAAGGACTGCACCATGCCAGGCTTCCCTGTCCTTCACCATCTCCCAGAATTTGCTGACTCATGTCCATTGAGTCAATGATGCCATCCAACCATCTCATCCTCTGTCACCCCCTTCTGCCCTCGATCTTTCCCAGCATCACGGTCTTTTCCAACAAGTTGGCTCTTTGAATCAGATAGCCAAAATACTGGAGCTTCAGTCCTTGCAATGAATATTCAGGGTTGATTTCCTTTAGGATTGACTGGTTTGATCTCCATGCTGTCCAAGGGACTCTCAGGAATCTTCTCCAGCACCAGAGATTGAAAGCATCAACTCTTCAGTGCTCAGCCTTTTTTATGGTCTAGCTCTCACATTCATACACGACTCCTGTTAAAACTACAGCTTTGACCATGTAGACCTTTTGTCGGCGACATGATACCTCTGCTCTTTAGCTACCACATATTTAGGTTTGCCTTCCCCCATGGAACTAAGCCTCCCATGAGGGCAGGGTCTACTGCTGTCTTTTCACCAGTGTATCCCCAGCCCCCAAGGCCAGACATAAAGTCAGCACCTAATGAATATTTGTCAAATGGCCAAAGGGACTTCTGGCTCTTCAGCCAATCTTGGGGTCAGGGAAAGAAAGACTGCATTGTGAGTTGGGGGCTGTGAGCATAGCTTATGACTTGGTGCAAGCTGTTTAATTTTTCTGATTCTCAGCCTGTCTACACACTGGATGGGGAGCCAGCTCGATTCAGAAAGTGTTTTTGGAGATGGTACAATATTTAAGGACACTGATGGCTCTCTCAGTGCCTGCAGAGATGAAAACCACAAGGAGCTTGCCTTCCTTGTCCTCAAAAAGGTGATAGTTTAGCATGTAAGATAAAACTCCTACATAAATAACCACTATAAAAGGCAAATTTGATAAAGCTTACAGATAATTTGAAAGGACTAGCAAAAGCATAGAAGAATCCACTTGTAAATGACAGAATAAGAAGACCTTGTGGAGGAAAGGACATTTAGGCAAACTTAAGAACAGGTAGGGCTTTGAGAGACCAAAAGGCAGGGAAAATAAGAGGGAATCTTCTCATCAATTCAATGACATTAAAGGCCCAGAGACGGAGAAGATTGGGACATGCTTGAGAAATGTGTGGGATCTAGCTTAGCTGCCAGGTAAGACACAGAGGAGGAGATGAAACTAGAGAGTTTCAGCAAGAGATCATGAAATGCCACTCAGGAGTTTGGAACAAGTTCCTAAGGCAGTGGGAATGCTGCAGGGCTGTGAGCAAGGGAGTGAGCAGTGAGCGGTACACTTAAGGTAGTTAATCCAGCTGCAAGGATTGGGTTGGGATGGTCACTTGGGAGGTAGCTTTGGTTATTCAGGAGAGAATGGAGAAGGCAGATGATGGTGAGGAAGGCAGTGAGAGGAAACAGCTGAAATCAAAGACCAAAGACAGAAGCAGAGGGATTTAGGAACTGATTATATAAATATGAAGTCAAGGGAGAACGTGAAGCCCAACGAGGATGCCCAGGTTTCAAGCTGGGACCATCAGGAACACGATGCTGCAATGAACAAGAACAGAACACAGGAGTAAGAGAGATGAGTAGGGGTCATACAGCATGTTTTAGAAATGTTCACTGTGAGTCAGTGATGAGCTGCCTAGTAAAACACTATAGGCAATGAGAAATGCAGGGCTTGATACTGGAATGTAGATTAGTATTTTTCTGGCCTGGCTACATGACTACTGGGAAAATCAAAAGAGATGGTGGGATAGAAGGCAATTGGGTGCATACAAGTCACTCTGTATGCTCATGTGTAAGGCATGATGGCTTGTATTTTTGGTATGAAATACATCTCTAAATATCTCCAAAGTAAAGTTGGGGAAGCTACGTCTGGTCTCGCTCCCTGGAGACTCAAAACCTAAAATTATTCCCTAAGTGTTAAAATCAACCCATAAAGCCGCAGCCTGGAGTTCATGAAAAAGACACAATGGGCTCAGAGCCATCAGATAATGAGAAAAGGACTGCGTTATCCCTGGGGACACAAGAAGGGCGAGAGTGAGGTATATTGTATATACCACCCAGGTATCATCTAGGATGCAGAGGTGGGAGCATTTCCATCTTCTTGGAAAATCTATCCCTGGCAGCACATGGTTCTCTGACCTAAGTATTCAGTCAATCGATCAATATTACTGATGCCTGGATTCTGTCACCAGTAAAGCCCATTAACAATTCCCCAGGAAATAAAAATAGAATCTGAGTAATAAAATAGGTCTGGCCTTTTCCCCCTACTTTCCTTTCCTTTGTGCTTAGTCTAGTTTCACTTGCTCACAGGTGCTGTGGCAGAGGCCTGGTCCCTGGTACCTCAGAATAGAGTTCTTGGTGAGAAGGGGCTGCGTCTGACATTTCAGCTTGGGGACCATGTGCAGAAGCTGTGCACAACACTCAATTCAAGATGGTAGCAGTATGCCATGTACAGATGCTGTGCCTGGCACTGGAGCTGGAGCATGAGCAGCACAGCTCTGCCATCTGTAAGAGCTCTATCCCCTCCCCTCCCAGATGCCTATACCTCTATAAAGCAGGCCCACCACAGCCTTTTATTTAGAAAAACTATGAAAGTGCTGTACTCAATATGCCAGTAAATTTGGAAAACTCAGCAGTGGCCACAGGACTGGAAAAGGTCAGTTTTCATTCCAATCACAAAAAAAGGCAATGCCAAAGAAGGCTCAAACTACCATACAATTGCACTTATCTCACACGCTAGCAAAGTAATGCTCAAAGTTCTCCAAGCCAGACTTCAGCAATGCGTAAACCATGAAATTCCAGATGTTCAAGCTGGTCTTTAGAAAAGGCAGAGGAACCAGAGATCAAATTGCCACCATCCTATGGATCATCAAAAAAGCAAGAGAGTTCCAGAAAAATAACTATTTCTGCTTGATTGACTATGCCAAAATCTTTGACTGTGTGGATAACAATAAACTGTGGGAAGTTCTTCAAAAGATGGGAATACCAGACCACCTGACCTGCCTCTTGAGAAATCTGTATGCAGGTCAGAAAGCAACAGTTAGAACTAGACATGGAACAACAGACTGGTTCCAAATAGGAAACAGAGTACATCGAGGCTGTATTTTGTCATCCTGCTTATTTAACTTATATGAAGAGTACATCATGAGAAACTCAAGGCTGGATGATGCACAAGCTGGAATCAAGATTGCTGGGAGAAATATCAATAACCTCAGATATGCAGATGACACCACCCTTATGGCAGAAAGTGAAGAAGAACCAAAGAGCCTCTTGATGAAAGTGAAAGAGGAGAGTGAAAAAGTTGGCTTAAAGCTCAACATTCAGAAAACTATGATCATCACTTTATGACAAATAGATGGGGAAACAGTGGAAACAGTGTCAGACTTAATTTTGGGGGGCTCAAAAATCACTGCAGATGGTGATTGCAGCCATGAAATTAAAAGACGCTTACTCCTTGGAAGGAAAGTTATGACCAAACTAGACAGCATATTAAAAAGCAGAGACATTACTTTGCAACAAAGGTCCATCTAGTCAAGGCTATGGTTTTTTCCAGTAGTCAGGTATGGATGTGAGAGTTGGACTATAAAGAAAGCTGAGCACTGAAGAATTGATGCTTTTGAACTGTGGTGCTAGAGAAGACTCTTGAGAGTCCCTTGGACTGCAAGGAGATCCAACCAGTCCATCCTAAAGGAGATCAGTCCTGGGTGTTCATTGGAAGGACTGATGTTGAAGCTGAAACTCCAATTCTTTGGCCACCTGATGTGAAGAGCTGACTCATTTGAAAAGACCCTGATGCTGGGAAAGATTAAAGCAGAAGGAGAAGGGGACAACAGAGGATGAGAGGGTTGGATGGCATCACTGACTCAAAGGACATGAGTCTGAGTAAACGCCGGGAGTTGGTGATGCTATGGTTCATGGGGTCGCAAAGAGTTGGACACGACTGAGTGACTGAACTGAACTGATGACAAACCTAGACAGCATATTAAAAAGCAAAGATATTACTTTGTTGACAAAGATCCATCTAGACAAAGCTATGGTTTTTCCAGTAGTCATGTATGGATGTGAGAGTTGGATTGTAAAGAAGGCTGAGCACAGAAGAACTGATGCTTTAAACTGTGGTGTTGGAGAAGACTCTTGAAAATCCCTTAGACAGCAAGGAGATCTAACCAGTCAATCCTAAAGCAAATCAACCCTGAATATTCATTAGAAGGACGATGCTGAAGCTGAAGCTCCAATAGTTTGACCATCTGATGAGAAGAGCTGCTGCTGCTAAGTCGTTTCAGTCATGTCCAACTCTGTGCGACCCCATGGACTACAGCCTACCAGGCTCCTCCGTCCTTGGGGTTTTCCAGGCAAGAGTACTGGAGTGGATTGCCATTGCCTTCTCCTGATGAGGAGAGCTGTCTCATTGGCAAAGACTCTGATGATAGGAAAGACTGAGGGCAGGAAGAGAAGGGGATGACAGAGGACGAGATGGTTGGATGGCATCACCCACTCAATGGACACGGACTTGAGCAAACTCCGGGAGATGGTGAAGGACAGGGAAACCTGGTGTGCTGCAGTCCATGGGGTCGCAAAGAGTCGGACCTGACTGAGCAAGTGAACGACAACGACAGCCTATGGGGAAAGCCTGTGCTCCAGAGCATGAGCTCACACCTCTCCATTCTCTGATTCGAGAATAAAGCTTTCCTTTGCTTTTGAACCACGCTTGGTCTCATTCTATGGGTTCCAATGATACCAGGCAGGAGGATCCTTCTTCAGGTCCTGCTGGAAAGGACTGGTACCAGTTCTATTCCTAGAGATTCAGATTTAATTGACCTTGGGTATGGTTTGGATATTGAGTGTTTTTTTAAGTTTTCTAAATAATTCTAATGTGTAGCCAAGTTTGAAATATATTGTTTAGTGCCTTGAGTGATTTCATATTGTACAATCTTCTCATTTCAACCTGGCCTCCCCTGTGACTTGTCAACAGGGAAAGAATATGTGAGCTAGAAGACCGAGACAGCTTAAACCTCACACCCATCAGAAGGGCTATTATCAATAAGACAACAAATAGCAAGTATTGGTGAAGATGTAGAGAAAAGGGAAACTTTGTGTACTATTGATGGGACTACAAATTGGTGCAGCCACTGTGAAGATTCCTCAAAAATTAAAAATAGAATTACCACATAATCCAACAATTCTACTCTGTAATATTTATCTAAAGAAAATGAAAACACTAATTTGAAAAGATATATGTACCCCTATGCTCAGTGCAGCATTATTCAAAATAGCTAAGATATGGAAGCAACTAAAGTGTCTGCTGATAGACAAATGGATAAAGAAGATATAGCATATATATATTACTTAGTTATAAAAAAAAGGATGAAATGTTGCCATTTGTGACCACATAGATGGACCTAGAGGGTCTTACACTAAGTAAAGTAAGTCAGGTCAAGAAAGAAAAATATATAGTTCTACTTACATATGGAACCTAAAAAAACAAATGAACAAACATAAAGCAGAAACAGAGTCATAGATACAGAGAACAAACAGGTGGTTGCCAGAGGGGAGAGGGATGAGGGCCAGAAAGAAGTCTGTGAGAGAGATTAAGAGGTGCAAACTTTAAGCTTCAAAATAAATGAGTCATGAGCATGAACTGTACAAAGTGGGGAACATAGTCAATAGCTGTGTAATATTTTAGGGTGGTGACAGATGGTAACTAGACTTATCTTGGTGATTGTTTTGAAATGTATAGAAATACTGAATCACTATATTTGTGCCAGGAACTAACATAGTGTTGTAGGTTAATTATAGTTCAAAAACCAACCAGCCAAAACAAACGAAAAAAAACTCAGAGAGAAAAAGAGATCAGTTTTGTGGTTATGAGAGGCAAGGGGGTAGAGAGAGAGAATTGGATAAGGATAGTCAAAGATACAAACTTCCAGTTATAAGATACTTAAGCACGAGGGATGTAATGTGCATGATGAATATAATTAACACTGCTGTACCCAATGTATGAAAGTTGCAAAGAGAATAAATCCTAAAAGTTTTCACTGTAAAGAAAAAATTTGTTTTTCTATTTCTTTAATGTTCTACCAGCAAGAGAAGATGGATGTTCACTAAACTGATTGTGCTGATCACTTCATGATGTATATAAGTCAAATCATTATGATGTACCTTATACAGTACTGTATACCAGTTATGTCACAATAAAACTAGAATAAAAATTTAAACAAGGCTTGGAAAATTTGTTTAAATCAATATAAAATTATTTCGGACATTTTAATGACTTTGGAGCAGTCTCTCACTTCCTAGTTTTCTCATCACTTGCAAATGGATAGTTAGCCCCTCCCACTCACTGAAGTCTGAGGACTTCCAGATAAAATTATAAACTTGTGTTCCAAATATAATTTAAATGCCTTTCTCCTCTAGCTTTTCTTTGATTTATTTATTTTTCTGTGATTGCTTTGGAATCTGGTAGTGGAAGGTTGGTTCCCTGCAAGTGGCCTCCCAGATCCCTGTGGTTCCTCTGCAGTTTTCTGAGCCAGGTAACTTCTTGGGAGGTATATTAAAACGTTTAAATTTTAGATAATACATTAAATCACTCATATCCTGAGAATAGCACATGTGTCATAGCTCGGTGTACCATTCAGTGTCAAAATTTCAGCTGATGCTACCTGCTGGCTTGAGTTAACTGTCCGCTGGCTGGTCCCCGGACTAGTCAGGAGGCCCAGAATTCATATCATGCGATTCCAAGTGTGAGTCAAGACACGCTTGATAAATATGGAGTCAGAGCAGCTGAGACTGTTTCCTCTTGCCTCTGGGATGCACAACCTGGTAGACTTTACTAGAGTCTACTCATGACCAGTTTTCATCCCCTTTCTGGCAACAGGAAGGCTACACTCTTCAAGCCCCTGGAGGGTGGCAGAGCTGTGCGCTGTAAGGGGGTCTCCCAGCATGAAGCACGGAAAAGCCCAGGCATGGTTTTCCCTCTCTTCTTCTGCCTCATTGATCAAGGAGGCCCTCATGGATCCCTGTTGTCATCTGGAGGACATTTGCTTTGCAGAGTCACTGGGACTGGTGTGAGTGAAAAGTTAATTGTGTGTGTTAAAACATTGATATGAATGAATGAGTAGCGAAGACCTCTACAGAAGGCATAGGCACCCACTGCGGCATCCTGGACAGTGAGATCCAAGGTTAGAGGCATCAGACTGCTGGTTTCCCACAGGCTTCTGTTCAGGTCTGCAAGGATATGAGACTTTTCAGAAGAAAGTCTTCAGTGTGGATATGCAAAAGTGCACCATCTTCCTGGGTGGCCAGAGCCAAGGAGAAAAACAAATCCAGGCCACAGCTCCTCTGCACGGCAGCAATGCCGGTCTGAGACCTCATCATCGCCAAGGTGAAAATGGAGACCAGCCCATGTGGCATGGTCACCTCCCTGTGGAGACATGTCCTTCTTAAAAGACCAAGGTGGGTGGGGTGGGTGAGGAGCAGAGAGAGATGAGCAAGCTGCCTGCATTGCAGATGTGATATGAGTGCAGGAACCCCAAAACGCTCTCTGCTTTTCAACTCTCTCTTGCTCCTTTGGACTCTGCAGTCTCCTGTTAAGCTTTTCTTTTACATACCTATATCTGAGCCAGGCAGCTGCTTTTGTTCCTGGCCTCCCTCACTCCTCATCACTTTGCCCATTCCTCATGTATCTTTGGTCTCTATTTCAACTCCTCCCCCTGGCTACAACTTCCAAATAATGGTTCTCCCAGCTCAACTCATTCCTGAGACCCTTTCCATTTACCTTCCTTGAGGGAAGTTAATCCACTCATCACCAAACACTCAGAAGGACTGAATCCCAAGAGGAAGGGGGCAGTGCCCTAGAAAACTCTGGGGTGGGGGATGAGGATGATGCCTCGTGGTGCTCCCGGCTCCACAGGCTGCCATGGGGGTCGGTCAGGTTCCTCATCCTTTACCTTCTTCCTCCAGGTCCTGAGGCAAAGTCTATTCTCAAGGATGCTGCTTGTCTCAGACTATGAGTGCCTTAAGAAGAGAGATAGGGCCACTTCCAGCACTGGACAAGACATTGCTAGCAATTTAAAGGTAACCAGGAAAGGGGAGTGAGACAAGGCAAGAGGGAAGGGGGGTGGGAAGGAGCCCTTTATCCTAGCCTCCATGCCTCCGTTTATGCTGAAATCTAAGCAGGCTGTCCCATGACCACTCCGGCCCTTATTGTCCCTTCCCCCAGCCTTGCCATCACTTAGCAGAGAGACGCCTGTGCCCACACAGCCAGCCTGGACTCAGCCTGCCGGCGCTGTGGCTGAGTGCATCCTGTGCGTCAGTCCTGAGTACACACCTCCACTGCCAGCTGCTCCTTGTGGGGGCTCACAAGCCCTCAGCGCAGCCCTGACTGCATGATGGGGTGGCCAGCAGCTGAGGCACCCTGGTGGCTCTTGCCGAGGAAAGGGGAGCCCAGGGCACATTCCAGCCCTGTCAGCACTGGCTCAGCCCAGGCAGTGTAAAATCTCACGCCTGGAGCCCCGGGAGCTCCTGGTGCCAGCTGCAATTTTATTGGTGGTCTGTGACTTCAAAGGTCTCCCTTCCTGCATGACTAAGCCAGGCAGGCTGTGGGGCAGGACGCCTTGTGCCCAGGGCACCCAGGAATTCCCCTGGATGGGGTCCTGGACCCAGCTTCTCCTCGCCTGCCCTGTCACTTTCTTCTGGATTCATTAAAAATCACTTTCCCAGCTCACTCTGTGACCACAGCAAATGGAGAGGAGCTTCTTGTTTCGGAGATTGATTTTATGGGCCTGTATGTCCCAGTTTGCAGAAAAGACACTTGTAACCAAACATCCATTCAATGTCCCGGCGTTTTTTCCTGTAGAAACCCCTGGGACTTCCCTGGTGGTCCAGTGGTTGAGGCCTCACCTTCCAACACAAGGAGTGTGGGTTTGATCCCTGGTTGCTGTGCTAAGATCCCACACGCTTCGCAGCCAAAAAACCAAAACCAAAAGTCACATAAAGCAAAAGTAATATTGCAATAAATCCAAAACAGACTTTTTTAAAAATTAAGAAAAAAAGAAAACCCCAGTGGTGACAAGTCGGCAGGCTGGGCTCTGATCTTGGTGACATGGGCGCCCCCTTGACATCTCTGTGCCTCACTTCATCTGTAAAGGGAAGTGACACCCATCCCCAGCTGCCAGCCTCCTGCGCTTGGAGGCTTAGGAGAGGTTAAGTGTGGGAGAGCAGGATAAAATCGCTCAGTAGAAGGTAATGCTCACTCCACACTTGCTGGCAATCCCTCTCTGGCAGGCCCAAAACTCAACTGAGTGTTTAAGATGCACTCTGGGCTTGAATCTCAACTCTGACATTTCCCAGCTGTGTTACCGGAGAGTTACCCAGCATCTCTGAGCTTCTGTTTCCTCATAGGGATTAGTTAACACTGGGAAACCCTTGCCAGTCCCTGGTAGGTGCTGGAACAGTGTCTGCGATTGTTACTCTCATCACACACATACCTCGTCTTGCTTGTTAATTCCACACAAATAGGTGTGTCTGCCTGTGAGACAAAAAGTTTCCAGTGTTCCTTCCTCCTCCCTGGGACACACACAGGCGCACAGGTAGCTCAGCCTGGTGTGGTAGCAAGAGCAACCCTGGGGTCAGATCCTGCTCTGTCATCTGCTAATTAAATGAGCCTGGGCAAATTATGACACCCCTGCAAAACCAGCTGACTCATTTCTAAAGAGGAGCCAGGAACAACCTGCTTCACAGAGCACTGGAGAATTTACATGAAATTTCAGGAACGCTAGCAGTGAGTATTCGTGAAGCTCAGCGTCTAGCCTGTAGTTAGCCTTTTAGTGACTCTTCTAGTCTCAGGGCTGGGCATCCCGTAGCTCCACAAACACTCGCTGGCCTGTAGTCAGTTCTGCACATGTGTTAAACTGGGAGGTCATATCAAGTCACTAGCCCCGTCCCCTCCAAGGCCACACCTTCCCTGAGGGCCACACTTAGAACTGATGGGAGTGAAGCCCTTAAGGGCAAGGACTGCCTCTTCTCCCTCACACTTGCCAGCAGCTGGTCTAACTCGGTACTTAGAATGGGAGACACAGCCCCCAGACGTGACCCTGGCTGTCTGAAATCCTGTCCAGAAGAAAATTATTGAGAGAAAGCTGAAAAAGGAAAAGCTGCCCTCCAACATACCCAGAATCTTGCTGGAGATGGAAACGAACAGGGATGGAAACATGACAGCAGAAAAATACAGACCGTTTTGAAGTCTGCCCACCTGGGAGTCAAGCCACATTGAAAATCAATAAGGCATCAAGGCCGGGAGCACGGAGAGCAGACTGGATACCTGCTTAGGCCTCCTTTAAAGCAAGGAAACCTTTGAAGTCGCAGACGACCAATAAAAATACAGCTGGCATTTACAGCTTCTACTCCTCCTGCCTCTGCTTTTCACCAAGTACCTCAAGCTGCAGCCACAGTCGCTCCAGGCTGGAATGCTGGCCCAGGACCACAGGGCCCATGCTGTTGACAAGGCCAGCGCTCCTGGCACGCACTGGCTAGGGACTAGGGACTGGTGATTAACTCTAGGCATGCTGGCACTTTCCCAGGACAACCCTGGCTGGGTTCTCCACACCAGACTCAGCGGCTGAGGTTCCCCTGGATTACTTTAGTAAGGTGAGCTCTGTCAGAAGCGGTCAGTCATGGCCAAGTTGAGTCACAGGGAGGCTGTTGTTTGCATGGGATGCCTTCCATCCATTGCCTTGTTCTGTGCTCTCTTCGAAGGCCTGTAACACCAGAAGGATGAACCTGTGGAAATGATTCCCTTCCCCCTTACCTCAGAAGATGGAGCCATCCAAACAGAACAGGTTTCAGCGATTAGCGAAAAAGGCAACGGAAGTTACAATGAAAGGGCCCTAGAACCCAGCTCCCAGCCCAACTGATGACGTAGAATGCTGCAGCTGGAGGCCCTTCTCACTTCTCTCATTTTAGGGAGCTCCGTAACCTCGCTGAACTTTCAATAAGCACATAATGAGTTCTCAGAACTCGAGGCTCATGGTCCAACCTAGCAGAGAAAACTGAGACAGAAAATATCCAACAAAAAAAGTGATAAAGGAGTCTTAGAATAAATGGAAGATATTATACTGTACAATGTACATGGGCAATGTCAGGCCTAATGACCAAGCTGAGCTAATGTCAATAAACAGAGAACTATTAGGAAATTCATTAATCAAGGTCTTGTTTATACGCCTATTTGTCAACCAAACTATTTGTTTGACTTGTGGCCTCCCTGGCTTATTGCGGTCATTTCTGTCATCAGCAGAGTGGGGCTGCTGGAATTTCACACATAGGCAGGGCCTGCAACTGTCTTCCTATGTTGTCTTGGTTGCCTTCTCCAAGAACCAGAGCTCTCATCAGGGGCCAAGATCTGTCTTCAATTGACAAATAGCTGCTTTGTAATCCAATGGCTCACCGGACCTTAATGAATTGATTTGCTAATCACTGCTTCCTGTTTCCAGAAGTTGACCTCTGAAGCACCCTCCTGCTCTTAGGGGAATGTCATCAGGAAGAAACACCAGGCTGAAAAGCAACAGCAGGGTTGAAGGGAACTAGCAGCTCTCTGAAGACACCTGCGGTCCTGCCCCACCTGGATGTGGTCTGAAAAGGTCGCCTCTCACTACCGCCTCCCCCACCCTGTTCATTTCCTTCCTGCCTACTTGGCTCATGCCTGCCCCACCCCACCCCCAGCCCAGAGATCAAGCTCCTCTAGAAACCCTCCCGAGGACCTTGAAAGCCAGAAAGGATTTTTGTCCCGCCTCAGGCTTTCAAACTGCGTGTGTGGTGTGTGTTAGTTGCTCAGTTGCGTCCGACTCTTTGTGGTCCTATGGAACTCACCAGTCCCCGCTCTCCTTGGAATTCTCCAGGAAAGAATACTGCAGTGGGTAGCCATTCCCTTCTCCAAGGGATCTTCCCAACCCAGGGATTAAACCCAAGTCTCCCGCATTGCAAACAGATTCTTTACCATCTGAGCAACTAGGAAAACTCTCCAACTACTCAGTCCCAGTGATTGTCTCTGCTCTGTTCTGTTGGCTCTGTTCCTATTCAGCTTTGCAAACTGCACTTCAGCTAGTAGCTACTGGGTAAGTTTTTAAGGGCAAGCCAACCTTAAGGGTTTCACAACTTTGCATCCTTTCTCCTTGGCCCCACTACCCAACACACACACACATAAAACGCTGACCAACAGAGAGTACTCTGCTCTGTTATGAAATGTAACTTTCGTTAGGGGTTTTACTTCCCCCCAGACCCTAAGGGACTCCTGTTGAAGGCCCTGCCCACAAGCAAATAGAGAATGATAATCACCTTGGCAACCACCTTCTCTACTTTCACCTCCTAAGCTGGACTAATTTCTGGGGTTTCCACCTCCTCTGAGCCAGTGCTTCCTGTTGAGGAAATAAATGTCAAATGATTTCACCATTCAGAGTGATGATCACAGTGGATTTCTTGGTAGCAAGCAGGCAGGGGAGGCCCCCTCTAAAAAGTAGACATCCTTGATTACTTTGAAGGGAAAAGGGTGAAGGGCTTTGAGGGGAGTGGGACGAAGGGTCAGATTTCTCCAGAATGACTCAGAGTAATACCTCCTCTCAGCAGCCACCCTATGAATTTTGACACATCTCAAAAAGCAGGAGTCTGGAAAAAGCAGTCAGAATCTCTTACCCTCTGCAAAAAGCTACTGTGCACAGCCTGTCCCTTTGTAGTTAGAGGATTTTTTTTTTTTTTTAAATCAAACCATCTTGGAAAAATCAAAAAGCAGATGCACCCATAATTGAAGTTGGCAAGAGCAGCAGAAACCTTGTTATAGGTGTTACAGGCCCTCACACCCCAATTAACCTGGGGGTGCAGGAGTGGAGGGGCTGTGGGTTTCTCTGCCCAGATGTCTGGGGGGAGAGGTCCTGGTGGGCAGGAGATTTAGGTACCCTGAGATCTTTCTGGAAACTAAGGCCCAGGACCCTCGGCCAGTCCTGATGTAGAATCACTCTCCAGCATTGGGAAAGCCACATCCAGGGGAGTGCTGGCCCCGGGCTAGTCCTGGAGAAGCAGGGCTGCTATGCGGCTGCCAGCCCACCCGAGAGAGAGAGGGGAGCACCCACAGCCACGACCTGGGGCTGAATTTTACTACCTGCCGTTTACCATTCTGATGGGAAAACAAATTTAAAACACCTGGGCATTTATGTCTCTGATGGCTCGAGTTGCACCGTTCCATTATATTAAATAATCCAGGCGGTGTGCTTCAAAGGCTGCCATCTCCAGGAGCCTTGTGTGGGTTCAGAGGTGGAGGCTTGCAGAGGGCCCAGGGTTTTCGCCTGGGACACATGGCCCCTCCGGGCCACACCCAGGCCCTGCAGACACACCCCTGCCCCAGACTTAATGGCAAGATGGATTTACTCCACGTGATCTGGTCACACAGCTCCATAGGTCAAGGTGGGCACTGAGCAGAGAGAAGGTTGGAGCCAATAGAACACTCAAAATGCTAAGACTGGATGGCGAGAGTGGGTCAGAAGAAGCTGTGGAAATGTTTAGGGCACATTTGAGACTTGGGGCCCAACAGACCTCTGAGGCTGGGCAGCCAAGAGCAGCACGGTGGTGGGGGTGGGGTGGGGCCAGTACTCTGGCACCCTCCAGAAAGAAGCCCTCAGTATTGACATTGCACGAGGTGGGGTGTCCCTGGCTTTCCCTGAGCTCAGGAGGTGAAGACCACCTGCCCGGAACCAGGCAGATGCTTGGAGACTGAAACCAACAGACTGGTTTATGGGCTCACACAAAATCCACCACGGAAACTTCCAGAAAATACCAGAGGAGGGGTAGGGTTGGGCTGTGAGCTGCTCTGGGCTTGGAGTGAGGGCTGTGAATTTTCTCAGCATTTGTTGTCTGTCTGTGCAATGGAAATAAGGCCTCCTGCTCCCTTTATTCACAGCCCTACTCTGAGGAGCAGAAAGATATTTCTGAAAGCACATTGTAAACCTAGGATGATACAACTGAAGGACTTCCCTGGGGGGTTCAGAGGTTGAGACTCCACACTCACAGTGCATGGGGCACAGGTTCTATCCCTGTGATCTTAGGGAGCTAAGATCCTGCATGCCGCACAGTGTGGTCAGAAAATAAAGGATACAGCTGAGTTCCTCTCAGGGCAGTTGTGAACAGGGAGCCTGAAGAACATCTCACAGCCGCAGCAGCAGGAAGAAAAGGGCTGGGAGAAGGAAGTCTCACTCCCAACCTTTCTGCCATCCAGCCCCCACCCTGTAGGGCCCACTCCCTCCTCCCTGTACCTCCGCCCAGCATCTCTGCATGTCATGACTCCTTCCCAGTCTCTGGTGCCTTCCAACTCAGCCACAGCACCAGGGTGTAGAGAAAACACCACCAAGACGTCTCATCTCTGTACAGCCAAAAGGTTTGCTAGAACAGGCATGCTCTTCGGTTTCACATCTGCTACGTGGATATAATCAGCCCCCACACACATGCAGCAGAACGCTTAGGAAGCTGCCTGCCTCGGACCACGGCTTCAGAGCCCCAGGTCCCAGACCTGGGTCTGCCTGCGTCTAACTGTGGCCTCCCGTGAACACATCACTTCACTTCCTCCGTCTTGTTACTTTGCAAGTGAGTTTACAGGGCTGCAGTTCATGAAGCGTCCCAACCCCTTCCGTGATTCTTGACCTTGGCGGCACATGTGAGTCATCTGAGGGACTTCGAAACAGAGCTATTGCCTGGGCTCCACTTCCAGAAGTCCAGAAGTTTCTATGTAACAGGGCTGGGATGGAACCCCAAGAGATTGCATCGTGTAAGCATAGCTGGGGACACTTGCACTGCTTGCTGGGAGGATTTTATTTAAGCAACAGTCCAGTTTACGTGGAGTGACCAGGGGCCCGAACCGGGAAACCCTAAGAGGGAGCCCCTGGGAGTCTCATTTCCTCTCCTGGAATAAAATGCTTAAGAATTCAAACAGCCCTGAAGGTGATTTCATGGGCTTCCCTGGTGGCTCAGGCAGTAAAGAATTTGCCTGCAATCTGGGAAACCCAGGTTCGATCCTTGGGTCAGGAACATTCCCTGGAGAAGGGAATGGCGTACCCACTCAGGTATTCTTGCCTGGAGAATTCCCAACAGAGAAGCCTAGTAGGCTACAGTCTATAGAGTCACAAAGTCAATGGAGTCAGACGTGACTGAGTGATTAACACTTTCAAATGAAGGCACTAAAGGCTAGGCCACCAGCTGTCCGCTGCAGGCCTGTTAAAATTCGGCCCAGCCACGGCCGCAGTGTTAGTTGAGTTCACTGGACACAGAGATACAGCACTGGACTACCTGGTCTCCTGGGTAGGACAGGTCTGTAGCTGGAGAGACCCCCAAGCTGAAGGGGCCCTCTGAACCCCCATGCCACCCAGGCAGCATCTTTGATCTGTGTGTGTGGTCAACAATTCTTCTAGGCCTCAAGGGAACCAGAGACCTAGGGGCCATAGTTTGCTCCCCCACCATGTAGAATGTCTTCTGAGCGGACATTTGAGAGACCCCAGAAATCCACTGCTCTGTGGACTAGAAGGGGAAGGACTTGGGGAGCAGTGGAAAGTTCTCTACTCAATAAGTTTTAAAAAATCCTCTATTAATCTTCAAGGATACCAAATGGCAGATGTTGGAGCTCAAAGCGGCCTCCAAGGAGCACCTACCTGCTGGCAGGAAAGTTCCTTATCCCTGTGTTACCTCTGCTGTAAAAACCAGAGGAAGGGCTGATGATGTGTAGTCCATTGGTCTGCTCTAATGAAATAGAGTCATTCCTAGTCAACCAAACGCCACCTGAATGGGTGCAACTGACATTCTTGGAAAGACTTCCTTACTGAAGTAATAAAAGTAATACTTTCCCTTGATTGCATGTTTGATTCTAATGTGCTTGCACAGAATGACACTTTACATCCTCTTTAGATAAGTAAGGCAGGTATTAATATTAATGTCACTGTTTTACAGATTAGGAACCTCGTGTCAAAAGTGACAGGGCAAAAGCATTCTGTAACCCAGGTCTCCTGAGTATCTGCCATGGACTTGTCTCCACCTCATGTTGCTGATATACAGTTCTCTCTCCAGCTACAACCAAGCTTATATCATTTGCTTGTTTAGGAATTTTATTTTTAATTTAAAGGCATATGTTGTATCCTCACTTATAAAGATGTAAAGAATGAAATAAAATTCTGTCTGAAGTATGTTCCCAGCTTTGCAAAGATGTGTATGCATGTGTCACTCACATGAAATAAAATAACCAAAATAAGATAATATTATAGATATAAGATATTATGGTCCATGGTTACCTATGGACAATGAGACTGTGGTTGACTTTCTTCCTTTTGCCTTTCTCTAATTTTAAGCCCTTTAAAATGAGCACATGTTGACTCTGAGAGTTTTGAAACAAGGTATTTTAAAAACAGAGTTTTGCTTTAGCGAACTGTACAAGAGTAAGCTTAAGCTTGGCCCCCACCTGCATCATTGTGAATTTCAATGTGGCATCTATCCAGTTGGGAATGACAATCACCAAGGGAGGGCTTGTGGCTTAGCACCACAAGCAAAGCCCCACATTTATGGCTGTTAGCCATTACAGTGGCCGATTTCTCAGGGATCACTCCAATTAGGGTCTTCTCCATGGCTTACAACACCGTCCTCTGACTTCAGACGGGGAGCATCTGTGGTACAGCTGGAGCAGCAGGGTTGGAAAATCAATCACTGCCCAACAACTGTGCGACTGATGGCCCATCAATCAGAAACACAAGGCATTTGCTCCATTTATAAGACACGTACATTCTCCGGCAAATCTGCAAATGCAATAAGCAGCCCCAGTGAAGGAGAAACAGCAGCACCAGTCACTTTGGACTCACGAGGATCACAGACCGGCACCACCAATGGAGCACGATCGGCTCTCCAAGCCCCTGCCATGCTCAGGGACCCTCAGTCCTCCTGATACCCACAAGCAGGGCTGGCTTTGAGATTTTTATTGGCCCTGAAAGCTACTCGTGTTATAACTCTGTGGGAATGTATCAGTACTTAAATAGTTTCTTTGAGATTTTCTAAAGTGCCCATTTCCTTCTTTCTTTCTTTTCTCTTTGCCTTCACTTTCTCCTTCTTTCCTTCTTTCTAACCTCCAAACGTTAAAGGAGAAATGTTTGTTCCCTAGATTATGGTCAGGTGATGATCAGATCTGCGGGACTTTAATACTCATCCACATATGAGCAGACTTCTGGGGTGAATTTACTTTCTTAGTAGCCAAAAGACTGCCACAAGGCCCATCTGTACAAGATATGACTCACATAGTATTTCTGAGGCCCTGGATATATAGGTTCTGATTAATGTGTGAATAAAAAAATCCAAGTTCACTTGGAAAAGCACCAAAGCTGCTTCTCTTCCCCCCAGGACACCCTGATGCTGTCTGATGATACCTTCTTCACTAGACCCTGGAGGAAGTTGTTGCACTTTGACTAATGGGGTGGAAAGATAGTCCAGCCATTATCATTGGTCCCTACCAGGATCACTTAATACATTTCTCTTCTAATAATAATAATGAACATTATATGCTGTTGTGTGCTCTGTAGATGATCTCATTTGATCCTAAAATTTTTGTGAAATAGTCATTATTATTATTACAGATGAGGACTTTGAAAGGGAACTAAGGGGAAGAATATTTAATGAGTATCTCTCAGTGATGTGCCTGACACCATGCTAAGTGAAAGTGAAAGAGTTGCTCAGTCGTGTCTGACTCTTTGAGACTCCATGACTGTAGCCCACCAGGCTTCTCTGTCCGTGGAATTCTCCAGGCAAGAATACTGGAATGGGTTGCCATTCCCTTCTCCAGGGGATCTTCCCGACCTGGAGATTGAACCCCAATCTCCTACATTGCAGGCAGACTCTGTACCATCTGAGTCAGCAGAAGCACTTTTCAAATGTGAGATTATATATTTCTCAGGACAACTCTGAGGAGTGTGGCATGTATATATTATTAGCCCCACATTATAAATAAGGAATTAAGGCTTAAAAAAGACAAAGAATCAGAGAGGTTGCAAGACATGCCAAGGTTATATGACATGTGATGAGGCGAACTTGGATTTAAATCCAGGACTTCTGACAGCAAATCCTCAAAGCTTTCCGACTACAGTGTTTGAACTAAAGTATGATAGCGGTGCGTAAGCTTCCTGGGTGGCTCAGTGGTAAAGAATCCACCTGCAATACAGAAGACGCAGGTTTGATCCCTAGATTGGGAAAATCCCCTGGAGAAGGAAATGGCAACCCACTCCAGTATTCTTTTTTATATATATATATATATAATAATTTTATTTATTTTTGGCTCTGCTGAGCCTTCATTGCTGCACGGGCTTTTCTCTAGTTACAGGGAGCGGGGACCACTCTAGTTGTGGTGCATGGACTTCTCATTGTGGTGGCTTCTCTGGTTGTGGAGCACAGGCTCTAGGATGCTCAGGCTTCAGCAGTTGTGGCTCCCAGGCTCCAGGGCACAGGCTCAAAAGTTGTGGCTCACGGACTTAGTAGCTCTGCAGCATGTGGGATCTTCTCAGATCAGGGATCAAACCCATGTCTCCTGCACTGACAGGCAGATTCTTTAACACTGAGCCACTAGAGAAGCCCCCACTCCAGTATTCTTGCCTTGGAAATCCCATGGACAGAGAAACCTGGTGGGCTATAGTCCATGGGGTGGCAGAGAGTCGGACATGACTTAGCGACTAAACAACAATGGTAGGGGCATAGCTCTCTAAGTCATTTGAGCTTAAGGAACCAAGGAATTCTTTTTAGCAACAGAGGGTTGGACCAGGCAAACCCCAGCGTGGTCCAGTCTGAAGTCCAAACTCACCCTGAGAATAGTTCCCCATGACCCACCCAAGTCCATTTTACCTAAGGCTGGAACTTGGCATTCTGGGGACACCATGACTTGCAAATGCTACATCAGGCCATGTCCTCTTGGTCCCTGTCCAGATCCCAGACCTAGAGGCTCCACTTGCTCCCCAGTGGATGCTTCCTGAAGCCCCAGGATCCCCCACCTGCATTGGTTTGGGGAAGAAAAACTTGAGCTGCTTTGCCCTCAGTTTCAGGGCCTTTCTTTCCCTCTGTGAGCCCGGATCAAAGGCCATGAGCAGGAGTGAGTGCTACCGGGACTCCATTCCCCTTCTGAGAATCATAACTGTCATATTACCACAGGGTCGGGAAACTCCAGGCAGTGGAACCAGACTGCCAAACCACAGCATGCCTTGGGGTGGGCTATGAAACGACAGAGCAGGCAGTGCACTGGGAGCCTGGCTGGCTTAATGGTATTCAGAAATAATAATTGTAGCGAGCAGTTATTGAGCATTCACGTGTGCCAGGTGGGGAGTGATTGAACTTTTCAGTATGGTTCCCAGGGGAGGCATGAGGCCCACTGGGAAGAGGATAAAGGGAGACAGATTTCAGGTTTTAAAGGGTAGAACACAGCTACACAGAGATTCAAAGGGCTGCCTTGATGGCTCGCGGCTCCTCCTCACTCAAGTTATTCAAACATAGTGTGGACAGTCCTTTGCTGTGATGTTGGAGACAGAATCATGGAATAAGGGAACACCGGGTAAGATCTCAAGATTTTAACGGCCCTTCCAACAATGAGTTTTCTGCAATTCTGCTCCTGTGTTTCAGCCACATGCCTCCTCTCTTCCATTCTTCAAACCAAGCACTCATTGATATTCTCCAGCTCTTCTGGGTAAATGCCACATCCCCAAAGCTCCTGGAGAGGCCAGGACATGAGGCCTTCTTTTCCTGTGTCCCCCTACAAAGGTTTAAGACTGTGCCCCATAGCTTCCCATCATCTTGGTATTAACTAGTTCAGGCATGGAGGCCTCCCTGTACTCCACACCATAGCAACGTTAGATACAACAGGCAATGAAAACATTACAGAGACCTAGTCCCAATAGCTCAAAACCAGATACATACCTCTGAGGACTTGAAAGCAAGCAGAAACAGGTCAGGAAGCAACAGTTAGAACCGGACATGGAACAACTGACTGGTTCCAAAGAGGAAAGGAGTAGGTCAAGGCTATATATTGTCACTCTGCTTATTTAACTTCTATGCAGAGTACATCATGAGAAACGCTGGGCTGGATGAGGCCCAGCTGGAATCAAGATTGCTGGGAGAAATATCAATAACCTCAGATATGCAGATGACACCACCCTTATGGCAGAAAGTGAAGAGGAACTAAAAAGCCTCTTGATGAAAGTAAAAGAGAGTTAAAAAGTTGGTTTAAAGCTCAACATTCAGAAAACTATGATCATAGCATCTGATCTCATCACTTCATGTGAAATAGATGGGGAAACAGTAGAAACAGTGTCAGACTTTATTTTTTTGGGCTCCAAAATCACTGCAGATGGTGATTGCAGCCATGAAATTAAAAGACGCTTACTCCTTGGAAGGAAAGTTATGATCAACCTAGACAGCATATTGAAAAGCAGAGACATTACTTTGCAACAAAGGTCCATCTAGTCAAGGCTATGGTTTTTCCTGTAGTCATGTATGGATGTGAGAGTTGGACGGTGAAGAAAGCTGAGCACTGAAGAATTGATGCTTTTGAACTGTCGTGTTGGAGAAGACTCTTGAGAGTCCCTTGGACTGCAAGGAGATCCAACCAGTCCATCCTAAAGGAGATCAGTCCTGGGTGTTCATTGGAAGGACTGATGTTGAAGCTGAAACTCCAATACTTTGGCCACCTGATGTGAAGAGCTGACTCATTTGAAAAGACCCTGATGCTTGGAAGGATTGGGGGCAGGAAGAGAAGGGGACAACAGAGGCTGAGATGGCTGGATGGTATTACCGACTCAATGGCCATGAGTTTGTGTAGACTCCGGGAACTGGTGATGGACAGGGAGGCCTGGCATGCTGTGATTCATGGGGTTTCAAAGAGTCAGACACAACTGAGCGACTGAACTGAACTGAACTGAGAAAGAAGCTAGCAAACAGGTGGCAGCTTAGCTCTTGCAGGATAACAGTGTCCAAGAGTGCTGCAAGGAGGTAGATAGCTGTAGCCAAACTCAAGGTCTGCAACCAGCCGTGGGCGACACAGTGCAGCCTCACAGGCAGATGGGTCCAGCTGCCCACTGGCTCAGGACAGGAGAGCTGATGCCACAAACATCAGGCCTGAGGCTAGACGGGATTCCTGGGACACTGTGTTGGGACCCTTCAAAACTGCCAAACAGAGGAAAGAGTGCAAAGAAAGAGAGAGATAAAGAGAATTAAATGTCAAATGAGCTTGCAAACAAAACTCCGCAGACCTCAGAAAAAGAGGCTGAAAGATCAACAATGAGGAAATGAACTTAATCCAAATAAAATGAAAATAAAAGAGAAATCTGAAAACAAATTTTGAATAAGCATGTTTAGGGAAGGCGCTACAAGAGGAAAAGGATATGATATTTTAAAATTTATGAAACAGAGGAGAAATAAATTAAGAAGAGGGAGAAAAAAATAAACAAAACTATAACCTTGAAAGTAAAAATAAAGTTGATGAAATGAAAATGTAAGTTCTACACGGGATACAGTTAAAGAGGGAACTAATAAATGAGAAGATAGTACCAAGTAGGAAATAGCAACCCCACTCCAGTATTCTTGCTGGAAAATTCCATAGACAGAGGAGACTGGTGGGCTACAGTTCATGAGGTAGGAAAGAGTGGGACATGACTGAGCAGAGAGCAAGGTAATTAGTTAGAATGCAGCATAAAAAGAAAGAGAAATTTTACATCTGTATTATATATAATGTATATATACATATATACTGTTTAAGAGACGTAGAGAATAGATTTACACACATATATATTTTGATGTTTACTTACTAATCTGGCAGTTCCGGATCTCAGTCACAGCACATAGGATGGGATCTTTAGCTGCAGCATGTGAGATCTAGTTCCTGACCAGGGATTGAACCGGGGACCCCCTGCATCGGGAGTGTGGAGTCATAGCCCCTGGACCACCAGGGAAGTTCCTCAAACATACATTTAATAGCATTTTTAATTCCATAAAAAAAGAATAAAATGAATAAGAGGAGGAACATTCAAAGATATGATGCTGGGAATGTCCCAGAATTGAAGAGATACAACTCCTTAGACTGAGAGTCATTACTGAGTACAGATCAGGATCAAGAAAAGCCACCTGACCCATCACCATGCAAATGCAGATTCTCCAGGAGAAGAGCGACATCATCAGAAGCTCCTGGAGCCTGCCCCGGTAGAGTTCTTCATAGGTACACTCAGGGAAGGCTGGGCCTAGGAGTGCTAACTTCTCCTTCCCTGGGCTTTATAACAAGGAGCCAGTTTGGTCCTCAACACCAAGCAGGAATGGCTGCCGTCCTGCTCTCAGGTCCAGCCTGGTACCCAGGGAAGCACCCACAAACCCACAGTCCTGGGGAAAGGGAGTCTGTCAGCTTCCTCCTGGGAAGCTTGTTTCCCAATCCAACGAGCTTTTTTTTTTTTTTTTAAATAAAATTTATTCATTTGTTTATTTGGCTGCACCAGATCTTAGTTAAAGTATGCGGGATCTATTCCCTGACCAGGAATCGAACCTGGGCCCCCATCATTTGGAAGTGTGGAATCTTAGCCACTGGACCACCAGGGAAGTCCTGAACAAGATTTTTATAAAACCTCTGAGAGTCACAGTTAGCCCTCTCTGACATTTGCTATGAACATGGAATCCAGAACTTTTCTCTGTCACTAAAATCATGTTTCTTTCCTGGTTCCCAAATAAATGGGTCTTTTGGAAGGCATTGGAGTCTTTCCTTCACTTTTGCCAATTGCTGTTTTTCTTTACCTTGTAACTTTTGATTTTTCCCACAGTATGTCACTCTGGAAAAAAGTGTGGAACTGGGGCTTTCACATGTCGGAGACAGAGAGCAAACTCTTGTTGGAAAAAAAAAAAAATCTCCAACCTGGAGCCCTCAAGCCTGAGTCAAACTTTCCACAGAATCAAGATCTACTTGCAACTTGAGAGGTAAAATTAAGTTGTAATATTCCAGCAAATAGCTATTGCTACTCCGAATGCTACTCCTGGCTCCCTGGCTGCATCACAAACCGATGTGGAGGCAAATTTAATTACCTGTCAGGAACTAAATAAAAGGTTTGCTTCATCTAATACTCCCAGCGTGCAGGACAGCTATGAAAACAAGCCTGATGCTCAATCGATCTGCTGTTTACAGAGGCCCAAAGAGAAGCCAAGACACACAAGTGGGCTGCTTGAAGCTTCTGGAAATTTAAATATTCTTAATGCATTTGTCTACTGTTCCCTCTTCTCAGCTATACTCAAAAAAAAAAAAAAAGAAAGAAAGAAAAACAAATTAACAAACCACTGCTCACTCGCAAGAACTGTTCAATTGTTCCTTAAAAATATCCCGTAACAATCTCTTTTTAAATGTCCAAGATGGCTAGTAAGGCAAGCCCTACTCCATTAGCTTATCCACACAAAAAGGCTCATCTCTGTCTGAGAGAAGCTTGTTTTCTGGGGTCCACTGTCTATTCATCAAGACCTTCAGGCTATCTTTTATCACCACCAGCGTTGGCCATCAGTTGAGTCATAATTGAAAGAACCTTTGGCACCAGGACACTTTGGTGAGGTAGGTAGGCTAAGTTCACATCTGTTGTTCTAAACCTCAGTTTCCCCAAATGCAACTTGGAGAAAATTGATGCTGAAGCTGAAGCTCCAATACCTTGACCATGTGATGCAAATAGCCAACCCATTTCCCTAATGCTGGGAAAGATTGAGGGCAGGAGAAGAGGGTGGCAGAGGTTAGATAGCGTCACCGACTCAATGGACATGAATCTGAGCAAACTCTGAGAGACGGTGGAGAATAAAGGAGCCTGGCATGCTACAGTCCCTGGGGTTGCAAAGAGTTGGACACGACTTAGTGACTGAACAACATCAACAACAACTCTACTCCCAGGGTTGCAGCAAGCCTAAGTGTGATGATGAGGAAAAACCAGGGCCAGCTCTGGATGTGCTATGATTGCAGTTAATGTGGATATTAATCACTGAGAATTTGGACAACCAGAGGGCAGGGAGAGAGGAGAATCCATTTTCATGGAGGCTGTGGGTAGCACCACTGAGAACAGAAGGAAAGGACAAGACAGAAGCAAGCGCAGAGCAGAACCCCTGGCTTGTGCTGGGCAGGAGACAGCTGGTTCTCTGCATCACCAGGACGCTCCTCCAAGGCAGAGGAGCTCTGCAGAAAGCAGAGTCAGCCCATTACTGCTGTTTCAGGGGAGATGCCGAAGAGGCACAAAGCAGCAGCTCGTTGATAATAAAGGGCAACATCAGGCCTGGGGAGCAAAGTTTCTATTTTTAAAAAACTTCCCAGTCTAGGGCCAAAAGCCAGCAGAGCTGGTTTGTAGGGTCGGACTCTGCATTGCCTGTCGCTAGAACACGTTACTTTTAACTTCTCCGAGCCTTGGCTTCCTGATCTATAAAATAGATGCTAAATTGGTTTATGATTTTTTTAAGTGAAAATCATTCTGGAAACCATGATTGCACTTTGATGGGTTCTACCCTCTCTTCCCTAGGATCCTGGAGGACTTTGGTGAGTCAACTGGGTTCAAAGTCCTCACTCTGGCCTTAGGAGGGATGTGAGAGAAAGGGCAGCCTGGAGCCACCCCAGAGGCAGTGCCAACCTGCGTCAGGCTCCTAAACCTCAGGTCACTGGTCAAGGGGGCACATTTTTCTCAATTTAAAGGCCCCGGGCCCTCAGCGTGTGCGTCCTAGAACCCCTTTGTCCCCAGATCTGACACCCAAGCACTCCCCCGACCTCCAGCAGAGCTCTTGGGACCAGAGAGGCTTCGCGCCCTTTCTCCAGATGCCTTCCCCCTGCTTCCCTTCTTGTCCCAGACAAGTGCCAGGACGGAGGTGTGACTCACCACCTCTACTGGCGCTTCTGTCACTGGAGGGGCCCATGGGCTCTGTCCATAGAGAGCACTTCCTCCAGGAGCAGCTTCTCAACCTCCGTGACCTCCACCTGTGCCCGTGCAGCCCCCCACTGCACCAGCTCTCAGCACCCAACAAGCAGGCGAAGCCTGGCGGCATCTCTTCAGCTGTCACTCTGTTAGAAGTAACTGGAGAGCAAGACTAGGGTCAGCTCCACAGGTCTGCCGCCAGGCCTCCCTCCCCTACTCCCACCTCTACAGGCCCACGGGCACCCGACAGGGGATGGGGTATGTGGACGGCACTGGAAGCCCCACAGGCCACCAAAGTAGCGTCTCATCCCCAAAGCCCTCAAAGGGGCTGAGAACAGCCTTAGTCCTGACCTGGCCAAACTCACGGAGGCCCAGGCTGTCCCAGCACAGCTCACCCTCTAGTTAATGATGGAGTAGATAACAGCTTTTAGAGATCCTCCAATTCCTTTATCCAAGAGCAGGGATAAGAAAGCTGCTCCTGCCACAGCTTTAACGATCCATTATCAGGAAGGCTCGGCATCTTAAATTTCTCTCCACGGTGTTTTCTTTCCTAAGAGTGCTAATAAAATCTCTAACCCACGTGGCAGCCCCACTGCTCATCAACTATTAGCTGCCCTCAGGCTGCATCAGTCTGTTTATATTATAACTAACGGCTGAAATATGCTGCTTGCTCAGTGCAGGCTCCTTGGGGGCTGGTGGGGGAGCATGGCCAGCCCCTCCCTACTCCCTCCCACCCCAGTTGGGGGAGGCGTGGCCCAACAGAGGCCTTGCCTGAAGCCAGCTCCTTTAGACATTAACAAACCACTACAAGGATCTACGATCCATTCCTGGAATCCTGGTTTAATTATTTAGGAAGAGTGCTTTTGCTGCCCCCAAGCTCCGTTCCCTGGAGCCTGAAGAATCATTGTTCAATGCTTATTACCGCCAGGGCCCCCAGGCACCGTGTGCCAGAGACCTCATTTCAATATTTACCACTTAGATCACTTAAGGGCTGTCAACTTTAATAACATTTTATCAATTGGATACTTATATTATTCACGGCTTCATAAAAGTAACAAGACCTGCCTTGGCATTTCAATCACAGCTGGGCTAATTTCAGTGACTGCTCGGGGATTTTGTTTATTAATGTTTAGATCTTACGTGACTGCTTCCTTTCCTGGATGCATAGTACATGAGTTGGCCAAGCAGTGGGCAGTGGGGAACGGGCCACATGGACCTCTGCCCTGGGCATGTGGTCAGCAAAGGTAGGAGCCAACATATCCACAGGTTCGGCTAAGATGTCTCCCCAGTTATGTGACTCCTTGCATGGTGGGTGGCGTGACCCAGGGCTCTATTGGTGAGAAACTCTCTGCTCGCCCTTGAATTGATGATCGGGCCCTCACTTCACCTTCTTCCTTCTGGCTCCTAGGCTGCAGACACTGGGGACTGTCCCCTGAGCCCCCAGAAAGCAGCGTTCTCTTCCACAAGACTCAGTCTGGAAAGCTTCTGCTCTGTCTTCCACCTGCAGAACACTGAGCAGCCTTCCAGTCTCACCACCAAGATCACCTCCACCATGAAACCCACCCTGCTTCCCAAAAGCCTGCATCGTGGAGGCTGCTTGGAGGGGCTCTGGAGGCAGCCTGTGCCCAGGTGTCCACTGTGCGCCTTTGGACAAGTTCCTTAATTGCGCTGGGCCTCAGTCTGTTCATTTGTAACTTAGGGTTAGTAATACCTCATAGGATCACTATCAGGATTAATAGATGTGAAGCCCTTATGACAGAACCAGGCACACAGTCAGCCAACTACTATCATTGTAGGTTTAGAGTGGCCTTCTGCACTTTCTACTGAGAAACTTGCCCCCTATCCTCTGCATACATACACCACCACTTCTCTCTTGGGTGGCTGGCTGTCACTCACCACTGAGCCCAGGAAGGCCCACTCAGCGAAGCTATGACTCCCTCCCTTTTGTGCAGTTGTTTTAGTGGCCTCAGGATGGGGAAGGAGGAGTATGGAGAATCCTTGCTGGTGGCTGACCAAGCAGAACTCGCACCTGGGGAGCCAGGCTTTCTTGCCAGAAGATGCTTCTCATGCTTATCTACTGAACGAAGACAGACTCTCTGGATCCCCCAAGAAAAAGCCTGTTCTTAATAACGGAGATTTACAGGAAGTCAGTTTCTCACAAGTACTCCCAAGAAAAGGTTGTCGCATCAGCAGGCCCCATGGGGCAACCTGTGCCCCTGGAGAGACAGGGAAGGCGAAGCCTGAGGCCAGCTTCTCTGGTCCTTCCACCAGGAAGATCACAGTCCGGCCTGCCACGCCTCCCCTGGTAGCCGGAGTTCTCCATACATACACAGATATTCCAGAACTGCCAGGTTCTATTTGTGCCCCAGAAACCCTACAGTTTCTGCCAGTAAATTTCTCTGTTCCTTGAAGCTTCTACTTCTATTAAAAAGACATTAGATGCCTCCCAAGTTGGGGGAGGGCTCCAGGGTTTCCAGCCTCTCTGGGGCAGTGTGTGTGTGTGTGTGTGTGTGTGTGTGTGTGTGTGTGTGTGTGTCTCAGGGGAGCTCTGTGAAGTAAGACCTGTCCCTTTTGACTCCCTGGGCTGCCTGGGTTCTGTCCTTCCAAATGTCCTAAATTGCAGGGGAAATCACCCAGACAGACCTTCCCACTGACAGACAGTGTCTTTTGTTACAGAGAGAGGTGTTGATCCTTCTCTAATCAACAGCTTAATTAGGTCTGCTGAGATGAAAGAGTCATTTTTACTTGGGGAGTTAATATTTATAGACAACCCTCTCCCCAGCCGCTGCACTGGAGGTGTTAACAACTTGAGGGCTAAATCAAATAAAAATTATAAAATTCATTTCTCTACTCTACTAAAGTCACTGGTAAACTCAGAGCTCTCCAGACTATGTATGGGCTGCCTACAGAGCAGCTTCGTTTGTGGCAAGAGAGCCTAGCAGAGGTTGGTGGCACTTGGGAAGCACTTGTTGAATTTTGAAAGAGTGGAGAGCCAGCTGAGTGGTTTTCTTCTCTAGTTGGAGTCACTAGGACACCGTGGTTAAGAGTCAGACAGACCCAAAACTGAATCCTCGCAGCCTGGCCACTCAGCTGTATGGTCTTGGACAAGTTGCTTACCATCTCAAGTTTCAGGTTCCCTGGTTGTTAATTGGGACAATGATAATGATATCTAATTTATAGGGTTGTTACTCTGAAAGCCTGTAGCACGATTTTTGACACATGGAAGCATCTTTTGCACTGGCTGCTAGGAGCAGAGATCCTGGCAGTAGAGGGGAAGGTGACGATTAAACTTAGGGTCTCAGCTTCCATAGGAAGGTCTCTGGGCAGCTTTTGAGCTCTCTCATTTCATAGACTTCTCAGTTCTGTAAAGAATGTATTAGGCTCCCTCATAAGGGAAAAGAAAATCAAAACCACAATGAAACACCATTTCATATCCACTAGGGTGGCAACAATAACAAAAAATTATAAAAAAATAAAACAGAAAATAGCAACTGTTGGCTACAACATAAAAAGATTTAAGCTCTCATATATTGCTGATGAGTATGTTTAATGGAGCAACTGTTATGGAAAACAGTTCGGCATTCCTTAAAAAGTGACACATATAGTCACCATATGACACCATCCAGCAATTTCACTCCTGGACATATATCCAAAATAACTGAAAATAGATTCAAACAGATACCTGTACATCAATGTTCATAGCATCATTATTCACAACAGACAAAAAGTGGAAACTACCTAAATATCTATCACCTGATGAATGGAAAAACAAAAGGCAGTATATCCAAACAGTGGAATATTATTCAGTCATAAAAAAGAATGAAATGTAATACATGCTATAGCATGAAACTTAAAAATATTATGCTGAGTGAAAGAGGACAAAAGCTGGACAAAAAAAGGCCACGTATTGTATGATTCTATTTGTATAAAAGAGCCAGAATAGGGAGCTCTGTAGAGACAGACAGTACATTAGTGTTTGCTGTGGTTACCCACCTCCACCTCCTCACACACAGCTGTGGGGTGTAGGTAGAGACTGCTAATGGGTACAGGGTTTCTTTATGGAGTGATGTGAATGTTCTGGAATTAGTGATGATGGTTGTACATCATAGTATACACTAGAGACTACTATATGGTACAGTTTAAAGTAGTAAATTTCCTATGAACTGTATCTCAATTAAAAAAAAAATAGAGACTGTATTGGGCCCCCAGTGGTCTTACTTCCAACACATCCATATATACATGCCCCACAGGCAGCCTCCTTCATCACCTTGTTGTCTGAGACCAGAACCAATGACTGTTTTCAAGGTGAAGCTTCTACAGTATAAAACTTTTACAAACACTTTACAATTTGCAAGCCACCTTCCAATTTGATCCTTACACCAGCCATGAAAAGGGGTATTATTTTCACTATTATAAAGATGTGGAAACTGAAATTCAGAAATATGAAGAAAATTGGCAGATAAATAATAAGTACAAAAGTTGGAACTGGAACTCAAGCCTTCAACACCCTCTGTTTCCCCTACCAGTGAAACACAAATTAACCAATTGTTCTCTCAGATCTTCACAACAGTGAGCCGCTTCCCAACAGTATCTGGATTACCTATGGCTTCAGCCTTCCACCTCATCTATGTGGGCAGCATTCCTGACTCTATCCGTTCCGGGCCCCCACAGTGCAGACTCTGCAGGTCAGAGAGCCTCACACCCAGGAGCGGCTCACCCAATTCCCATCCCACCCAGGCAAAGAGTTTGTCACTCATCCAGCTGCCAGTGAGTGAGAGAGTGAAAGTTGTTCAGTCGCTCTTTGCAGCTGCATAGACTACACAACCCTTGGAATTCTCCAGGCCAGAATACTGGAGTGGACAGCCTTTCTGTTCTCCATGGGATCTTCCCAACCCAGGGACTAAACCCAGGTCTCCCGCATTGCAGGCAGATTCTTTACCAGCTGAGCCACAAGGGAAACCCAGCTGCCAGGTGCTTCCCCAAATGTCCTGCTGCATTTGACATTGACTGAGTACCAATATGGGCAGTAAGGAAGTCCCTGTTTTTGGTTATTCTGTCTCCTCCCTTCCCTACGTAAGCCTTACTCTATTTGGAAGAAGCCTTCTCCTGAAGTTCAGAGGCCTTTAGATACAGAGGTGAACCAGGTTTTGAGAGCATCATATCAGGGGGTCAAGAAGAAAAGGACGGATGTGAAGGAACTGAGAAGGGTGAGGAAGGCTTTCTGTTCTGCACTGTTGGGATGGGGAGTGAGTGAAAGGGAGAAAGGGGAAACCAAGGAATAGAGTGAAAAGTGTGCGGAGTGTGTGGAGGGACCCCTGAGGAGCCCAGCCTGCTTGGAGCAGAAAGGGCAGAGATAAGGCCGGAGGGTAACAGCAGAGGGTAACCGGATTTAATCTATAAACCATAAATGCAGGAGAGGGTGTGGAGAAAAGGGAGCCCTCCTGCACAGTTGGTGGGAATACATATTGATACAGCCACTATGGAGGACAGTGTGGAAATTCCTTAAAAAAAACTAGAAATAAAACTACCATATGACCCAATGATCCCACTACTAGGCACTACTCTGAGGACATCATAATTGAAAAAGACACATGCAGCCCAATATTCATTACAGTACTATTTACAATAGTGAGGATGTGGAAATAATCTAGATGTCCATTGACAGGTGACTAGACAAAGAAGCTGTGGCATGTATACACAGTGGAACGTTAGCCACAAAAAGGAACACATTTGACTCAGTTCTAATAGAGTGGATGAATCTAGAGCCTATTATACACAATGAAGAAAGTCAGGAAGAGAAAGCCAAATATCATATTCAGTTCAGTTCAGTTCAATCACGCAGTCATGTCCGACTCTTTGCGACCCCATGGACTGCAGCACACCAGGCTTCTCTGTCCATCACGACTCCTGGACCTTGCTCAAACTCATGTCTGTTGAGTCGGTGATGCCATCCAACACATACATATGGAATCTAGAAAGATGGTACGGATGAAGCTATTTGCAGGGCAGCAGTGGAGACACAGACATAGAGAAGAGACTTGTGGACACAGTAGGGGAAGTAGAGGGTGGGACAAATTGAGAGAGTGGCATGGAGACATATACATTACCATATGCAAAATTAGACAGCCAGTGGAAATTCACTGCCTGATGCAGGGAGCTCAAATCTGGTGCTCTGTGATAACCTGGAGGAATGGGATAGGGTGGAAGACAGGAGGGAGGTTCAAGAGAGAGGGGACATACATAATACCTATGGCTGATTCATGTTGACGTACGGCAAAATTCAACACAATATTGTAAAGCAAGTATTCTCCAATTTAAAATAAATAAGTAAAGGGCCATGACTACCAGCATGAGGAGGAGGCCACTCCAGGAGGCAGTGGGGAGCTGTTGGAACTTCTCAAGTAGGGCCCTGACATGAGAGTTTATGTCTCCGAGGCATAAACTGTCCACATGGAAAAGCCATTAAAGAGAAAAACACTTGCTCTTGGGCCTCTGGTGGAGTTTCTGTGGGTGGCAAAAAGGCTTTTAACAACCAAGTTGAAGATTACTTCTGGAGGAATAGAACCAATGGAGTATAATACTTTTGAACAAAACTTCCCAACATCCCCTTCTTTATTTGACCCCCCAGTACCTCACTGGAATAGACTCCAACTCCCTTTGGAATCAGTCAGATTTAATAGGTGCAAAGAGAATGGCCTCATCACTTTTTTCTGTAGTCACAATAAATTATTTTGTCTTAAGGCTGAATGTGACCTTGAAGCCGTTGATACTTTCAAGCTGATACTTTCAGTTCCACGCTGAAGCTGAAGCTGAAGTTCTAAAGTCATATCCTTGCTAAACTGGTCCAGCCTTTGCCTGCACACCCGCAGTGACAGGGCTGTCACTGTCTATTAGGTAGCCTTCTGTAGCTTTAGAAATGTCTGGCTTTTTAGAAACTATTTCTTTCGATAAAGTAAAAACCTGACTTTCTGTGGACTCCTCTCACTGACCTCATTCCACCTCTCAGGGCCATTTAGAAAAACATTTGCTCATCCTTCCACATGATGCCCTTCTATGTTTTAAGCCATCTATTTGTTATGCAAATGATACCAATCTAATGGCAGAAAGCAAAGAGGAACCAAAGAGCCACCTGATGATGGTAAAAGAGGAGAGTGGAAAAGGTGGCTTAAAAGGCAGCATTCAGAAAAACTAAGATCATGGCATCCGGTCTCATCACTTTATGGCAAACAGATGGGGGGAAAGTAGAAACAGTGACAGACTTTATTTTCTTGGTCTCCAAAATCACTGCAGATGGTGACTGCAACTACAAATAAAAGAAGCTTGCCCCTTGGAAGAAAAGCTATGACTAACATAGACAACATATTAAAAAGCAAGAGACCCCACTTTGCTGACAAAAGTCTGTCTAGTCAAAGCTATGGTTTTTCCAGTAGTCATGTACAGATGGGAGAGTTGGACCATAAAGAAGGCTGAGAGCTGAAGAATTGATGCTTTCGAACTGTGGTGCTGGAGAAGACTCTTGGGTGTCCCTTGGACTGCAAGGAAATCAAACCGGCCAGTTGTAAAGGAAAGCAACCCTGAATATTCATTGGAAGGACTGATGATGATGCTGAAGCCCCAATACTTAGGCCACCTGAGGTGAAGAGCTGACTCACTGGAAAAGACACTGATGCTGGGAAAGATTGAGGACAAGAGGAGAAGGGCATGACAGAGGATGAGATAGTTGGATGGCATCACCAACTCAATGGACATGAGTTTGAGCAAACTCCAGGAGATAGTGAAGGCCAGGGAAGCCTGGCATGCTGCAGTTCCATGGGGTTGCAAAGAGTCAGATATGATTTAGCAACTGAACAACAACAATTATATTCTCAATACCTACTGGATGAGCCTCCTCTTTGTATTTCTTATGTGACATTGATTGGAAGCTCTAAGTCCTAGTTAGCTTGCTCTTTTTTTTTTTTTTTCTTTTCTTACACTTCACTTTTTAGAGAAGAAAAGATTCATATTTTGCATTTCTTCTGAGATACTTCTGAATTTCCCTTCCTGGCTCAGCATTGCATGGAAAACGTTATAGTAGGCATGGCTTTATCTTCTTCTCATCCTCCAGGCATTGCATCTCAGAGTAAGGCCATGCATGGGTAGACAGCCACAGTGGGACCTCGAAGCAGACCCTTCAGCTGGGGTGTAGCAGGTTCTGGGAGGAAGTCAAGCACAACAGCAGAAGGTGATATTTAAAGAGCATGGAGACAAATAGCAGCAGCCCTCAAGGAGTCAGTCCAATATGGAAGATCTCAAGGAAAACGTCCCCACAGATCCAGTGATGGACATTCAGGAGCAAGTGATACCCCGAGCCAGGCAATAGTCTGCCCTGGGGAAGTTTTGTAACAAGTGGCCAAGCCTCAGGCCCAGGGCCCTAGTCTTGTGAAGGCCATCAGGACATAGGCACAGAGAACTGAGCCCCAGGTCTGGGTCTGAGTGTGGGGCTTGTACTTGGCCAGGTGGTATGCCAGTTCTGATTCATTAGTTGAGAACCCTGGGGCACCATTTTGAGCCAGATTCTTGTCCCCTTCTGCTGGTCTAGCCTCTTCTCTGCCATTTTTGCTCCAGGCAGGCTGAGGTCCTCCACACACCTTGCACATTCTCCACTCCATTCCTTGTTTTTCTCTCCCTCCCATTCTCTCACTCCCCATCCCAACAATCTGGAATAGGAAGGAAGCCCTCCTCACTAACTCTTTTAAGCTTCACATCCAGCTTTTCTTCTTGACTCAGATAGCTGGATGACCCAATACCTGAGTCATCTAGATTCTAAGATAAGATTGTAAGGCTGCTTCCAAAAAGAGTTTCATGGTTGTTTGCCACTGTCATTTCAGACATAAGAGGAAAGAGCAGTGTCATTTCCAAACTAGCTACAAGGTCGTCTGCTAGACCTGGAGCCAGGGTAAAATGCAAAAATCATCAGTTGGTACTTGACTCTGTTGGATCAGAGATTCTTCAATCCCTCCTGCTGATGAACGGGATCCAGTGGGTAGAGTGCAGTATAGCTGAGCCTGCACAGGTCTGGGGAGAGAGAGTCTGCTGAGGCTAGGTGGACAGGCAGGCCTGATGGTCACAATCTTCAGGCCCCCAACACGAGGCTCTGGCTGTATAAATCCCCCAAATCATGCTGATTCTTGACTTTTCTCACTTTATGTGGTAAAGTTAGGCAATCAGAAAAGTATTCTGCAGAAGCAACTTTTACAGTGACTAAAAGGAGAATTCCTATTTTATGTAAAAGAAGGTGGGGAGGATGTGGGGTGGAGAAGACAGTGAACTTGAAGGTGGAAATAGTAATAGAGAGACAGGCTTCTATCATAATAACTGGCAAAATATTTGAAACTTACACATATTTAAAAGTTTTATATCACTACTTGGAAGGTAATCCTGCATGTGAAACTTGTAAAAGAAACTGGCTGGATTGTCTCTGAATGATTTAATTGTAAAAAATCCACATTGCTAATGAGGCACAGGAAAGTCAGAGGAGGCCACCAGGATGGACCATGGCAAAGGAGAAAGGGTGGCATATCCTGAGATGTTTAGAGCCTGTCAGGACATTTGAGTAGGATTTTATGCAAATCCAATCAGCTCCCAAATTGGATCACAATTATTTAACCCATTATCACTGGTCCAGAATAATGGCAGACACATTATTCTTACCAGTCCTCACTCCATCAAGACGGGGAAAAAAAAATTCAAGTGTTTACTTTGATTATTATGCATCCTGTTATGAGCCCCATCGTCGCTAAGTGCATGGAGCACCTTTAACTAAAGAAACTAATTGCAAGCCACTTTCAATATCTCTCGTTTTTTAATTTAATGCCCTCAGAGAGATATAATTGGGCTGGAGGGAAGAATTTTCACTGAAGTCATGAATTTGCTATATAAATACAAACAAGAAAGAAAGCTAATACAGTAAGGGAATATGGGATTAATTTTGAAATTGTCTGATTAGTGGATTGCTGCCCATCAATAATTGCCTTATATTTTCCCAAGGCCCTCTCTTTATTAGAGTCTGGCACCGCATCTGCCCACAGTCTGTCAATCAGCCTGTGCAGCTGGGAGGGTCTGCAGAGAGACCGCAATTGGAAGCCTGCTGGGGCGCCTTGTTAGACAAAGCAATATATCCCAGACGTGAAAACACTGCCATCTCGACTCTGGCTGCTAACATCTTTACACTCAATCCCCCCATGCTGGAGAAGGGACTCACCGTGGTTAGGTTTGATTTTTAAAAAGGATAAGAAAAAGTCACAATTGTTTCTTTACCTGTGGTTTACATGCCTGGGCTCTGATAGAGTTTGAGGTCACAAATGCCTTCCCCCTCACAGTAGTGGCTGAATTGCCTATAATGTCATTAAAAAGAGCTTGGCAACAGCTGGAATTTCTAAAGCAACATTGGTGTCATGGGAGACAACTAAACACGCTTCATACATTCAAAAATTATGAAAGATTATCACAAGGGTTACGAGCAAGTGTGCAGATGGTGGGTTTCTAACTTAATTAATGCCTAAAATCTGGAATGTTCCTCAAGCTCCCAGAACCCTTCCTGTCTATCCTCTCCAGGCCTGATGTTCCCAAGTTCTTAAAGACTCTTGATCAGAGAGAGATGAGGAGGGCCTGTTGACTGAACTCACCATAAACATCTTTTCAAACCACACAGACACACAAAGTTGCAGCCTGGCTAATGATATGTTTATGTCATGTCCATTTCCAGAAATATTTATGTCTATCTTGCCAGCAATCAGTCAAAATATACAAAAATGGATTTGCATGTAAGGATGCTTCGTTTGGAAGACAAAATATGATGATAATAGAACAAAGATGGTTCAGAGCATGCTCTTTTCTTGTTTTTTCTTATCATCTACTGTTTTCCTTTCCTGTTTGGTAAACTGAGCATTTGTGAGATAGAAAATACTGGAGCCAAGACTCCTACAGCACCCAGACAGGTTTATTAGCTACTGAAGTGTAATTTCCTCTTAAAGTCCAGGTCCCTGCTTTGCCCTGTGGCCACGACTAGACTTGGCACTGTCCTCCACTGGGCAGTGTGGACATCTAGGCCTGCCCCTCAGCATGTCGGCAGCCTGTGAGGCTCAGGGGCTGAGGTCTGGAGAACAGAACTGGAGCTCCTCCGGTCTGGCGTGATAGAAACACGGCTGGTGCACTGAGGACTTGGAGGGTTTTCATTCGGAAACCTTGGAAATGCATCAACTTTCCTTCCCTTAGGTTCCATTTGAGTCCCAGCCCTAGAGCTGCTCATACCTCCCTCCCTCATGGTTGTGTCGCCTACCCTGAAAGACTCATACGATCAGGGCTCACCGGTGTTGGTGCTTGGATGACCAAGATCACCCCGGTGGGGCTTGGCGCCCCAGGTGCATACTGCCCTGTGAATTAGCTGACCTGGGGCCACTCTAAAGATGTCCATCTCCTTCTGTTAGGTGTGAAGGCGAATTCCTACAGCAAAGTTGTGAGAACTAAGACAGAGAATAGAGTGGAAGCAATTTTTAAGCTGTAGTGTAGCGCTTTCTGCCAAAGTAAGGGGCTATTTTGCTATTAACAATACTAGCATGGGAATTCCCTGGAGGTCCAGTGATAATAACTCTGTGCTCTCACTGCTAAGGGCCTGGGTTCAATCCCTGGTTGGGAAACTAAGGTCCCACAAGCTGTGTGGTGCAGCCAAACAAATGACGACACTAGCGAGCCTGTAATGACCGCTCGTGTGGCAGTACTGAGGGAGCTGCCTTGGCCGCTTGCTGGGCTCCAGGGGGGCCACCAGCTCGGGCCACAGGGACACAGGGGCCTGGCTCACACTAGCAAACTTCCTGGGCCCTAGATGCAGCCCCGGAGAGGGTGGAGTGTCTTCTCTACCTCTGTTCTGCTTTTCCAATCTGTTGCCTCTCCAAGGCCCCTCAGATACTGGACCTCTTCTCACCCTAACCTCAGGGAAATCACAATCTCTTTTCCTTCTGAATCACGAGCCTCAGGAGAGTGAAGAAGTGGCAGGCGAAGTCTTCCCTCCAGGTCTTCAACTGGCTTCACGGACCACCACAGTGGTCATGGCTACTCCCCACATGCATCCGCCTTTTCTCTCAGGTTGATCTCATTGCCCCTTGAGAAGGTCTCAGTCTCTCATTTGTTTACCTTCTTACCTCGCCTGTGATACTTCCCTGATGTCCTCCAGTGGCCCAGACCTGTCCCTCTTTAAACCCCATCCATTACCTCATGGCTTCCAACTTCATCTTGCTCCATTTTTTCTGGCCACACCAGCCCTTGACATCTCCTCCTTGACTCTTGTGGCATTTGTGTGGAGTAGCTGCCGCGAGACGATGGTCGGTGGTCTTGTTCCGTTCTCAAGTGTTGAGAGTCTCCTGGGTGCTCAGCACAGTGCTAGAGCTGATCCACCCCAGAACATATATCTTGATGTCATGTCTCATGCGGTGTTTGCAATGTTCAACTGTCTGGCTTGATTTTAAGCTCCTGGAGAGCAGGAACCATAACCTACTCTGTATTTTGCAAATGTGCACAATTATCTGTAAATAACCTTTGAGGGCCTTTGGAAAAGACCCTAATGCTGGGAAATATTGAAGGCAGGAGGAGAAGGGGAAGACAGAGGATGAGATGGTTGGATGGCATCACGAACTCAATGGACATGAGTTTGAGCAGGCTCAGGGAGTTGGTAAAGGACAGGGAAGCTGGGCATGTGGCAGTCCGTGGGGTTGCAAAGAGTCAGACACGACTGAGCAACTGAACTGAACTGAACTGAAACTTTGAGTGAGTGACTCAGGGATAAGCAGGTGCTACAAAGGTTCAAAGGGCGAGCTTGAACCACAGAGAAAACAAGGTCTAGAATATCAAAATAATGGTGCTCCAGTTAAAATGACAATGTCCCTTGCCTCGTAGATGGCCTGCCCCATAGTCTCCAAGCACACAGCATGACAGATGAAATTAAAAAGTCACACCATATTCGTATCCTTGCTCTAGAACAAAATAATCAACTCCGTGAATCAGATGTAAAACAAAAATGGGCTTAATGCCCTTGGTTTCATGGTTCTTGGTGCAGAGGCGGGCTCCCCACTTGCAAAGGAAGCCAAATAGCCACTTGAGACCTAGGGCTCTGGCCTAGAAGAGGCTGTCAGGACCTGGGCCAGAGCTAAATTCATGAGATACTCAAGGTCACTGTGGTACAGGAGCCTTAGTCACCAACACATATAGCTTAGTTCTGGACTGGGAGGCCCAGGAAACCAAATGGAGACTTCCACAAAACTGCTAGACTGGGGCGATGAGCTCAGCAGTAGCTCTTCTTCCTCTTCGAAACCGATGAGTGCTGGATTGCCCCATGCTCAGTTCTTGGACCTCTGCTCTTCTCCATCTACATCACTCTCTGAGTAACTCTATCCACTCCCACTACCCTGATATGACCATTGTGCTGAGGATGCTGTATTTACATCTCCAGGTTTAACTTCTTCCTGAGCTCCAGATATTCAGATTTCTGGTAGCATCCCAAAGTTTGCATGTCCAAACATACCTCCTGATTCCCACCCCAAACCAGCTCTGCCTCCACCCCTATTCCCGGTAAATAGCATGGCAACACACTCAGCTGCTCAGACCCAAATCTAGGGGGTTTTGAGTTCATTTTCTCTCACACCTGACACACCACTCCTCAGCAAGGTCTGTTGGCTTTATCTTCAGGCTGAGTTTGATCAAGTTCTCACCACCTCAGCCCCTTGCACAGTACACAAAGCTAGCCAACATTTCTTGCCAGATTGCTGTAGCCATCTAGCTGGTTGTCTTGCTGCTCTCTTGTTCTCTACTCTGTTCTCCACACAGCAGTCATGGTGATGTTTTGCAATCATAAATCAAAACACGTCAGTTTACTACCCAAAATCTCCTAGCTTTCCCTTAGACTTAAAATAAGATCTCAAATCCCTACCTGATATGGCCTTATTTCCTATCCAGCCCTTCCTGCACACTGGACTCCAGACATATGGATTTCTTGCTCTTCCTTGAACTCATCATCCTGTTTCCTGCCCCAGGATATTTCCACCTCTTTAACATTTTTCTCTGGGATCTCTGTATAGTTCCCTGTCCCAATTCACTCTAGTCTCCACCCAAATGTCACCTTCCAAAGAACATCTATCCTGTCTACAGCCCCCATAGCCTCACATCCTTGTCACTATTCATCTCCTTTCCTGCTTCATCAGTTTTCACATCAACTGTCTGAAACTACATACTTTGTTGTTGACACTGCCCCATACAAGACCCATGAGGGTAGTGATTTTGCTGCTTTTGTTCAGGTATAACCCCTGTGCCTGAATTGTACTTGGCACATTAAAGGCATTCAATGAATATTTGTTGAGTAAATAAGTAAATGAATAAATAAATAATAAGCAATAAGGTAATACAACATTGTTACCCTCATTAGCAGGCATACAGTAACTCTCAAGGAGTAATTTTTTTAAAAAACTGGGTTTCTTTGTGAGGCGAGAAAATGGTCCCAAAACAAAGAAAAACACAGAGGGTGATGACAGGACAGATAGATTATAAAGAGAGCCTCCAGCTCCCCTAATAGAGTGAAACCCAGATGGCACAAATTTGGAAAAGGATGTCATGGGGAGATATGATCCCCTTCCATCATCACTCCCACTCTTGCCTTAAGAGCTCTAGACCATTACTGCTTTCATCCCAGCTTCCATTTATCAAAGCAGAACGAAGACCAGATTGGAACATCTGAACAAGATGTCACCAAAGGGCCAGGGGGACTGAAGGAAAGGCTTGGCTATATAGTGAGTGGGCACCAGGAGTTGTGAGGGCACACAGGAAAGGAGGAAAGAGCTCCAGTTATGACATTTCACCAGGGCCAGTCTCGCTTACAGGATGGGCCTCTTTGAAAAAGATAATGTAAGCTTCAATTGGTCGAAAAAGGCCTTAAAAATGGATGTGGGAATGTGCTTCTACTTTTACCTGTTCACTTCAGTCTCTCTCATTACCCATGCAAGCTGGTAGATGTAATCCCAATTTTTCAAAAGCAAACACTGTGCTTGGAGGCAGGAGTTGAAATTAGGTCTGCATGACCAGAAACCTTTTTGAAATACCTTGGGTCACTCTTCCACCAGAACCCATTGAATCAAGGTCCCTTCTCCTGCTGGCAGCTCAAGAATATTGCATGAGTTGGCTTACATTCCGTTGTCTTAAAGAATCTACAAACATGTGTGCTGGCTTATTTTAAAACAAATTCTATCACCCTGATTCCCCAGTGAGTCACACAAAAATGGGCTGGGGAGGGGGGAGAGGGAAAGGGAAGGGGATGCACAGGGGACAGAAGGCTCTGAAGCAAAGCTACTCCCTAATGATAGGCCAAAACCTTGCTAGAAACATGACTGATGATGTGATAAGAAGGTGCCCATGCCCTACCATACTAAATGCAAAACAGGAATTGCAAGGTAACAGATTGCATATAAAGGAATAGATAATAGACTGCATATTAAGAACACAGTTTCCATTTAGTTACTTGGAACAGAACAATCTGCAGCATAAAAGGAGAGGAAATTTTGGCAGGGCTCACCATGAGCTGGTGAGGAGGCATGAGTGGAGAGAATTCCTAAAAGAGAACCTAACTTAATCAATCACTGGAAGCAGGAGACCAAAGGCTGCCTTCGGAAATAGATCAAAAGAGTTGTATGGGCCCAGGCGTGCACACACCGTATCAATCTCTGGCCCAAGCGTGCAGGGCTCCAGGCATCACCTCGGAAGCAGGCCCAGAGCAGCCTGGTTTTATTTGTAAATGCACAGGAAAAGCCTGAAACAATCTCAGAACAAGACTGGTGGGGCAGCGGCCAGGTGGGGTAGGAGTCGGGACCAATTGGAAATTTCCTCTGGTTCACTTTCTTACTGATTTCATTCCCATGGAACATACACCAAATCCATCTTTAAGCTGGCAATTAGTGGGACCCCATCTAAGAGATGAGAAAGGGCCTGAGGCAAGAAAGACCAGCCAGGCCTGGTTCACACCGCAGACAGAGGACCCGCCTTTATGGCCTACGTCCACATGAGCTGGACTCCAGTGACTGAGGCCATGCCTGTAACCCATCTCAGAGTTCCAGACTGGGCCCAGTGGCCAGCCTTGGTTTACCTAACATTCTGCACAGATAAGCAACCAGCTAGGCAGCTTTTATGCTTACACAAAAGGGATTAACTATGCACTTCATTGTCCATGTTTTCTTTTTTTAAAAAATAGTCCATTTATTAATATCCATTTATTTGACTGTGCCAGATCTCAGCTGCAGCATGCAAACTCTTAGTTGCACCTTGTGGGATAGAGTTCCCTGACCAGGGATCCATCTCCAACCCCTGCATTGGGAGCAAGGAGTCTCAGACACTGGACCACAGGGAAGTGCCTGTTGTCTATTTTGTTTTTCTCACTTGGGGCCTGAAGGTCACAAGGTATAATATGTCATGAATGGAGGACCCAGGTGAAGAAAGACCGATGGAGTATTAACAGTGTAAGGTGAATTATAACTCACCTAGTCCTGTACTGCTCAACAGCTGGGTTGTCCCCTCACCCCACTTTTTCCCCTCCCTTACAAATAATGCTGCAGTGAACATTCTTGTAACACAACTTGGTGAGCTCTTGCATGTATATCTGTAGGGCAAATTCTTAGCTCTGCAACTAGTCTTTGTTGTTGTTGTTCAGTTGCTCAGTCGTGTCTGACTCTTTGCAACCAAATAGGCTGCAGCACGCCAGGCTTCCCGGTCCTTCCCCATCTCCCTGAGCCTGTTCAAACTCATGTTCATTGAGTCGGTGGTGTCATCCAACCATCCCATTCTCTGTCATCCCCTTCTCCTCTTGCCTTCAGTCTTTCCCAGCATCAGGGTCTTTTCAAATGAGTTGGCTCTTCCTCATGAGGTGGCCAAAGTATTGGAGCTTCAGCTTCAGCATCAGTCCTTCCAATGAATATTGAGGACTGATTTCCTTCAGGATGGACTGGTTGGATCTCCTTGCAGTCCAAGGGACTCTCAAGAGTCTTCCCCAACACCACAGCTTTAAAGCAGAAATTCTTTGGTGCTCAGCCTTCCTTATGGTCCAACTCTCATATCCATACATGACTACTGGAAAAACCATAGCTTTGACTAGATGGACCTTTATTGGCCAAGTAATGTCTCTGGTTTTTAATATGCTGTCTAGGTTTGTCACAGCTTTTCTTACAAAGAGCAAGTGTCTTTTAACTTCATGGCTGCAGTCACCGTCTGCAGTGATTTTGGAGCCCAAGAAAATAAAGTCGGTCACTGTTTCCATTGTTTCCCATTTATTTGCCATGACGTGATGGGACTGGGTGTCATGAAGGTCATTTTTTGAATGTTGATTTTTAAGCAGCTTTTTCACTCTCCTCTTTCACTTTCATCAAGAGGCTCTTTAGTTCCTCTTTGTTTTCTGCCACAAAGGTGGTGTCATCTGCATATTTGAGGTTTTTTGATATTTCTCCTGGCAATCTTGATTCCAGCTTTTGCTTCATCCAGTTCAGCATTTCACATGATGTACTCTGCATGTAAGTTAAATACGCAGAGTGACAACATTAGCCTTGACATACTCCTTTCCTAATTTGAAACAAGATTGTTGTTTCATGTCCAGTACTAACTGTTGCTTCTTGACTTGCATACAGATTTCTCAGGAGGCAGGTAAGGTGGTCTGGTATTCCCATCTGTTTAAGAATTTTCCACAGTTTGTTGTGATCCACACAGTCAAAGGCTTTAGCAGAAGAAGATGTTTTTCTGGAATTCTCTTGCTTTTTCGATGATCCAATGGATGGTGGCGATTTGATCTCTCATTACTCTGTCTGTTCTAAATCCAGCTTGAGCATTCAGAATTTCTCGATTCACACACTGTTGAAGCCTAATTTGGAGAATTCTGTGTAATACTTTGCTAGCATGTGAGATGAGTGCAATTGTTTGAACATTCTTTGGCACTGCCTTTCTTTGTGATTGGAAATGAAAACTGACATTTTCCAGTCCTGTGGCCACTGCTGAGTTTTCCAAATTTGCTGGTATATTGAGTGCAGCACTTTGACAGCATCATCTTTTAGGATCTGAAATAGCTCAATTGGAATTCTATCACCTCCACTAGCTTTGTTTGTAGTGATCCTTCCTAAGGCCTGCTTGACTTTGCACTCCAAGATGTCTAGCTCTAGGTGAGTGATCACAGTATTGTGGTTATCTGGGTCATGAAGATTTTTTTTTTGTATAGTTCTGTGTATTCTTGCTACTTCTTCTTAATATCTTCTGCTTCTGTTAGGTCCATACCATTTCTGTCCTTTATCGACCCCATCTTTGCATGAAATGTTCCCTTGGTATCTCTAATTTTCTTGAAGAGATCTCTAGTCTTTCCCATTCTATTGTTTTCCTCTATTTCTTTGCACTGATAACTGAGGAAGGCTTTCTTTCCTCTCCTCGCTGTTCTTTAGAACTCCGCATTCAGATGCGTATATCTTTCCTTTGCTCTTTTGCCTTTTGTTTCTTTTCATTTCTCAGCTATTATGAGGCCTCCTCAGACAACCATTTTGCCTTTTTTTTTCCCCCTTGGGGATGGTTTGGGTCACCACCTTATTCAAGCTGTATTTAGAACAGACAGAGGAACGAGAGATCAAGGCATTAGAAACAGTATTTTGCCTCAGTTGGCATGTTCTGAATTCATTGTATCTTTAAGCCGTAGGAAAAATGACAATTCTTGTTTACCAATCTCACCCCATAACTACTGTCAAGAATGCATTGCCTCTAAGAGCGAGGCTTGTGAGAGGACACAAGGAACAAATTTATGAAAAGCTCTGGCTCTTATCTATCTTATCCATACCCACCAGTCTAAGAACTTCAGTATTAACATTTTTAAATGATGTGTCAGTCTGCCACAAACCGTTCTGAATTTCCACCTTTCTTGGTGATAGAATTGTGAGAGTATTCTCATTTAAGGCAGGCATCATGCCTTGGACCATTTCAGATGCATTTCTGCATGATTTTGGGGAGGGGGAAGGGAGGCACTCCACACCAATTTCCAATGTTTCCAGAAGGCTAGTGTTGCATCTGAAAATGAAATATACATCTAAGTTCAGGTCTTATGTTTTCTTGAACACTTATTCAGACTGGTAGGGGAAACATTTTCATTAATTTTGCCAAAAGATGGTGGGGATGCTATGAACTAATATTTGGGTTTTTTTGGGCATATGTCTCCTTCTCATTGTTGCTAGTCAACCCCCTGCTAATCAATTAGTTTTTTCACCATATAGGTATTAGATTTATATTATTACATATAATATATATTTTATATATATTTTAATTTTTTTATATTCCTAGGACATTATAACAGGAATGTTATATTCTACTGTAAATAATATGTATAGCAACAATGATTAATAAACTTTTTATAAATCCTTCAGTTACTGATGGTCTAATACTTTTGTTATTAATATTACTTTTCACAAAGTAATTTAAATTGCATTCTTCAAAACAGAATATCTATGAGAATGAAAAGACAAGTCATACTGAGAGACACTTGCAAGACATATCTGATAAAGGAAAGCCACCAAAGTAAACAAAGAACACTTAAAATTCAGTAAGGAAACAACAACCCATTAAAAAGGGGGCCAAAGACCTGAGCTGACACCTCACCAAAGAAAATACACAGATAGCAAATAAGCATAGGAAGAGATGCTTCACATAAATGCAAATTTAAAGAACAATGAAATACTACTACACACCACACACAATCCAGAAAACTAACAACACAAAGCGCTGGCCAGGATACTAACACCACCAAATTTTGGCAACAGGAACTCTCATTTACGGCTGATGGAAATACAAAATATCACAGCTGTTTCAAAGACAGTTTACTTTGGTGGTTTCAAAACTAAACATACTCTTTCCACAAAATTCAGCAACCTCACTCCCTAGTCTTTACCTAAAAAACTTGAAAACGTAATTCCACACAAAAACCTGAACATGGATATTTATGGTCAACTTAATCATGACTGCCAAAATCTGGGGACAACCAAAATGGTCCTTCAGTAGGTGAATGGATAAATAAACTGACACATCCAGGCAATGGCATACTATTCAGCACAGAAAAAGAAATGAGCTATCAAGCTATGAAAAGACATGGGGTAAACTTAAATGCATATTACCAAGGGAAAGAAGTCAATCTAAAAAGGCTATATAGTGTATGTTTTCAACACTGTTGCATTCTAGGAAAGGTAAAACCAAGGAGACAATGAAACTCTCAGTGGTTGCCAAGGATTAGCCGTGAGGGTGAGATGAACTGACATAGCTTAGAGGCTGTACGGCTAGCTTAGCAGCTACCCTGGTGGATACATGTCATTACACCTTTGTCTAAACCCACAGAATGTACAGTACCAAGGGTGAACCCTAATGTAAGCTGCAGACTTTGGGTGATCATGAAATATCAATGTAGGTTTAACAATTTTAACAAATGTACCACTGTGGTGGGGGATGTTAATATTGGGGGACCTTATGAAAGTTTAAGAGCTGGGGATATGTGGGAAATCTCTGGACCTCTGCTCAGTTTTGTTGTGAACTTCTTAAGTAATAAAGTCGATTAAAAAAAATAGAACATCTACCGTTGTACAGGTGTAGGATAAAATGTTCCCAAAACATAAACTAGAACATAATATCCTGAACTTTATAAGACCAACTTTATTTAATTAGAGGTAATTCCTCCTTCTCATATTTTGATGTGATTTTTTAATAATATCAAACACATAATTATAAACATGCTTCTTTTCAATCATTAAATAAATTACTAACTTCATCTCTAACATCTGTCAAGTATCCAATTCTGTCCACATTTTAAGAAATTTTAGGATGTTCGAGAAAACTGAAATTCAGCATGATTATACTTTGTTCACAAAGGATTTATAATTTCCAATTTTGTCTTTCTTTTTTAAAATCTCAGTTTAACAAATTTAAGCTATAAAAATGAGATTTATCTAAAAATTACAAAAATAAGTAATAGAAATATCAAGTTTTGGAATGCCTCTTCTGGCAAAATTATGAGAAAATTGAGAAAAAGAAAGATTTTAAAGATGAGGAAACAAAGTTTTTTGCAAACTGAGTGGTTTCTAATTCCTGGGTTTCAACAAAATTGAGGGAGGATCTAATCAACTTATCAGTGATAGACCATTAAAAATAATATTTGATTCTGGCATATAACTTGGAGGATTTCCAAGACCTGGTTGATATTTTAAAAACAAAGTTCCTTTTACCTCTATCTGGTTATTTCTGTAAACATGGGTTATCCGCTCTGATAGCTAAAAAACTAAAAGGAGGAACAGAATTGATGCCAAGCCTGTCTTAGGCCTGACATTCTGAAAATGTCATACATGAGTACTTACCTGTGATTACATGAACTAGTAGAGAAATGCCTCACCAATATCATTATGTGATAACTTTCAAATAACTTTAATTAACATTTAGGAGACATACAGGTATAGGAAGTTAAAACAAATTAAAAAATGTTTATTGAGGTATAATTGACATATAACATGATTATTAGTTTCAGGTGTACAACATAATGATTTGGTATCTGTATACATTGTAAAATGATCACCACATAAGTCTTGTTAACATATGTGATTTTTATTGAAGAGTAATATGATAGGGTAATCAATAAAAATTTTTTAAAGTAATGATGTTACATTAAGATAAAATTATATGGAAGAAATGGAAAGGAAATATAAGTTGAAGGTAAGAAGGAATGATGTATAGTATTTGACTACTAAAGAGAACTTATTCATATATTTTTGTGTACATCAAAGCATTATGATATTTAGATCTGAATGGATAATTGAAAAGCTATCTATGTAGAGCTGGGTTGTAGTTTGCTGAATCTCAGTCTATACCTAAGAAAGTAATAGAGAAAATGTAAACAATGCAGATGAAACTTAAAAATATGTCCTGTCTGTAGACATTACATTGTGAATAACAAAAAAGGAGAAAACAACAACAAAAAACCCCAAGTGAACTATTCTTACGATATTCAAAAACTGTCATCCAATTCAGTAAAGATGTCACACATGTCACACAATGGATGGATGAATGAAATGCCAACATGTCTTCACTGTCTCACTTCCATAGTGCTTGTTAACATTAACAAAATATATTATTCAACATCCATGTTGAAACTACACTTGCAGAGCCAGTTGTTAAACATTTATCAGCAGCATGCTCTATACTGAACTTAAATATGTGGTTCTTTAGTTCATCTCCTTTTGTTTGTAAAACAAATTTGGTCTTGAGGTAACTTCTGCCACCAGCCTATCCATTTTCCTCTTGTTACTGTGCCTCAAGGATTTAGGTCTTACATTTCAGGACAAGTCCCTCAAATCTGAGAAACAAACTTGGTAGTTTGCTCTGAAACCTGCAGGCACGAATCCTCTGCGTATCTCTGCATGCTCTCCTGCTTGAGCTCCACAGCTTTTTTGTTTCATCCAGACCAAATAACCCCTGCCTTTTAATCAAGATACTTATATTAAAAAGTAATTATTAATGTATCAGGGTTTACAACCACTATCTTACTATTTGTTTTCTATTTGTATCATCTATTTTTTTTCACTCTTCTTTTTGTATTTTTTAAAAAACTTTAATCAAATTGCTTTTATAATTTCATTTCCTTTTTGATAAGCTTATTAATTATACCTTATTTTACTATTCTTTTCATGGTTAGTTTAAAGATTATAACATGCATCTTGATTCACTAGAATCTAACAAATTTGTATTTTTACCAGTGTCAAGACTATGGAACACTTTATTTATGGTTTCAATATCACAGTAATGCTAGCCTTATAGAATGATTGGGAAATATTCCCCTGAGTTCTGGAAGTGCTTGTATAGAATTGGTATAATTTCTTTCTTTTTTTTTAAGTTGAACCAAAATGTCATGTAACATTTAATAATTGCAAATGTATTTATTATAATTTACAGATTAGTTAACAGCTATAAATACAAGATAATTTTAATAAGTCCCAACAAAAACCAGTTACATTTAAATCATTAGATCTGAAAAAGCCAATTTAGAAGTCTTCTAGTCCCCTAATTTCACCTTCCCTAAATTATAAAACAATAAAATCTGATAGTTTTGATTTCAAATTAAAGATGATGAGATGGTGTTATCACATTTCAGTATTCAGAAAAAGAAATTTCACTTGTCTGCACAAAGCCTTTCATGTGCTACATTGATATGTAAAGCACCATTGCAAGATTTTAAGTGTGTAAAATGTTCAATTACAACTTCCAAGGATTTTGTTTTTAAGACTGAAGGTTTAACTTTGTTCTAACAACTAGGATCTGGACAAAACAGATAAGAATTGTATTTCCCTTGTCCGGCTTTAAAATGGTCCCTTTGGTCCTTTCTCATTAATGTCTGATCACTTCTTTTAAAGGAGGGTAGTAAATGGAAGAATTCTTCACCAAGCTTTTACGTATTTGGTAGTGAGGTTGGAATCTCAAAGGAACACTTCCCCAAAATCCAGCAAATGTAAAGTGTTAATCACTCAGTCATGTCTGACTCTTCGCAACTCCATGGACTGTAGCCAGTCAGGCTCATCTATCTGGCCATGGAATTCTCCAGGCAAGAATACTGGAGTGGGTTGCCATTCCCTTCTCCAGGCAGAACTGGTAAAATTTCTTTTATTAAATGTTTGGTTAAGTTTCCCAGTGAAGCAATCTAGTCCTGGAGTTTTCTTTTTAAGAAGGTTTTAAATCATAAATTCAATGTCTTTAACAGATAAAGCATAATTCAAGTTATCTATTTCTTCTTGAGTGAGCTTTGGTAGTTTGTGCTTTTCAAGGAATTTGTCTATTTCATCTGTTGTTGAACTGATCAGTATAAAGTTATTCTTTTACTTGTATTACTTTTAATATGATTAGGCTCTATAGTTACATTCCTGCTCTTATTCCTGACAACGGTAACTTGTGTTTTCTTGTTGTTTTTGTTTTTCTGATCAGTCTGGGTAGAAGTTTACCCTTTTCTCTCTCAAAGAGTCAGTTTCTGGCTTCATTGATTTCATTATTTTTCTGTTTTCTAATTCATTGATTTATGCTCTGTGTACTACTTTCTTTCTTCTGCTTGTTTTCATTCGCTCTTCTGTTTTTTAATTTATAAAGGTTGAAGCTGAGATCACTGACAAGACTTGAAGGGCAAGGATTCCAAAGAGAATAGTGGTATATTCTGTAAAAATTTCCTTTCAATGAATTTGCTGATCTTAGCTTACGTACCACAGGGCAAGGACCAAAGCAAAGAGTGTCAGCCAGGACCCTGGGAAGTCAATCAGATCCTTTGGCAATCCCTCCGACTAGGCGGCAGAAATTGTAGAGGTCAGTGCCCACCAATGAGGAAGGGCCCTTGTATGCTGCCCAGACTTCCACTCTAGGTATATGACTCAGTAGGAAACAGAGCAGTAGGCACAAGAGACTGAAACCTACCTTCAAACGAGCTCATCCCAGATTGGCTTAACACGATCTGTCTCTACTCTTACTGACTGCTAAATGGCAGGTGAGTCTTCTCCGATACATTAGCCAGGGCCTCAATTTATATCTACAGTTTTCCTTTCTTATGTCTGGCATTCAATCAAAGAATTACCAGACATGCCATATGTCAGTTCAAATGTGTTATACAGTGTTTGTGGTCTTGGCTGACATTTAAAAGTGAAAGTCACTCAGTCGTGTCCGACTCTTTGCGACCCCATGGACTATACAGTCCCTGGAATTCTCCAGGCAGGAACACTGGAGTGGGTAGCCTTTCTCTTCTCCAGGGGATCTTCCCAACCCACGGACTGAACCTAGGTCTCCCACATTGCAGGCAGGTGCTATACCAGCTGAGCCACTGGGAAGCCCAACAGTACTGGAGCGGATAGCCTATCCCTTCTCCAGTGGATCTTCCTGACCCAGGAATCAAACCGAGGTCTCCTGCATTGCAGTTGGATTCTTTACCAATTGAGCTATCAGGGAAGCCAATTTAAGAAATTGGCTGACATTTAAGAAATTAAAAATAGAACTACTATGTGGCCCAGAAATTTTAGTTCTGAGTATTTATCTGAAGGAAATGAAAACAATAACTCAAAAAGATATCTGTACCATCAAGTTCATTGCCAGTATTATTTGAATAGAAATAACTGAAGTGTCCATTGATGGATGAATGGATAAAGAAACTGTGGTATGTTCATACGTCTACGGAATTTTATTGAAAATCTTGCATTTGCCACAATATGGCTGAAATTAGAGGGCATTATGCTAAGCAGACAGAGAAAGACAAATATTGTATGATCTCACTTGCATGTGGAATATAAAAACAAAAACAAAAAACAAGCTCATAAAAGAAAGGAACTGTCTTACTGGACCCCAGAAAGGTTATCTTCATGAAGAAAATAGATTTTATTAAAAGGTAGTATGGTGAAGAAAATGAATGTTTTAAAGCTATGGTGAGGGACTTCCCTGGCAAAGGTTTTGCCTTCCAATGCTAGGAGTGTGGGCTCAATCCCTGCTTAGGCAGCTAAGACCCCACATGCTTCTTGGCCAAAAAACAACAGAAGTGATATTAACAAATTCAATAGAAAACTTTAGAAATGGTCCACACTGAAAAGAATCTTAGAGAAATAAAGTTATAGTGAATGTACATACTGTATATGCTTCCCAGGTGGTTCAGTGACAAAGAATCTGCCTGAGAATGCAGGAGACACAGGTTTGATCCCTGGGTTGGGAAGATCCCCTGGAGGAGGAAATGCAACCCTACTCTGGTATTCTTACCAGGAAAATCTCATGGATAGAAGAGCCTGACATGCTACAGTCCATAGGGTCAGAAAAGAGTCAGACATGGCTTAGTGACTGAGCACACATACTGTATATATCATAAATAATCTTTATATAATATATATATATATTGAAAAGAAAAGCAATTGAAAGCTTTGGGGGGCACTGTATAAGAAATTTAGAGCAACAAAAATACAAGGATACTTTTCTCAGAGTATAAAAAAGATAATTTGTTTGACATGATACTTGGAATATTTTCCTCTAAGAGTTAGTGGTATAGGATTATGCTTCTTTCTCTGAGGCTCCAATAACACTATTTTACTCCATGGCTCACAATATTTATACAGTCCATAATAATTTAGCCAATTTCTATTTTTTCCATTTTTAGAGTAGCTTACAGATAAAAAAAAGTGCAGACACTTAATTAAGGTTACAGAGAAGAATATAAATGCCATGAATCTTAGTGTAGTAAAAATAATGGAATACTAACAGATGTCGCTTGGCAACAGACAGAATAGAGAAAAGAAAAACAGAAAAAAGGAAAAAAGAACTGTAGATATGTTTATTTTCTTAGTTACAAAGTAATGAATCAAAATATATGTAGTCTAAAGTTGATGGACAAGAAATAGAGGTTTAAATATGTTTAAAAAAATAAAAACAACTTAATAATAAAATGATCAATCTCTTATTTTAAGATGCAAAAATAAAGACATCTCTGACTGTGTTATGAACTGAATGTGTGTCCCCTGCCTTCAAATTCATGTTGAAACTCTACCTTCCAATGGCCTTTGAGAGGTCACTAGTGTTGGAAGAGGTCATAGGAGTGGAGCCCTCATGAATGCAATTACCCTTGTAAGAGGCATGAGAGCATTCGCTTCCCGTCTCTTTCTACCATGTGAGGACATAAGAAGACAGCAGCTTGCAATCCAGAAAAAGGTCCTCACTAGAGGACCCTGATCTGGCACCCTGATCTCAAAAAAAAATTCCAGCCTCTAGAATTGTGAGATATAAGTTTCTGTTATTTATGAGCCATCCAATGTATGCTGTTTCTTATAGAAGCTGGAGTTGACTAAGACTGAATCTGCTTTCTGAAACCAATCTGAAACAATAAGAATAAAAATGGAATAAACACTCCATTTAGGAAGAAATCAAGCAATACTTTTGCCCTAAACTTTAATATTTATAAAGAGGATCTGTTGCCAATTGCATGAAAATGTGACCAGAGAAAGAACTCCAAAAGACAATACCCATGGTTGCAGAGCTCAGGTAGAGTCAAGTTTTCCAAGGCAAAAATCAAGTTCCTTGTTTGGGAAAAAAAATGCTGAGGTTTGTGGCTCTAGAATTCTCTATGATCTGTTTTGAAATCATACAAGCATGACATTCTGCAAAAAAATTTTTTGAGGTAACAAAGAAGCGAAATTTAATGAGTGACCCTGAAGCTACCAAGTCCAGTCATTTAGATTTTGTGAGTCTGAATATACACTCACACTCACAATCAAGTCCATTAAACCTCTCATATGCTTTATTTTGAGTTAGGACAATGTCTTGTTGGCCCAGAGGTTGTTCAGAGCCTCTTACATCTCTCTTACATTTTCCTCTCTATATAACTGCTTCAGAAAGGAAAAATGAGAACCAAAAAAAGGAACCAGGAAAGGTTTCATGACTCTTTGAAAGTACTTTAAAATACTGAATTATACAGTTTAAGTGATAAGTTATATTGTATGTGAATTGCATTTCAATAAAACTTTCGAAGAAGGAACCAGGAGACAAAATCAATGTAAGTAAAAGGCAAAGGAGAAAAGAAAAATTCAGCATTCATCAGATAAAAACTTATTGTGGAATACTTGAAAATTGTGACCAAAAACTTCTTTCAGATTCAAATAATTCAGTGAAAAAGTGGACTACATGAATCAAAAATCCAAAGCACCGATAAAAGAACTGAAGAAAGAAATGACAAAGTTCATCTGAGTGAACCTAGGAAAGATACAGAGAAGTAATGACATACAGAAATGGAAATTGCAGGAAGGAAAAATACTTGTTGTTGAAAACAAGCTAAAGAAATGGAATACAGGCTCAAGAAAACAGCAAAACAAAAGGGAAAAAAAGAATTTTAAGGAATTATAGGAAAAAATACATTTAAGACAGATTGGATGTTCAGTTATGCATTCAGAAGACAGGACAATCAAGCACACAAAAAATATTCGAAGTATAATTCAAGAAAATTCTTCTGAAACAAAGGACTTGAATCTGTATATCTAAACAAGCACATCATTTTCCAGGAAGAACCAACACTAGAACTAGAACATCAACTAATAAATTTACTGGACTTCAAAGATAGGATCTTTCAGACAGAAAATCAAATCACCTCAAGGGGAAGAGATAGAAATCAAGCTGTTTCATACTTCTTTAAAGCAACATTCAACATTGTAGCAATTTACTGCCTCAGTATTTTCAGGGATCGTATGACCTAAGAATTTTAGTTCAAGTCAAAGTATAGTTTAAGCATAAAGATAATCTGAAGATGATTTCAAACATATAAATCCTCAAAGAACATAGTTCCTATGAATCTTTCTTAAAAAAAAACTATGCCAAAAATAGTTTCTCAATTGAAAGACAAATGAAAAGTAAATAAGCACTCAATTTAACGAGCTGAAAAAAGAACAACACGGTAATCTTAACAACAACAACAAAAGGGAGATATTAGTAAAGGTATAAGCAAGAATTAAAGAATAGAAAACTATAGAACAAATAAGCATCTCTCGAGAAAGTTCTTCAAGAAAAAACAAAAAGGTAAAAATTTAGCAAAGCTAGTCAAACAATATAAATTAAAAAAGAAGAAGCACATATATAGGTATGAAAGATGAGTATAGAAAAATAAGCATACTTAAATTTTAAAAATTATAAGAATATATTGTTCAGCTTCATGCAAATACCACAAATAGGGAAATATAAACTATTAAAACTGTCCTCAATATGGGCCAAAGAACTTAACAGACATTTCTCCAAAGAAGATATAAAAATGGCTAACAAACACATGAAAAGATGCTCAACATCACTCATTATCAGAGAAATGCAAATCAAAAC
>ML664199.1:8349323-8413069 GCA_007570785.1 Antilocapra americana
GGGGGGGAGGGAGGAGGGAGGGGGGACCCGGAGGGGAAGCATATGTAAACCCATGGTGATATCATGACAATGTATGGCAAAAACAATAATAAAAAAAATAAAATAAAATAAAAACTGTCCTCAATAAAGGAATAAAGTTACAGACAGGTCAATTTTTAGAGAATTTTATAAGTGAATTCTATCAAATCTTTATGGAACATGTCATTTTAATATTATGTAATGGTATTAAAAGGAAAGTTTCCAAAATCTTTTTATCAGTTCAATATAAAACTGACACAGTCCCACCCCAAACAATGTGAGTAAAACAGTAGCCAGTAGACTCTTGCTGTTCAATCACTAAGTTGTGTCTGACCAACTCTTTGTGATTCCATGAACTGCAGCACGCCAGGCTTCCCTGTCCTTCTCCATCTCCCAGAGTTTGCTCAAATTCATGTCCATTGAGTGGGTGATGCTATCTAACCATCTTATCCTATGCCGCCCTTTTCTCCTTTTGTCTTCAGTCTTTCCCAGCATTAGGGACTTTTCCAGTGAGTCAGCTATTCAAATCAGATGGCCAAGTATTGCAGCTTCAGCATCAGTCCTTCCAATGAATATTCAGGGTTGATTTCCTTTATGATTTCTTTTACAAATTCCTTTACGATTTCCTTGCATTCAAAGAGACTCCCAACAGTCTTCTCCAACACCACAGTTCAGAAGTATCAATTCTTTGGTGCTCAGCCCTCTTTACAGTCCAACTCTCACATCCATACATGACTACTGGAAAAACCACAGCTTTGACTAGACGAGTCTTCGTTGTCAAACTGATGTCTCTGTTTTTGAATATGCTGTCTAGGTTTGTCAAAGCTTTTCTTCCAAGGAGCAAGTGTCTTTTAATTTCATGGCTGCAGTCACTGTTTGCAGTGATTTTGGAGCCCAGGAAAATAAAATCTGCCACTGCTTTTACTTTTTCCCCATCTATCTGCCATGAAGTGATGGAACCAGATACCATGATCTTTGTTCCCTTAATGTTGAGTTTTAACCCAGCTTTTTCATTCTTCTCTTTCACCATCAACAGGCTCTTGATTCACTTTCTACCATTAGAGTGGTATCATCTGCATATCTGAGGTTGTTGACATTTTTCCTGGCAATCTTGATTCTAGTCAGTGTTTCACCCAGGCCAGCATTTCTCATGATGTACTCTGCATGTAAGTTAAAAATAAACAGGGTGACAACATACAGATTTGTCTTACTGCTTTCCCAATTTGGAACCAATCAGTTGTTCCATGTCTGGTTCTAACTGTTACTTCTTGTCCTGCATACAGGTTTCTCAGGAGACAGTTAAGGTAGTATTCCCATCTCAAGAATTTTCCACAGTTTGTTGTGATCCACACAGTCAAAGGCTTTAGCATAATCAATGAAGTAGATGGTTTTCTGGGATTCCCTTGCTCTCTCTTCTAAACCCAGCTTGTACATCTGGAAGTTCTCGGTTCACATACTGCTGAAGTCTATCTTGAAGGATTTGGAGTATAACCTTACTAGCATGTGAAATGAGCACAACCATACGGTAGTTTGAACATTCTTTGGTATGGTCCTATTTTGGGGACTGAAAACTGACCTTTTCAGTCCTGTGGCCACTGCTGAGTATTCCAAATTTGCTGGCATATTGGGTGCAGCACTTTAACAGCATTATCTTTTAAGATTTGAAATAGCTCAGCTGGAATTCCATCACCTCCACTAGATTAGTAGTAATAGAATCTAGGAGCACATAAATCAAATATATGTCATAATTAAGGAACACTCATACCAAAAATGCAAAGATGGCTCAGTATTAATGAATATATTAAGCAATACAGCTTAAACTTGTATAAAAAGAGAAATACTATGTGAAAATTCTTGCAGATGCTGAAAAGGTATCTAATAACATTTCAATATCCCTTTCAATTAAAAAAATCTTATTAAAAGTAGTAATAGATGAATAGTTTAACATGAAAAAATACATATATCATTAGAAATGCCAAAAACTATACAGTGAAACATTGAGTTGTATTAAAATCAGAAACAAAACAAGAATGCACATTATGATCAGTATTATTTAACTTTGGCCAATAGTAGCCAATGTCATTAGAGAAAAAGAGGGGAAATTACAAGGAAAAGGAAACGGAAGGAAAGGAAAAGGAAGAAAACATTGTTCTTTGCAGGTGAGATAATATGATGGCAGAAAATCAACTTTAAAAATCATTACAAGAGTTAGACAATTCAGTAAGGTAGCTGAGAGCAAAATTAAACACAATCAGTAATTTTCCAATATATGAACAATCACCTAGAAAGTATTCAATTTACAAAACAAAAACTACAAGAGAATACCTAGGAATAAATCTAAGAAACGTCAAGGATTCACATGAAGAGAACCCGCCAGGGTCGTGCACCTGTCGATGCCGCTCAGCAGTGCGGTCAAGATGCCTAGTGGAAGCTGAGGCCATACTTCCCAGGTGGCCCCTCCCGCCGGCTGCGTGCCTCAGATGAGAGCAGCGCCCAGGTCAGAGCCCACAGCTCAGCCACCAGCAGCGGCTCCCCCCTCTCCCGCTGGCTCCCCTGCTGCTGTTCCCCAGCAGCCAGGTCTGATGGCCCAGGTGGCTGTGGGTTCTGCCCTGGGCCACACTCTGGGTCATATCATCACTGGCGGCTTCAGTGGAGGAAGCGGTGCTGAGCCCTCAGGGCATGACATCACTCACCAGGAACCTCAGGAAACTCAGCCGCCACAGCTGCCGCTGAATGGCCCCTGCTTCTATGAGGTGAAACAGTTTTTGGAGTGCGCCCAAAGCCAGGGTGACCTTAAATTTTGTGATGGTTTCAGTGAGGTGCTGAAACAGTGCAGATCGGCCAATGCTTAATCAAGAAGTTTGGATCGAAGACATGAAAAATCACCTCTCGTGACCATGTTGATTTAGCATTTAAAATATAATTGATAATGAAGATGTAAAGTGTGAAAGCACCCATTAAACCTCTCCTTAATCATTAATAGCTTTTGTGCTTCAGGACTGCTGTGGAAGAGGGTGTTGTCACTATATAGAAGTTCATTGGGATGGTGTTGAGTTTGGGGTTGGGCAGAAGAGGCGGTGTAGCCTTGTAAACAATGCTTTTCTAATGTTATTGTTTGTGAATTAATTAGAATAAAATGATTTTCTTTCTAAAAAAAAGGTTCACATGAAGAAAATTTTGAAGGACTTCAAAAGGCATTAAAAAGTTCTTGAATAGATGGTAAGACACACTTAAATAATGGAAAATGATGGCAATCCTCTCTAAATAAACACATAAATTTAACTTTTTCAAGAAAAATACCAACATTAATATTTTAGGAATAAAGCAAGAAAATAGTAATGATAGAGGACTAGCCCTTACCAGATACTGAAAAAAATCATGAATATTATAGTACTGAAAACAGTTTAGTACCAGCACATGAAGAGAATGGATATCTCGGGAATAGATACAAATAAATACTGGGATTAGTTTCTGATAAAGCTGGTATTTCAAATCAGTGGAGTAAAATGATATATTTAATAAACAGTATTAGGATAAGAGGGTAGCCATCTGGAAGATATGAAATTGGATTTGGTCTTTCACTTACACCAAAGTAACTTCTAAATAGAGTATTAAAACAAATAAAGGTAACAGAAAGGATATACCTGAATTTGTAAAAATTTTCATTTTCTGTATGGCATGGCAAAAATTTCAACTATATTTTTCATTTCCAAACATTCATTATCAGACCTATTTGGTCACTTGAAAAATATTCTTTTTCCTTATTCAAATGGTTTATATGTTCAACCTCATCTTTCATTTAAATATATTAAAAATATTTATTTTATAATCTGTATCTCATAATATTAATACGGGAGGACTCTTTTTTTCCCCCTGCTGTCTCTTATCACAGTGGTTTGTTTTTTATTTTTGTTTGGTTCGGTTTTGAATTTTTGACTGTGACAGCTTATTCCTTGGACTTTTGAGAGAATTCTTCAGGGAAGACTTGCATTCAATTCCACAGATGCCAAGGGGCACAGTCATTTTAAACAATATTAAATGATTTTGAGACTACTTGGTAGTATGAAACTAGCAGTGCTAAGCAGTATTTTTTTTTTCTAATTCTCACTTTGATTGCTTCTTTGACAGCTGAGTTATTTTTAAACTTCATTTTTTTTGCTACCCTCGATTATTCTTCATGAGCATTCTGCAAGTGAACCTTTATTAGTACAACCTTACTCAGGTCTTGGTTAATCTCTTGCCTAGTACCCTAGAATAACCAGTATGTGCGGTCTATAGTACCGATGTCTCTGCACTTAAGGGTATGTGTGTGTATGTGTGTCTTTAAACTGCATGTAGTGGCATATCTAATCCAGATCTTACAAAATTATTCCAGAGGAAAATTTATAAACAAACCTCCTAAGGAAGACATCAGTGATGAATTGAATCACCTGGTTTCACCTGAAAACAATGGGGCCCATTGAATCAAGGCAGTCAAACATGCCTCCTCTGAGGACACAGAATTGATTTGTTTAATTTCTGAAAGGTCATCTGCCCTGGGAAAGGGAAGGGGAATTCTGCATTCTCGTCCATGGTCTGTAACCTCATCCCTGACAGCTGCAGGGACACGTGCATGGGAGGACTCTCTCCTCCCCCTCCTCCGCCTCCTGCCTTGCACCCACACATAGCTGTATGGCAATTTTCTTTTATCACCATGGCCTGGGATGGGCTTTACTTGCTAGGCATCATGTTCTCCAGAGGCTTCCCATGGGAAAGTCTCTCTCAGACCCCTCAAATCAGCAGACCAGACTTTTTTTTTTCCCATCTTGGGTTCATTTTCAGATTGACCTCAGTGCCTCAACAACAAGTCTTGATGAGTGTACCTATCCATGCCCAACTCTGAGTCAGTGCCTTTTCACACTCAGACATTCCCAGCTCCAGAAGGCAAAATACAAGGCGACAGGGCCCAAATCAAGCCAAAGTCAGGCTCCCATGAACCTGTACCTTGACTGTTGCAACTGCCTCCTAACTTACCTCCCTGATTTCTATCCCTGGGACCGCCCCAATGCATTCATGCATGTCTGGAGGTGTAACTGTCCTCGGATTTAACTGTACATACCTAAATGACCACCATCCCCTTTCCTCCACCAAGAATCTTCAGAGGATCCTCTTTGCTTAGAAAATCAGGTACAAATGAAAAATGCCAGGAATGATGGAGAAAAAGGCCAATATAACAACCTCTATAAATAGAGCTTTTGCTTTCTTCTTCCTGTCCTTTCTTTTCTCAGATTATTTAATAGACATAAAATTATATAAAGTAATAATAACACTTATGCACTGTTGGGTTTGAAATATATATAGGTGTAACAGTAATATAACATGATAACAAGAACAAGTTCGAAAGCAGGGAGAGACAATAGAGTTATCAGGAGTTGTGTTTCTATCTCACTGGGAATAAATTCATTTCAAAGCAGGTTCTTAGTAGGTGTACCTGGTAAGCCTAGAGAAACAATAAGAAAATAGCTCCAAAGAGCTCCAAGAAAACTACAGACCAACATCTGTTATGAATACATAAGCAAAAATCCTCAACAAAATACTAGCAAACCAAATCCAGGAATATATAAAAAGGAGAATACATTGTCTAAGTTTGCTAGGGTTGCCATAACAAAGCACCACAAACTGGGTGGCTTAAGCAACAAAAACTTATTCTCTCTCAGTTCTGCAAGCTAGAAGTCTGGATGAATGCGTTGGCAGGACTGGTTCCTTCAGATTCCTGAGGTATCTGTTTCAGGCCCCTCTCCTACCTACTTATAGTTCCAGTTTGTGGCAGTGTAACTCCCAATTTTCAAATGGTATTCTCCCCATGTCATGTCTAGGTCCAAATCTCTCCTTTTTATAAGGACATCTGTCACATTAAATTAGGGTCCACTGTAATTCAGTATGACCTCATCTTTAATTGTATCTTCAGTGATCCTATTTGCACATAAGGTCACAATCTGTGGTTCAGGGAGTTAGGACTTCCACATATACATTTTTCCAGGGACACAAGTCAACCTAAAACAAACACCATGACCAAGCGAAACTTATCCCAGAAAAGCAAGACTGGTTTACTATTTAAAAAGTTAATTAATGTAATACATTATATTAATAGAATTCAACAATCTTCATGATAAAAATATTAAAGAAACAGGAATAGAAAGGAACTTCACCAATCACCAAATAACAGAAACCTCACAACTAAGTCATACTTAATAATAAAAGACTGAATACTTTCTTTCTCCTTAAGATCAGGAACAAGACAAGAATTCCATTGTCACTACTTCTATTCAACACTGTATTGGAGGTTCTAGTCAGAATACTCAAGCAAGAAAATTAGATCAAAGGAATTCAGATAGGAAAGGAATAGGTAAAACTTCTCTACATTCATAGATGGCATGACCTTATAATCAACCATCCTAACAAATTCACTAAAAAAACTACTAAAAGTAACAAATGAGTTCAGAAAGTTTGCAAAATACAAATCAATATAAAAAATCAATTGCATTTCTATACACTTGCAGCAAACATTCAGAAAATGAATATGTATAAGAAAACAATTCCATTTATAATTGCATCAAAAAGAATAAAATACTTAGGAATAAATTTAACAAAAAAAGTACAAAACTTAAACTCTGAAAACAAAACATTGTTGAAAGAACTTTAAGAAGACCTAAATAAATGGAAAGACATCTCTCCTGTGTTTCTCAATTGGAAGATGCTATATTGCTAAGATGCAACACTTTCGAAATTGATCTATGGATTCAATGCAATCCCTATCAAAATCTCAACTGATTTTTCTACAAAACTGACAAGCTAATCCTAGTATCTTTACCAAATGCAAGAAATCCAGAATAGCCAGAACAACTGTGAAAAAGAACAGAGTTCGAAGACTCACGGGAAACAATTTCAAAATTGCTACAAAGCTGCAGTACTCAAGACCATGTGGTATTGGCATAAGCATAGACATAAAGATCAATCAAAAAGAATTTACCTACATGTCTATAGGACAGAACTCATGGTCAATTGCTTATTGACAAAACTGCCAAGATAATTAGATGGCAAAAACCATCTTTACAACAAACAGTGCTAGGATAACTGGATATTCACATTCAAAAGAATCAACTGGACCTCTACCTCAGTCCATATGCAAATTAACTCAAAATGGATCAAAAACCTAAGTGTACGAGCTAAAATTACTAAACTCTTAGAAGAAAACATTGATGTGAATCTTTATGACTCTCAGTTAGGAAATGGTTTCTTTCTTCTTTAAAATTTTATTTGGCTGTGCCAGGTTTTAGTTGCAGCATGCGGGATCTTCACTGTGGTACGCAGGCTCTGAGTTGTAGCATGCACAATCTGATTCCCCAGTCAGGGATTGAACCTGGGCCCCCTGCACTGGGAGTGTCCCAACTACTGGACCACCAGAGAATTCACTAGCCAGTGACTTCTTAAATATGGCAGTAAAAGCACAATCAGAGGGAAAAAATAATTTGGATATCATAACAATTTAAAAAAATTTGTTCTTCAAAGGACACTTTCAGGAAAAATTATTTAAAAGTCCAGAAGTTATGATAAAGTTTTTACAAATCATAGATCTGATAAAGGACTCATAGTGAGAATACATAAAGAACTCCTACAATATAGAATAAATTACCTAATTAAAAAGTGGTCAAAGAGTCTGAACAGACGTTTCTTAAAAAAAAAGATACACAAATGACTAATAAACACATGGAGAGATGCTCAATATTATTATCCAGGAGGGAAATGCAAATTAAAACCACATTGTGAAACCATCTCATATCCACTAGGATAGATATTATAACCCTTATACATTGCTGGTGGGGATATAAAATGGAAAAGCCAGTTTGGAAAAAGGTTTGCCTAAAAGGTTAAACACAGTTACCATTTGCCCAACAATCCCACTCTTAGGTATATACCCAAGAGAAATAATAGGTGGACACAAAAAAACTTGTATGTGAATATTCATGGCAGAATAATTTATAATAGCCAAAAAGTGACAAACAATCCAAATGCCCTTCAACTTATGAATGGATAAACAAAATGTGGTATATCCATACAGTAGAGTATCATTCAGCAATAGAAAAGAAATGAAGTACTGGTACATATTACAACATGGATGAACTTTGAAAGCAGTATGCTAAGTGAAAGAAACCAGTCACAAAAGGCCACATATTATATTATTCCGATTATATGAAGTGTCCAGAAGAAGCAAGTCCATACTAATAGGAGTAGATCAGTGGCTGCCTAGGGCTGAAAGTATGGAGCAACTGCCAATGGGGTACAAGGTTTCTTTTTAGGGTAATGAAAATAAATTCTAAAATTTATCACAGTGATGGTTACACATGGAGAACACATATACACCGATGGCTGATCCATGTCAATGTATGGCAAAAACCACTACGATATTGTAAAGTAATTAGCCTCCAATTAAAATAAATAAATTATACAAAAAATTTATTAGTGATGGTTGCAGAACTCTGTGAATATACTCAAAATAATTAATTTGTACCCTTTAAATAATTAATTATATCTCAATTAAGCTGTAAACTAAAACCAAAACCCAAACAAGAGCAAGGTAATGTTCCAAGAGACAAATATTTCATTGCAGACTATTTTCCTTGGTCCTGGCTCTATTCACTGGGGCCAGCAGACTTTATTAGTGAAGAATTGGCCAAAGCCCAAAGAAACTCTCTTCATCTGTGCTTTCCCTTGAGCAATTTATTTTTAAATAACCCTTTGTCAAATTAGACATACGCAGTCTGGTTTTGCATATCCTCTCCTAGGGTTTTTGATGTTTTTATCTTGGGTGGGGCACTGAGGGTATGTTTTCCTTTTTAAAAGATGTGATGAGTTAAGAGCCAATTAATTGTCAGTTTTAGTTTTCTTGGCCCCTGACTCCTGTCCATTTGCAACTCCAGCAGCTTCCAGTATCAATCACACAGGAGCCAAACTCTCCATGAGGCAGAGATTTTCCCACTGCTTGAATTTCTCATTTCTTCTTTAATGGATCTGCAGTTTCTTCTCAATGTTCTTAGAGATCTAGGTGGGAGGGAAGTAATCTAATGGGACCTTGTAAACAATGAAGGAACAGAGGGTTTTCGCATCTAGGTTACTGGGTGTTGCTATCAATTGTAAAGCCAGGGCTGGGGAGGTTCTAGGGCTGGGTTGCTTGAGAGCTGGTTGGGGAGCCTGGGTTAGAGGTGAATTTCATATGTACAGAATAGCAGCAAGGGATAAGAAGAGGAGAAAAAGGGGACAGTGGGTTCATGAGCTACTGAATCATGTAAGCCAAGTTAGTATGGAGGAATTTCAGTCCTAATGCTCCACAGGCTATACTGGACCTGTTTATGAGAATTCCAGGATTCATTCACTTCCTCCTTAGTCAGAAACTCCATCAGAAGCACTGTTTGCAATGGTTCATACACTTATCATCAGACACATAGAAGTAGATAATGCGGGTACTGATATCATCAGAAACATAAAGGTAGATATGTGGGTACTGACGGAAAGATGTGTATGCTATATTGTTAAAAAAAATTAGGACAACATATAATCTGACCCTGATTTTTAAAAAATGTTTATATATGGAGTGTATGTATAGAAAAGGTTGAGGATATACATAAATTATAAAAGGTGACTACATCTCAAACGACAAGGGGCTTTTCTTTTTCAACTTTTATAATTCATTATTCATACTTTTTATACCATATGTATTTCCAACAAGGAAAAATAGAGATAAAAATAAAGTTATAATGACCAAAAATAACTTCAGATGTTTCCTATAGGTGTTACTACAGGTAAAGTGACAATACATCTTACTTAGTTGTTTTGGTTATTGAAGTAGCAAATTATACCAAATTTGACTCAGCTGGCCTTTTGACTTTTAGCTTTACAGAATCATTTTAACCCTGTGAAGCAAAGACTATGAACAAATGTTGGGTTTGACTTTGACTGGTGCCACCTTCTCCTTCACGGCCAAGAGACTTAATACTTGGAAGCAGGTGGGCAGATGTCCAAAGATCAAAGAACCAGCCCACTGGGGTGGAGAAAGGCATCCAAAGGCTTGCTCTTTTGAGGAAATTTACCAAGTTACTATGGACCTGGCCATAAGGAGATGGAAAGTTTGTCAGAAGTGGGCCATGTTAGGAAGCAGGATGTCAGTCTTCTGTTACTTGACTGCTCTAGCAAAATACTGCAACAAATCTGGAGTCTTACACTTGGCCTAATTGCTTGGATAAAACAAGACTTGAAACTTGAGATAAAACAAAGCTGGGCTATTCCAATGCTTTCTCTCCCTCTCTTTCACCCCATCTCTCTGTATACCACTGTATCTTTAGCTTTTCTGTAGGACTGAGCTACGTAACATTTCAGACCTGTCACATTGGATGAGCTATAGAGTTGTGACAAATTCTCTGGTATTTGAGAGGTTTCCCTGTAGTATTGAGATTAATCATTTATTTCCTTTCTTCAGGGTTAGACTATTTTCTTTAAAAAACATTTAGTAGGGGCATACTAAATCTTTTAGATTCTCTATATGAGGTCAGAGAATAGCAGATCTTTTCTGGGGGTGGTTTTTAAATTAATTTCTAAAAAGGTAATTTTTAGTGCTGACAGGACAAGAGTCTGCTGATCCCACTCTCCCTCTAAATAATAAATGCAGCCATCATGCACAGAATCATCCTCACCATATAAAATGAGTGAGTGGGAAGAAATCTATATCTTTCTTCCTGTGAAATGGACTGCTCTGGCAGTAAGCCCAGTCATTCAGGAGTTCTCCATGATCTGTTATTTAAATCCAACTCATTATGACTGATTTTAGGCAAGAGGCCAAAATAAAAAGATCAACTATATATATTTTTGTTTTTTCCTCCTATCCTCTTTCCACCTTCAATTTTAACACAAGTGCTAACTCTGAGGTCAGGGTTAGATGTACAGACACCTCAGCATAAGCACTCCATTAATCCAAAACCAAGCATTTCAAAAGGGTCTCGTGGCTTCAAATGAGATGGGATGACACTATATTCTGAAGTAGACAGCAGCCAAGTTTAACTCCAAAATGCCCATGATATTTAACTTGAAATATTCTTTGCTGCAGCTTAAAGTCCAACTCCTCTAGGCTGCAGACATCATCAAGATACCACGTTCATCTTTTATCCCCAGTACCTGGCACAGGGTCTCAAGCGAAGTACCCAACAAAGTCTTTTGAATGGAAGTTTTAGGTCTATAGGGCCATATTGCCTATATTTTTTCTTGCATTCCACAAACATGGCTATTTAACCACTTCTTAAAAGCCCTTCTATGTTTGCTTGTTGTTCTTTTACATTTTTATTTATGTTTAATCCATCTGGAACCAATTTTTGTGTTAGTGTGGCAGTATGATTTTGCCCCAACCTGAAATGCCACTTTTAACATATATAAATTCCCCTTGATTTTGAATTCTCTGTTTATCCCACTCTTCTGTTTATCTATTCCTGTGCTAGTGTCACACCATTTGAATGAAAGTTTTGGAGTATACTATCTGACAGGACAAATCTCTTGTATCATCCAACTCAATTACTTTTTAAAGATATTGATTTGACCTTTTTCACACTCCTCCAAATAATTTTAATTTTTAAAGCTTAAATAAACAGATAAACATATAAAAAGCAAAGGTAACTGAAATGATGATTGAATTTTGGCAAAAGTAGATAAATCTATCTATCTAGACATGATAATTTTTGAAGGACTGATCTTTCTACAACATCATGTCTTCTAGTCCAGGGACATAATATACTTTAATATGTAGCAAAGTTTTATAATTTTTCTGCACATTAGTCTTGCACATTATTAGATTATTTTTAGATATTTTATAGTGTGGTGTTATATGGGAACTGTTTATTTCATCAGATCTTTTTACATGGTTAAGGAAAACTGGATTTTTCTAAACACTTATAGTTAACCATTTTATTGAACTCTCTTATTAGCTATTTATTGATCTAATCAATCAACATTTGGTGAGTACTTATCACAAGCCAGGCATTTTCCTATGTAGAGGGGTAGGGACAGCACAAATCTTACGTCACGGAATGCATTTTGTTGTAAACCTTTGTTCACCCTCGAACTCTCTCAAACCCACTCCACTAAGGCTTTCATCTCCACCATTTATCAGAAACAACGGATGAGGTCAACAAAACATCTGTCCCAGTTAATTTCTGGTCATTTTCACATCTCAGTTAAACCTCACTGAAACATTTTCTAACTTTTCTGTAAAGGTCAATTCATCTATTATATGCTGTCACTATTATATTGCTTATCATCCTTGTGATTTTATATTTTTATGTGATTCTTGATTTTTTTTTCCTCAATAAACTTCAAGCTCCATAAAGGCAGGGATAATCTCTGTTTTTCTATAACAACTGTATGGTCAGTGTCTAGCACAATGCCTGTCACATAGGAGGCCATCAACACAATTAGAAAAAATGAATGCTTTACTATCATCATCCCCGTTTTAAACTTGGGAAAAGAAGGCCCAGAGAAGTAAAAGTACCAGCTTAAATGCACACTGCAGATTATTGGTAGAACAGGAAATAGAACTAGTTGAATGTTACTGACCATCAAGCATCATGATACATTATGGAGTTATGAAATAAATGAAATGAGCCCTCTTCTTCCAGAGCGCTACCATGTTTGGGCTGGTCAGGACAAATCATGAAACCTAGTTTAGTATCAAGTCCTCCTTGTGTCTCCAAGGGCTTAGCTACCAGATCAACAGAGATGAGTCACACTGTTGACTACTTTGGTCCCTGTATTCAAAGTGCCCAGGCAGAAGACCTTTTCCCTGAAAGCATTTGTTTGATTAAGTATGGTGATGGGTGTTAACCAGACTGCTTGTGCTCATTTTGCAATACGTACAAATATCAGATCATTATGTTGTATGCTTGAAACTAATATGTCACATGACAACGATACCTCAATTTTTTTAAAAAAGCATTTGCTTGAAATTACATTGCAGGCTTCAGAATAAGACTCTTCAGGTGCATATCACTCATCAATGATCTACAAACTATGAACCAGGAAGAACACAGGGAGGAGTGAGCAGGAAGGCCAACTTAAAGTTACAACATTAAGATCCACTGTTAGTTGAAAACCAGTAAGAAAGAGAGAAAAAGCATTTCAGAAATGAAACTGTCAGGCAAACAGGAATTGTATTACATACTTTTAAGGAACCCACAGCATCAAAAAGATCTACGTAAACCAGCTGGAAGGCTGCAAATTTTGAGAAACATGAAGCATGCAGAACTATCAATAAGCAAAGTGTGATTTACCACTTTGTAAGGGACTGTTACTATTAAGGGCTTCCCTGGTAGCTCAGATAGTAAAGAATCTACAAAGATGATCATATGATTCATTAGACAAAATGGGGCACTTTGGAAACAAAAAGAAGCACTATTTAAAATTATGTCAGGGCAATGAGGGTTTACCAGGACTGACTATCCCTGGTAAACAAGCAGGATTGGTCACCCTTTTTAGTAACCATCTACTCATTATACATTAAAAAAACAAAACCCAGGTACTTAATCTGTTATGTAAATGACTCCTTCAGGGAAATCAACCCCAGCAGCCAGAATGGACAAGATACCAGTTCAGTGCAGGCTCTGAAAATCATTTTTACACTCTATGATCCTGCTAATATTTACCATCTCCACTGAATGAAAAAAAAAAAGAGAGAGAGAGAGTTAAGAGTCACTGGCTTTATCTACTTGTTTTTTTGTCCCTTCGCACCTGATATATTCAATCTATAGGAGGGGGCCATTTCTACCCCCATTTGGAGTTTAATATTTATGCTTATGAAAGAATATGCCTTTCTGTGAAAAGCAAACAGAATGTCATTTTTCAGATTTCTAGAGACTTCCATTTTCCCCAAAGGCACAGCTGGCTTATACAAAATTTGTATGACTATGTGCCATATCTACTTCAATTAAAACTGACTCTTAGATAATTCACTGAGTCAACACAGCAAAAACAAGATCACTAACCACAACATTTTATTGTAGAGATCAATACATATATTCTGAGAAATAATTTGAACTATTCACTTGATGGTTATGAACACACCAGGATCTGTTTAATTGGTATATTTTGGTTTGCTTGGCAAGAGAAAACCACAAGTTGAATCCAAAAGGCCTGGTTTAAAAAAAAAAAACTCTATAAAAAGAGAGGATTAAATACTGTCAGCTCTACTATCAAGAAACATTATACGATTTAAATTATGAAGATAACTCCACATAAGTCCAGCAAGGCATGCTGGCAAGTAGAAGTGAAACAGTCTATTATACAAAATGCAAAAGGATTCAAAGATGAGTTATAAAAAATAAAATTTTGGTCAGAAAATCATTACTACATGAAGCCACATAAAGGTGTCTGTGACGTGTTTTTTTTAAGGGGAAAGGAAATCAAGCCATTAGCTCTCTATTTATTCAAAAGGAAAAATAAGGAAAATGTTTGGAAAATACTTCTGATATTAAGTGAGTTCTTTCTCATCTGCCCCAGAGCTCACAAACATCTGACTTATTCTTGCCAACCTGTAGAAGTGAGGGAATAAAACCACGGTCTGGCCATCAGTGGCACACTCATAACACCCGAATGAGATCTAGGGTAATCCTAGATCGGGGAATGTCAATGTTGAGTACTTGGACTTCCACTCTTTCTCCAGGGCCCAGTCCAAGACTCCTTCTCTTCTTCGTCTTAGAAAGTTTCGCTTCTGTTACATTTCGTATGGGAATCAGCCCTGCTTTCCCCACTCCTATATCCACAAAAATTCCAAACAGGGTGGCATTCTCGACTTTGCCTGTAAGAACTGTCCCAACTTGTAGGTCTTCCAAGCAGACTATGCTTCTCTTGAAATCAGGTTTATCGAAATCTACAACGAAAGGGGAAAATGAACAGTGTGTATAAATAATAAGGCATTGTTAGACACAACTTAATTTAATGAGTAAGTATTGAATACATATCAATTGAGTGCCCAGACCAGTATTAAGCATTGAGGAGAAACATAAAAGGAGCTGAAGATACAGGCCTGCCTGCAGAGAAAAGGCACCCCACTTTGAGAAACAGCATGTGCAAAGTAGAAACAATTCAAGGGAGTTTACTCAAACACTATCTTCTCCTCAAACTCTCTCTTGCTAACCTGTGAACATTAGCATACATAAGGGAATCAAAAGAGTAGAGTGTCTTATTTTCTTCTTTATGAAGAGGAGATGATAAAATACATTTGCTCAATGAATATGCAAGGCTAAATCACAAATACTGAGAAGATAAGACCCTTGTTGACAGAAGAGTGGGAGTTTTTCTCCAAGTGACTGAATTCTCAAAATGTTTAAAGTGGGTAGAACATCCATAAATGTTTAGTCAAATGTGGTGAAATTTAAATGTTCTTTCTCACTTCTCCCCCCAAATTTTGAACTCAAGGATCAATTCCTATCCCCTTTGAATAAATTCATCCAATCAAAAAGAATGGATTCTTGATTATCTATTGCTCAGAAACCTAGAAGGGCCAGTAGCTTATCTCCTTTCTCCTCTTTCAATTCAATTCATAAAACATTTATTAACTCCTATTAGCACTCTACCAGGTACTCAAGAAACAGACCTCTGCTCTTGAGTTCTTACAGCCCTCTTTCCCTTGTTCATGCCAGTGTACCAATACATTTCTCTGTTCATTAACACTACCTCCAACCAAAGACAGGCACAAAGCCTGCTGAGGAATTATGGTTTAAGTTAAAACAAAACAAAAACAACAACAAATGTTTTCTGATGGAGAACGTTACAACTAACAATTGAAACAGGGCTTTTGGATTATCTGTGGATTCCATTTACCCATGCTCCTCTTGGCCCCCTTTCCTAGGATTACTGAATGTTGATTCTAATAACAAAGAACACATTCTACGCTTGGATCTCCTTTTACTAAGACCTCGTTTTCCCCTCCACCCATTCCATTTCCTTTTCCTCCACAGCTGTTGGTTTTATCCTGATTACTTGTTAAAACTATCCTTTACATTTGTATTAACAACTGGTCACCTCTTGGTTCCCCTCCCCCAGGCTAACCATATTGAAATCAAGGTTTTCTTTTTTAAAAAATCCACTTTTTACCTTTAAAACAAAACAAAACCCCTCTTTAAACCTTAAATCTCATTTTCCTCATAAAAAAGGAATATTCTAACACTAGAACTGATTGTGTAGAATTCCATCTGATGCTCAGGAGTGAATTCCAAAAATAAAGAGCCCACTGAATACAGCATTACACTGGGCAAGGACTGTGTCAAAGCAAAGGGAAACCAAGTTATTGATCATGGTCAGAGGTAGGATGGTCTCTGAGGCCCCACAAGTATTGTTTTTATACTTAGAAACTCTCCCTCTTTCTTACAGAGGTCCAGCAGCTACAATCCCAAGGGTTTCTGATCAGCTGCTTAATTTTGCATGGAAAATCAGAGTCAAGCACTACTTAACACAGCCCGAGCCACCGAACACTTTGATTGCCAAGGCTGCAAACCCAGTACCCTGCCACCAGGTTGCGTCTGATGAACACAATTATGGAAACTAATTGGTGACCAGAGTGTTAATAACATAGAGTTGAATATATCACCAGAAAAACAGAAGACAGGATGAGCATAAAGAAAGAATGAGGCAAGAAAGGAAGTAATTTTGAGAAAATGGAGGAAAGAAATGAGATGTAACATAAATGCAGAAACATTCAAAGTACTATCTGCTCCTTTAAACATATGACTGTCTGCTTTTCTTCCTCATGATGTATTTAGTGTTAAAACGAAAGTTCTCAGACATCTAGAAACCTGTGACTTATGCTAGGGCAAAAGTCAGTTCCAAAGAGATCTATTTGAAATTTCACTTGAAACAATGATAAATACGGCAGTAACTGCTGCTGCTGCTGTTAAGCCGCATCAGTCGTGTTCGACTCTGTGTGACCCCACGGACTGCAGCCCACCAGGCTCCGCCATCCCTGGGATTCTCCAGGCAAGAACACTGGAGTGGGTTGCCATTTCCTTCTCCAAAGCATGAGAGTGAAAAGTGAAAGTGAAGTCACTCAGTCGTGTCCAACTCTTCGAGACCCCATGGACTGCAGCCTACCAGGCTCCTCCATCCATGGGAATTTCCAGGCAAGAGTACTGGAGTGGGGTGCCATTGCCTTCTCCGACTGCAGTAACTGGTAAGCTCAATTCAGAGCCCAAGTGTATGTTTCTGCTCAACCAGAGACATCAGCAGGTAAAGACCAACTTAGTTGTTGGTTGTTTAACTCAGCTCTGTAATCTAAGTGCTGATCTTTGTTCTGAGTCTACAGTGTAACTGAGATCATGGAGCAATCAACATCAAGACCGAAAAAACAAAGATGGACAAGAAAAGCCAAAACAAAGCATATATGCCAACGTTCTAATGTAGTGGTTTTAGGCATAGCACTCCCACTCTGCTTGAAAACCACTGCTCACTGCTAGACAACATGTATGGAATTCACACCTAAGAATAACTGCAAAGGGTGAGAGATTTGACCATGGACGTATTCACTTTGGATGGACCACCCAGGAGGCTTCTACTCTTACATTTTTTGGCATAGGTCTTACTGTATGTTTAATTTTATTTTTCTCCAACCTTAAAATTAATTTCAAATTTACACAAATGTTGAGGGAATGGTACATTGAGCTTGACAGATGAACACAAATTCCTCTAAACCTTCTCAGAGAAACCACTTCAACACAGTATAACCCAGGATGAAATGAGCCAAGCCTTAAACATGGTATCATAAAAATGATGTGAGACAAGCACAGATTCATTTAAATCTCAGGGCGTCCTAGTCAAATTTCCTTGGGAAGTAGGTCACTTGATACCTTAATTCCTTCTCACCGGGTCACTGGTCTCAACAACTATAGCTCTTAAACTTCCTTCACCATTTACCTGTGCTGAAAGCCATGAGACTTTTTATTAGAAGGAAAGTTAAGAGAGACAATATCTTTTTTGTTCAGAGTGTTCACTGACATAGAATCCAGAGCTTGGAAAGCTGTAACTTAGAAAGAAGATTCACCTTAATTTGTAAACTGAATGCTTTACCTTGGACTTCCGACTCTTAGGAGGTAAAAACAGTTACAAAAGGATCATGAGAAATGTGTGTCTCCATGAACATGGCAGCACGTGCACGATGTGTTTAGTCTAGTGCGATGCGAAATAAGCCTGGGAGGAGGAGTCTGGAGACTTGGCCTCAACTTTGGTTCTGGATACTTACTAGCTTCAGTGACTTTGAAGGAAGGTCACTGCACTCTAGTTTTCTCATGGACAGAAAGGCAGAATGGAGGATCCTGTGGCATAGGGTCACTGTGAGCTACACAAGTGAAAGGTATTTACATTCATTGTTTACCTGTTCGAAAGTCAAAGCTCTCGGGCTGGCTAAGACCATCTATGATGACCTGTAAGGTGTGTACTGTTGTTTGCAATCTTTCTGCAGTTTTCTCTATTCCTTCTTTTTCAAGGAATGAATTTATTTTTTGCTGCATTTCTGGCTTCCCAATCTCACATAGTGTCCCTCCAATGAATGACAAAAACCTGCAGAGGAAAAAAAAAAAGGACCCCCCACCACATATTAATAATATTACTTCTTTTCCAGTCTCCTTATATAGATCACTCCTATTCATCTCAGATCCATACATCAATCAATCAACTGGTCTTTACTGAAAATCTACCATGTGCCCCATGCCATAAAGATGATCTGTCTTGGGAGAAAAAAGGAAGGGGATGATTTGAGGTTTTTGAATTGCTTTCCAAAGAAGCTCCTGCTCAGAATCAGCATCAGAAACGTTTTACAGTGCAATGTTTATTAGAGTTTAGTGCTAATAAACTATATTATATAGTTTGGAGATATATTTTCTAACTAAGGATACCTATATTTGCTTCATGTTTCTACAAATTTCAGTTAGGAAAACTTTTTTTTTTGCATTTAAATTAGCTATTAGGCAAACAATGAATTGACGCTATCAAAATCCAGCAAAATACCCAACAAGGACTGCCAGCTCTGGACGAACCAATCCCTTTATCCCTATGCCGTATCTGCTTTTCACTTGTGTACCCATGACGGCAGTGTTACCTGTGCAGGCATATGCTCAACCTAAGAGTCCTCCAATTCCATCAACAGTTATACCTCACATGGACTAAATCATATCAAGTATATAAAGGATTCAGAAGTCAAGAGAAAAAGGATGAGAGGATTATCAAAGAGTGACTTCTTCCCCAAGTGGAAGCTCTGCAAGGAAGACCTCAATTACCTAATCTTAAGGTGAATATTACTTCATATACTTTATATATTACACACCTGTAATATTTAGGAGACTATTTGCCTTTCTCAATTTCCCTTTGCTATGCTTATCATTCCCCATGTTTGTTTAGCTGCCTCTCAATTATTTACCTTTGGAGTTCAGTAATGAGTTAATCAAGAAAAAACCAAAGGGTTAAAGATGAATTTCCCTTCAATCTCACCTGAATATTAGGCTCTAGCTTACTTTCTTGATATTCCTTGGCTGTGTACTTTTCTACATCGTTAAGTTCCATTTCCTATGATTAATGGCTCTTTAAAAATGTCAACACAGTAATCAGATAGATAGCGATACTAATGCCCCCAAATCCTTTCCTCTAAGGATGTCTCTGGAATACAGTCAGGGGAAAAAGAAACTGTTGGAGGCTTGTCTATGATTAGAATTGGGATGTATCCTATTTGTTAGGTTACTGCATGATCATAAAAGGAATGCTTGTTATTTCCAGTCTTTTTTCCCCCCTGTTGTGTTCAACTAGAGAAGGCCTCTTATCTGGTAGTGATAGTCTGTTATCTAGTGGAGAAACTCTCTCATCTCTCATTTAACCAGGGTATCTCTGAGTTTAAATGTGTAATCCTCCTACATTTCCAAAGTCATAATTTTAGTCAAAAACAGACTGATGAAAATCCAACCTATTTTCTTTAACATACTTTGGTTAAAGATCTCATGAAAGACTAAGGAGTTAGTGCTTGGGCTACCATTTTTTTTTTTTTTTTTAAATGAGCTTCCATCCCAACTGGTGGCCAGTGAGTTACACACTTTATGTCTGCGTGTCCATGGCTTCCTGGGCCCACAGACAGGCAGTGGTTATCTTTAGTGCTGACAGGTATCTGTTAGTAGTACATAATGGCCCTGGTGACAGGCAACAGCTGCTATAGCTCTGACTGATGGGGCAGATGACACATGGCAACCTTTGCCCGCAGCCAACTTCCCTGCACAACTTCCTAAATAATACCAGCCCTGCTGAGCAGACTTCCCTGGCATTTACCCTCTTGGCTTGATTGGTCTGCAACTGGCTATTCAGCAGAACATCTTTCAAATCCCCAAGATTCTGGCTTACGATCAACAATTAAAATGCCAAAAAAGTATATTTGTGGGTTGAAGATTCATAATAAACTTGAATAGCATTTTATAATTAATAGAAGTAACTAAAAGAAACTTCCCAAAGTAATGCACATGCCTTGGCCTCAATAGCAAAAACACTAGCTCAGAAGGCCACTTGGAGACTTAAGGTTTTGTGTGCGTGTGTATATAACTAACTGATACTAAAGTCACTTCCATATAAAGGATTCTGTTTATAGTGGCTGCAGATGCACAAAGAATATTGGTCTGCTTAACCTGGGTGCATATTTCATATATCATTTTCATCCTTACACAAACAAGCCTGAGGGCACTGGTAATTAAAATCAATAAAAAAGCACCAAATTGTACTCCTAGCTAATGCTTCTGTATTGATCAACCCTATTTTTAAAAGACTATGCAACAAAGTCAGATGCTTTTTATTTTGAAAACTTTCTTAAAGCTACAACAGGTCTGCAGAAAATGGAAACTAACAAACAAAAGGGAGACTATAAAATGAACTGGGAATAGCATTGAGTTTGACCTCTCTTTAATTGGATTTCAAAAATGTTCAATTGTAAACCATAGGAAACAATGTTTTTTGCTCAGTACCCACTTAATAAACATGTGTTCTTTAAATACACTAAGAATAATTTATTCTACATTCTGAATTTTTACTCTAGAATCAAGTGTGATAAATATCCAACATACGGCTTCATTTTAGAAATAAGAAATACTCAACATACAGTACTTTCTGGCTCAGAAGCATCATATAAAAACACAGTGTACTTTATGAAGCTTAGAACTAGAATGTGAGTGAACGTATTCTGAAAAAACAGTGCTTGATAGATGTTCTCATTTAATCTTGACAATAACCCTAAAAGGTAGGTATCACATCATAGAGAAAGGGAAAACTGAGCTTTAGGGAGGTTAAATAACCTGCCCAAGGCCACATAGCTATTTTCACTAACTGGAGTTTCATGCTATACACATCAGTGTATGTCTGTTTATAACTGCAGTTATGTCAAAATTAAAGTGTTATATTTGGTTAAGATATAAAACAATACTTTGGGTAACATTTCACCAGCACAATTTAATGGCAGATTAGTTTTAAACATTAGAGAGTTAACATTGATGAATCCAACAGAGAAATTATTATATAGATGTATTTAAGTAGATAATTCTCTCAAAAGTCCATGGGTTATTAAAATCATAGTCTCATTTTCTTCACTGTCTCTGAAAGGCTTTTTCAGTTTGCTAAGGACTGCTGTCTGAGCTGCTGTTTCTGTTTAATATGTAATTTCATCCATCTTACTTAAAGTAAGAAAGTAGCATAAATGCAACAAATAAGCACATCATGTTCTTTTAGCACACATCTGCACAAAGTTAAAACACAGACCTTGCAGCAGAGAGTGGCTGCTTGTTTTTCAAAGAGAATGCTATATAAAACCTAAAATCACTGATATTTTCAACAGAAACTTGTTACAAATGCAAGTTCTCCTCCTCAAAGAATAAGAAAAGTCTTTGTAATATTTTTCTTGAAGAATAAGAAATTCTCAAGATTGATTAGACTTCAGATGTAGCCATTCAGTTTTATGTAATCATTTCCAGCATGGAGAAAGAAATTTAGGAGCCCAAGACTCATTACATTAAAGCAACATGATATCCCACAGAGCACAGAAAAATCATGGTGATGCAACTCCATCACTTTAAAAATAACTTAATATTAACATGTGCTTTGTGGGCTAAACACACAAGATTTAAGGCTCCACAAAGAACCACGCTGCAAGGGCAAAGTACTCCTACTTGTCCATCCACGCTGGATACTTTTAAAAGAGACTTTTAATACTTGTTTATTTTGATCCATTGGTTTTACTCCGTCTTAATCATATCAATAAACCAATAAATGCAAGAGTAGAGTCATTTTAGAAGAAGTAGTTATAGATAAAGCAGAGGCCATCATCTGTAATACAGGCAGTCAACAATTTAAGAAGAAAGAGGTAACCTGGCCTTCAAACCTGTGATTGTGACTATAGAACAGGTGGTAGGACACAAATGAAAAGTTCAGTTTGTTATACTGAAACCCACAGATTCTATGTGTATTTAAAATGTATCACTTTATATTAAAGACAAAATGTAAACTCCAACATGGTAAAGGAGGGAAACCCACTACCCCTTTACGCTATCTATTATGGGAGCGGAACTCACCTAGGTGAGCATGGAGCAGCAGACTTTAGTTTTGCTTAGAGCAGTGTGGCTTTACACTGCTGTTTCAGCAGTCAAATCAAAGGGGTGGCAGGTGTGAACTGCACTTTAATCATCATCAAAGAATCTTTTCAAAATTCTAACCTCTATTAAACCAAGAAACTGAACTGGGCCAGAATCCTTCAAAATCTTCACTGATGCAAAATCCACAAGTAATGGTAAATTCAAGTAGAGGGCATTTACAGAGAAGCCCACAGAACAACCTACTGGGCTCAGAAGCTAGCAGGTATCTAGTAAAGGTAATACTGAAACAGGTTTTGTTAGCTTATCATCAACGACAGAAAGTTACAGCAAGTAATTTTTCATAAGAATGTAACAGCTTTTGAAAATTTACACACTGCAGATAAACTTTTGAAAAAATGTAACCCTTTCAGAAAGGGTAACCAAGGTATTTCTGAAAACCCTTTGGGTAGCAGGGGGACACTTTTAGTGTCATTGCTTGGTACCATTTAGAGTGTCTTTGGAGTACTTCCTGCATCTAAACACTCGTGGATCTATGAGCAGCAGGAAAAAAACAAGAACCAAAAAGAAGCTACCACAGATTAAGGGATGCAGTCTGTCTTCCAAAAGACTTGGTTTATAAGCATCAGACTGTTACCCTGCTTCTAACTTCTGAAAAACTTAGTAAATGTTTCCTCCTTTTTCAAAGGTCTATTACACATGCATAGAGGCTGGATACTTGATGCACGCTGCATTAACTGTGGGAGAACATATCCTTAGAAAGCGGTTTTATTTTAGCAGTTTAGTAAAGGGAATGAATTTTGTTGAAAAAAAAAAAGTTAAAGTGTGCTTATATGGACATCCTCTAAAAATCTGAGATTAGAATGATCTCTTTAGAAACAGCTGAAGAAGACATGCAGTTACATCAAACAAACTACCTAAGATCAGAGAAATAGTAACCAATACTACAAAGAATAAGTAGCATTGATTTTTATGTAGGTTTTCCTACTTTAGAACCATAGTATGATATACTGTGATTATGATATAATTAAAGCTATAATTTAAAAAACCCAATATATATATACATACATCCAAATGTACATGAAAATATAAAAATGGAAAACCACCAGGTATTGAAAATGTTGTGATTACTGCTCTAAAGATTTCTAAAATCCTGTCTTAGAAATAAATTTATAAGTGACAAAGGAAAATCAGTTTTCTTACACTTGTTAAAACAAATAATTCCCCATCAAAAAGAAAGAAACAAATAAAAAACCCCCAAGAACCCAACTGCTCAGTTTGATCATCCTTTCCATTGATTCTGTGTTGTTTTAAACACACTCATACATACACACGACATCTTCAAATGATAAAGATTTGTTTAAATCAAGGCTCTTCAAAGGCATGTGACAAAATGCTGAAGTGAATTAAAAATAATTTAAAAAATCATTCAGTTTTCCTCAATAAATATTTATTTATTGTGGAAGAAGACTCTATGAAACATGATAACAGAGCCTTTGCCCTGAATGAGTTTAGTCTAATTTAAGTAATGACAGTATATCAGAATTAATCATCTTCCACTTCTATCTGCGGTTTTAGAGGTAGGATTTTACATGTAGACAAATACTTTGAAAGTGCTCAATAAAGACGACTTCATTTAATTCTCTCATAAATTTATTGTGGATACAGATTTGCAGATAAAGAAATTTAAATTCATATAGATTAAGTGACCAGCCTAAAGTCACACAGCAGAGACCACTACCTAAGGTAAGATTCGTTATATACCACATTTCTTCATTAGCACTGCTTACTGCTTAACTCTGGGAGATTTTCAATGTAGACAGAAGATTTAGGTCCCAGATAAAATCTGGCACATAGTACCACTGCCTGGGAGTAATTTATTATTATTTTTTAAACCAAATTCAAAAGGAAAAAGTTTGGCTCTTTTTGAGTTACTGAATAAGAGTTATACAAAATTAAGTTAGTGGTTTCAAAGGCTGCAGACTCTCTACAGCTCAAAAGCACTGTGTTCAGGATTCATATAATTTAATTTACTGTCTGTAAAGCCATAATGTGGATTAGTGCCTGTGAATATTTGAAAGAGGAGGGCAAATTAAGAAGTAGTATTTTAAAAAACATACAGGCTCATGATAGCAGAGCTGAAATGAAAAAGCTCTGGCACTACTAGGGGATAAACTGCATGTACTGGAATAAAGAACTTTCTTCCTTGGGAAATAGCCTTTATACTATGAATTCATCCTGTCCAGGAATCCTTCTTTCAAGAAATTTGAAAATGTTCAACACCTGCCCTTTCTATAAATCTCTCCAGTTGTCCTCTGAATGGGCAGAGCCATTTTTATTCCATTTAAAGGTTGGGCAATTGAGGTCAAAGTAATTTGCTTATGGTCACACAGAGAGTTAAGCCAGGCTAAGGTTAAAATCCACAGTGAGAGTGGGGACAGGAAGGGGAGAAGGGAGATAATGGGAGACTTAATCAATACCTGATTGAGTTTCAGGCTCCAGACCAAGCGATCTAAACCTGAAGAACAGAGGAGAAGGGGAGAAGGAGAAGGGCAAATATGTTGGAGATGGAACAGACGGAAGCAAGCCCTATGGCTGGCTGGCAACTCCCTCTCATTGACTACAAGGTTTCTCCAGACATGCAGGAGAGAAAGCAGTGTTTTTTCAGTTCCAGAACCCAGTGTTAACATTAATTAACAATATTAAATTATATTATAAATTAATTATACCTGGATCATACAATAAAACATTTTTTTCTCCTGGGCAACTAACAGTTGTAAATCAGCCCCACTCCCCTTTTCTGACTCAACTGGACAGCCTCTTCTTAATTACAACAAAAATAACAGCAATGACTATAGCTGTAATAACAGCTTACTCTCTCCCAGCTGCTAAGAATTCTATACATGTTTAGTCATGCCATCTCAAGTTGTTGTTCAGTCACTCTGTTGTGTTCAACTCTTTGTGACCCCGTGGGCTGCAGCAAGCTGGGCTCCTCTGTCTTCCATTATCTCCCAGAGTTTGATCAAATTCATGTCTATTGAGTCAGTGATCTAACCGTCTCATCCTCTGTCGCCCCCCGTCTCCTTCTGGCTTCAATCTTTCCCAGCATCAGCATCTTTTCCAATGAGTTGGTTCTTTGAATCAGACGGCCAAAGTACTGGAGCTTCAGCTGCAGCAAAAGTCCTTCCAGTGAATATTCAGGGTTGATCTCCTTTAGGATTGACTGGTTTGATCTTGCAGTCCAAGGGACTCTCAAGAGTCTTCTCCAGCACAATTCAAAAGCATCGATCCTTCAGTGCTGAGCTTTCTTTATGGACCAACTCTCACATCTCTCACCCAAAGAGACAGGTAATACTATGGTCATTTAACAGATAAGGAAAATGACATATAGAGAGGTTGAATAACTTGATTTGAACCTAGGCAGTCTGGCACTGCTCTGCCTCCAGAGTAAGCTAGCAGGAAGTTAGGTACTATCTCAGATTCTTCAACTTCCTACTCACCTCTGCCAGGCTTGCCCCAAACGTCGTGTGGTGTGTGTTAGAACAATGAGTAAGGCATTAGACAGGACGGTCAGTTCCTAAGTATCCCACATCCTGGTCATCTGATTCTACAGTGGGTAGAATCTCTTTCATCATCTTTCTCTTGAATGCTACTTCCTGGGAATTATAGTAAGCTATCTGGGTATTTAACTAGAATACTAACAAGGAAAAAACAAACACCAAAAATTGCTTTCAGTAATCTATCCTTTTTATCTTTGTATTTTAGGTTTGGTCTCTCTTTTGTGATGTTATGTCTCTTTATGAAAAGGCAATATAATCACAGCTCCACAGAAGAAGTTAATGTGCAGTAACTGATACACACCCTAAGACATCACTTATCAAAAGCCAGAAAAGATTCTGCCTTAATTTTCATGTCTGAATGCTGCCAACTCTTATGAGGCAAGTCCAGAAAAATCTAAGATCTTTCAAACATACAAATAACTTCTTAGGTCTGTTTACCTAATCTTCATTTATTTTACAGCATTTGTAGCTGGGTTTCTTTACAGGCAAGTCTCCCACAAGGAAATATGTTTTTATTATTGTAAAAGTTGGTTGGCACGCAAATGCTGAATAAAGCTGTGGTGAATTTTAGATGTGGGAGGTGTGTCAGACATACTCATTAAACTAAGTGACTTACCCTCAGAAAATTACAAATCACCACAAGTCAGGAGCCTTCTGAGTTGCTCACAGTTGAAACTATGAATGCTAATGTTCTACTGCTGCCATTTTGTTTTGTTTTTAAATAAAAACAACCTCAACTTCCTGTATTACAGCTGCTTATTAGCTAGAAGGCTTCTCGCTGGGCAGAAAGCTTAAGTTTTAAAAGAATGTGATAAAACCTCTGAAAGCAAGGCTAAAAAAAAAAACAAAAAAGAGTTCAGAGGTGCTCAATCCTTGAACACCAATGGGAAAGAAACAGAGATTGAGATGTGCTCAGTCATTAAAGGTCTTCAGTATGGGCCGGCAAGCTCTCTGGTTTGACTTGTTAGCTCCAATGGCACCCCACTCCAGTACTCTTGCCTGGAAAATCCCATGGAGGGAGGAGCCTGGTAGGCTGCAGTCCATGGGGTCGAGAAGAATCGGACACGACTGAGCGACTTCACTTTCACTTCTCACTTTCATGTATTGGAGAAGGAAATGGCAACCCACTCCAGTGTTCTTGCCTGGAGAGTCCCAGGGACGGGGGAGCCCGGTGGGCTGCCGTCTGTGGGGTCGCACAGAGTCGGACACGGCTGAGCGACTGAGCAGCAGCAGCTCCATGGCAGTGCACAAGGCATGATCTCCCCAGGGACTCTAGCTCCTAGGCCCCCAACTGCTTTTAGCTCAGGAGCAATAGGTGGGATCCATTCCTTGTTGAGTTAATTCTACTTTCATTGGCCTTTCTCTCATCAGCTTCACTGAGATATAATTGACATATAACACTGTGTAAGTTTAAGGTGTACAACTTAAACTTTTAAGTTAAGGTCCACATCTGATACCTTTATAATTGCAAAATGATTACCACCACAGCCTTGCTTCATACTCTCATCATGTCACATAATTATCATTCCCTTTTGGGGATGGAACACTTAAGATCTACTCTCTTAGCAACTTTCAAGTTTATAATAGAATATTAACTATAAATCACCACGCTGTACATTATATCCCCAGAACTTGTTCACCTTATAATTGGAAGTCTGTACCCTCTGATCAACTAACTTCTGGTCTTAAAAACCCAACACAAGTTTTTAATCCCCCCCCATAAATAGAGAATAAACATTGCTTAGCTTTTGTATAGATCTCATGTCCTCAAGAAAATATTTTGTGAGGTTAAACGATTATTCCTGTTCCAGATCTGAATTTTAAGCTGGTGGTTGTTTACTCTCTGAAAACATACTTCTCCACACTGATCCTAAAGGTCAGAAATAGGAATATCAGCAGTAATAAAAGAAATCTCACACTACTAATAGTGCAGATACTGATGTAAATCATCCCTTGATATACGACTTTCCTAGTCCATCACTTTGGTGCTGTATGCCATTCTCCTGCTAGAAACTAATCTTTTAAAAATTTTCCCTGATGACTAAAAAAGAAATAACAATTAACTACTAGCTAAAGCTTTATCAAAATGAGCGCTGAGGGACAATCCTGACATTAAATTTCCTGGCATTTTTCAAGTTAAACCAAGAACATAACAACTTTCAAGCTTAGCTATCTGGAGTGAATCAAATTCTTAATGCAGCAGATTCTTTGGGAGAGTGCCAGGTCTCTCACTGTGACGTGTACAAATCAGCATAATCTCAGCCCAAAGCACTGCCTCCGGGCACCTTATTTAAGAAAAAGGGGAAATTGGATACTTGCCGTTGGCTCTCCTGACCAACCAGAATGGCAGGACAAAAACCAAGGAGGCATGGGGAAAGTGGCAACCCTTCCACAGACTGCTTTTGGGCTTCATTCTACTCACAGCAGCAATTTTATTCATGGCCCGCAACAGCCAACATGATGAAATCACACACACATGGAGACATCATGACAATTTCTGGATGATGGCAGAAAGTGGGAAATAAGCCTCTTTCATGGTGTATGAAAAGACAGAGCATTGAGACAGATGTTCTAGGAGGAAGTGAGATTAAAAAGTGGTTGCTTCTTTTAGCTTTCAGGGAGTGAAGAATGGGAGACCAGAATATTTCTAGTCTGTAAAATCTAGGAAGTCCTGCATTCTAGACACAGTACTCTATGAAGGTATGGGATTCAATGTGGGAAGGTCATAAAACCCCTTTGATCCACAAAGGATTCTAAAAGAAACACTTACTAAACACAATGGCAGAAAGGATGACCCAGACCTTCTGGCAACAGTTTTGCTCACACAACTACACTGACCTCAGCCAGTTTAGAATGAAGAAAAAATATTTAAATTGGAGTAAAGCTAGACACTTAAAAATCATCAACTCCTAAGTATAATTAGTTCTGTTTCCTCAATCTTCTCCTATACAGTCATCTTTCATTCTTTATTTCTATCTTTTATTCTTTTATTAAATAAATAATGCCATGTCAATCTGTGTCCTAAAGCCACAGGATGAGGAGAAATCACTGAGTGGGGGGGCCTGGTGATCAAACTTTAGTTCTTTAACTTCTCTCTTCCCCATTCCCCTCCATTACAAGTTTCCACTTCATTTTCCAGCGTCTCTGGTATTCATATTATTTTTGTCATTCATATTTACAATTACTGTCTTTCATACCCTTCATTCAGTCTGTCAGCAAATAATACTGACTCTTCTTTAAAAACATACCTAGAGTCTGACAACTTCTCACAAACTCTTCCATCATCTTAGTCTCCATCATCACCAGCTTTCACCTGGATTGCTGCACTTAGTCTAACTGGTTTCCCTGTTTCAACCACGACTTCTCATGTCCCCTTAATTCAGCAAACAATGGATCCTTTAAATGTATAAATCAGAGCATGCCACTCTTCAGCATAAAACAATGCTGTGGCTCCTGACTTCACAGAATTAAGGCCAAGTCCCTATAATAGCCTCTCAATGCCCTTTTGACCAGATCTCCTATTTTTCTATCCCTCGCTCACTCTACATTAGCCACCCGGGCTTCCATGCTATTCCTTGACCTTGCCGGGCCAACTCCCACATTAGGGCCTTGATACTGTCTGGTCCCTCTTCCTGGAATACTCATCCCTCAGATACCTGCATGCACAGCTAAATCCTTTACTTTCATCAAGACTGCTCAAATGTCACCGTGTCAATCTGGTCTACCCTGACTACCCTACTTAAATTTGCAAGTTCTTATCCATAACCCTGGTAATCCTGATCCCTATTACTCTGCTCTTCCCTTTTTCCCTCACTGTTCTTATCACATTTATCATATGATTTATTCATTATGCTTATTGTCTATTGTTATTTTGCCAAACAAAGGTCTGTCTAGTCAAGGCTATGGTTTTTCCAGTAGTCATGTATGGATGTGAGAGTTGGACTGAAAAGAAAGCTGAGTGCTGAAGAATTGATGCTTTTGAACTGTGGTGTTGGAGAAGACTCCTGAGAATCCCTTGGACTGCAAGAAGATCCAACAAGTCCATCCTAAAGGAGATCAGTCCTGGGTATTCATTGGAAGGACTGATGTTGAAGCTGCAACTCCAATACTTTGGCCACCTGATGCGAAGAGCTGACTCACTGGAAAAGACCCTAATGCTGGGAAGGATTGGGGGCAGGAAGAGAAGGGGATGACAGAGAATGAGCTGGCTGGATGGCATCACCAACTCAATGGACATGGGTTTGGGTAGACTCTGGGAGTTGGTGATGGACAGGGAGGCCTGGCGTGCTGCAATTCATGGGGTCACAAAGAGTCGGACACAACTGAGTAACTGAACTGAACTGAACTGACTGTCTACTGTCTGTGTCCTTGAGAGCAGGGATCTTAGAATGTAATCAAGATTGCAGAGCGGTACCTGGAATATGGCAGGCACTCATTTGGAAGCTATATGTTTAATGAATAAATGAATAATTTGTTAATTCTAGCTCTGATTAATGGAAAGACAGTTGTGCCATTAACCATTCATCATGGGACAAGAGGGGAAGACCAAGCCTTTTTGTTTATTTGTCTGTCTTGTTTTTGTATAGGGCTAGTGAGGAGGACTTACAGGAGAAGAGGGAGTTAGAAATGTAAGGAAAAAGAGGATACAAATTGTACTTTTAGATATATTGAGTTTGAGTTGCTACGATATTCCTGAGAAAATCTCTCACAGTCAAGTGGAAAGGGAGAGCTAGAGTTTAGAAGAAAGGCCTGGACTAGAGATGTGGAAATGCAGGCCTGGAATTGGCAGTGGAGGGGTGAGAGATGAAGACAGTCATATGAGTGGATGCATTCAATCAGAGCAAAATAAAGAATAAAAGGAGAAGGTGAATAAGGTAAAAACTTGAAGAATATCTACATTGAGAGGGCCAGAGGAAGAAGAGAAGTCAGAGAGGATAGAACATGAAAACAGTCATGGAAGATCAGTAAGCTAATGGAGTCAAAAGTAGCAGAATAGGTTAAATGGTTTACGGAAGGAAAGAGGCCACTGGTTTTGACAATTAGGAGGTTATTTGTTGAGAGAGTGATTCCAGAGTGGTAAGGACAGAAACCAATCTATAAAGCCAGGGAGAAAACAAGCAATGAAAATTAGAGGCAGATAATTCTTCTGAGACGTTTGGCAATGAAAAGAAGGAGCATTGAGACAGAAGTTCTAGGAGGAAGTAAGATAAAAAGTGGTTGCTTCTTTGAGCTTTTAGGGAGTGAAGAATGGGAGATCAGATCAGCAATAGGTCTGTGGGGTAAAATAAAAGCAACAAATGATGGAGACATTAAAATACATTTTATAAAGAGAAACAATCAGGAGATGGAAGGGTAGCTTGGAAAGTGTGGGACAGAATGAGTAAAGATAAGGAGATAATCTCAGGAAAGTGGCTCTGAATTTTTTCAGTGAAGTAGGACACATCAAGTAATTGTGAGCAGATCCTGAAATAAGTAAAAGATTGAGAACAGAATAGGTTCAAAGAACTACTGAAATAAAATCTACCTGTGGCAATAGTAGATTTTTAATCCCATGTTCTTATAATTTCTCTAATATGGATTTTCTTACTATGTTTTTAAACTGACATTTATTTAAGACCTTGCATTATTCCTCACTCTTTCTCGCTTACTTAAAAACATTTTCTGGCAGAGGTGAGGACAATTCTAGGATGAATATGCTACTGCTGCTCTTCGCCTGCCTCTTCTCTTAAAATGGTGGTGACCAAATGCTGTCACTATCAAGCTGCTTATTTTGAAATGTACATGTTTCATTCTAAAAAAAAAACATAACGAAAGGAATTATTTTGGGTGCAGTACTCACGAAATATCATATTTGCAGCATAACAGCATAAAATTCTGCATACCTTACATGAAGAATCCATTTCCTACAGAACTCTTAATAAAATAAAAAAGGCAAAGTTTCCGTTATCGGAGGAATAATGTTTTCCCCAGAGGAAAGATAGAATCTAATTTCATGTGATGATGCAGAAGAACACCCAAAGACAGCATATTCCAGATACTATTTTTTTTTTCCTTAAGAAGCACACAAAACACAAGTCTTGTTACATTTTTGTGCTGAACACAGACAGTCTTTAAGTGTATGATTCCCTTAATCTGAAAGACCATTATGATTACATTTAAATCTGGCTCCAAACTAGCTCTTTAATTGTGAGCTCAGGTTTTGGAGTGTCATAGATCTGGTTCAAATCTTGGTTGCACCAGTTGAATTATCTTAGGCGATTTACTTCACCCATCTGGGACTTTGTATACTTAAAGAAGTGGTAATATTAATAGTACTAACCTCATACGATTGCTGTGGGGTTTAAACAAGTTGATTCTTCTTAAGTGCCTGGTAACGAGGATATACTCCATGAAGGTTTGTTTTTATTAACTACTCCTCAAATCTGACCTGAGCTGTATTTCCCTATCTCCATCTCTTTTAAACATCTCTTTTCCTCCTTCTACTGGCTGAAACACCTGGCCCAAATGCCATCTCCTGCATGAAACCTTATAAGAAATTCCAATCTGGAAATGAAATCTTTCTCTTGTGAACAGGTTTGTGTTTCAAAAGGGCTCTTAACAATTATTGACTTCTGTCATGAGTATCTGTGAATAAGTTTCATCCTCCCTGTTTTGGCAGGCTCCCTGGGGCCATAAATCACCTCTATTCATTTATATATTCTTTAGGCCCTACCACAGTGCTCTGTACATTCGAAGTGATGAATGAAACCATCAACAATAAAATTCATAAGAGTAAAAAAATGAAACCATAAAGAACATGAAGAAAATATGGGAACACTGAATTCATCTTAGAAATATGGTATCTTAAGAAAAAGAATAATACTGTTACTTCATAAAAAATTAAACATTCATATTTCAAAAGCATATATGTATTCTAAGCAGATACAAAATTAAACAAACTAGAAAAAAATCTCAGACCATATGAAACACTTTAATATTTAATAGAGAATCCCTACATATAAATAAAACTTTTAAGTACTATAAATAATAAAAATAGTTTAAAAAAAAAGTAAACTTTTAAAAAACCACTAAATGACTAACTTAGGTTACAAAATACCATGATCTCAGTTTTCTAAAATATGCATGTGAGGGAGAATATCATAAACACAAAAGTAAAAAGGCTTAATGGTTTCACATTTTGGTGTATTTCTGGGAGTGACATCATGGTAGGGTAGCATTAAGACTCTTTATGCTTCTACCATTTTCCTAATATAACTAAAACTGACATCTACTGTAATGGAACTTACTTTTACAGGACTGAAATCAAACCACTGATGACCTAATCACATCCGTAATGGGCTTCTCCTCCCTGGGAAGACCCTTTTTTAACACTGTATGAAAAGTATGAACTACCTATGTTGAGTGATGTCTATACTAAGTATAATTCAAAGTTAGAAACCACTATCACAGTTCCAAAGTGGATAACGGGGATGGTAAGCAAATTTAAATAAATTAACATTTTTTCCTCCAGATTTTAAAGGTCAAGAGTGGAATTTCATGTAGAGAAATTTTCCATGCAAGAGTCCTCAAGTACTCTGCTTCTGAGAGACAAGGCTACTCCCAAAGAAAGCAAAGAGAAGGATGAAGTCACTGGTAAGGGCTTTTATGCTCCATGTGCAGAAACTAGCCTATGTGAAAACTGGCAGATAAGTCCTGTCTAACAAGAGAAATTAAAGATTTCTCAGGCTTGAATATTGCTGGTGGCATTATAAATCAGTATGTTACTTGGCAATGTATATTAAGAGCCACATAAACTTTCAAACCCTTTGGCAGAGTAATTCCTCTTCTAGGAATCCATCATAAGGAACCACCACTAGTATGCCTATTGGCTTCCCAGGTGGCTTAGTGGTAAGAATCTGCCTGCCAGCGCAGAGCTGCAAGAGACTCAGGTTTGTTCCCTGGGTCAGGAAGATACTCTGGAGAGGAAATGGTAACCCATTCCAGTATTTTTGCCGGGATAATCCCATGGAGAGAGGAGCCTGGAGAGCTCCAGTCCACGGGGTTGCAAAGAGTCGGACATGACTGAGCACACACACTGGTACTACTATTTCTAAATTACAGTCCAGTCATTAGATGGAATATTCTTTAGCCTTTTAAAAAGCAATATGCAAAAATCAAAAATGTGTGCTTATATTAGAAAGGAACTTGAAGAACATGTAAACCACATTCGAACTACGTCATGGAAACAAACAAAAATGTATATTAAAAAAAGATACTGGCTTGCATACAGCAAAATGCTGATTTGGAGATGGCAACTGTTGCACGAAGTCTATAAATCCATGTGCATATATGTATCTTCTCAAACAAACACTAAAAATAAAATTACTGTGAGACCGCAATTTTTTTTTAATATTAAAAAAAATGAGAACCACGTGCTAGGATTAAGAATGGGACAAGGATGCCCATTCTGACCACTCCTATTCAATACAGTAATGAAAATCCTGGCTGTTGCAATAAGCAAGAAAGAGAAACAAAAAGCATGAAGATTAAAAAATTAAGTAGTCTATTTATTTGCTGATAATATAATTGTTTATATAGGGAGATTTAAAAAATCTACAAACACCTACTAAGAGCTAGTAAATGAACTTATCAAGGTCACAGGGTACAAACTTACTATTAAAACTCAATTTTGTCTTTACATATTAGCAGAAAACCATCAGCAACAAATTTTTAAAAATTCTACTTGTAATAGTGTTGAAAAGCATGAATTATATTTAATAAAACATGCAAGATAGCTACACTAGAAACTAAAACTCACTCTTGAGAGAAATGACAGAAGTTCTAAATAAATGGAAAGATAAAGTAAGTTCATGATCAAAAGACTCAATAAATATTATGAAGACATCAGTTGTTCCTAAGTTCTCCTATGGACTCAATATAAGCCCAATCAGAATCTTACCAGGTTTTGGTTTCTTTTTTAATGTAAATTGACAAGTTCATTCTACAATATATAGGAAAATCAAATCCTCTAGAATATTCAGAGCACTATTGGAAAAACAAAGTTGGAAGTCTTACGCTATCTGATCTGACTTCAAAATTTAGCATAAAATTATAGTAATCAAGATGGTGTGGTACAAAAAGATCAATGAAACAGAAGAGAGAGCTAGAAATAGATTCACACTTACACAATCTTCTGATTTTCAACAAAGGCACAAAACAATGGGTAAAGAGAAGTTGTGTTTTTGTTATTATTTTTTAAAACGGTGCTGGAATAAATAAATGTTCACAATGAAGAAAGAAAGTGAACCTTGACCCTTGCTTCAAATCATACTAACTTCAGATATATCACTGAATGTAAAAGCTAAAATCATCAAGTTTTAAGAAGAAAATACTGAAGAACAGATTCATGACTTGAGGTAGGCAAAAGATTCTTAGCACATACAAAGTAGTAACTTCATATGGAAGAAAAAATGGATAAATTAGACATCACCAAAATTCAAAACTTCTGCAGATCAAAAGACATTAATAAGAAAATAAAGAGGTAAGCCACAAAGTAGGGCAAAATATTTGTGGAACATATATTTGACAAAGGACTAATGCACAGAATATGTTTTTAAAACTCTCGTGACTCAATAACAAAAAAAGCAAACAACTCAATTAGAAAATGGCTAAATGATATGAACAGAGGGTTCAAAGAAGATATACAAGTGGCTAACAAGCACACGACAAAGTGTTCAGTGTCACCAGGGAAATGCAAATTAAAACCACAGAGATACTACCAAATACACTAGAATGGCTAACATAAAAAAGACTAATACCAGATGATGGCAAAGAGAACTGCTAGCATTGTTGATGGAAGTGTAAAATGGTACAATTAATTACACTGGAATACAGTCTAGAAGTTTCTAAAAAAAAAAAAAACTCAATACTCACCTGATTTATGACCCAGTAAATCCTCTCCTAAGTATTTTTCCAAGATAAGTGAAAACAACACCCATCAATAACAAAAATTATATAAGAATGTTCAAAGTGGCTTTACTCATAATAGCGAAAAACCTGGAAACAGGCAAGGTTCCTTCAATAAGGAGTATAAACTATGGTATAATCATATAATGGCACATTATTTAGTAATAAAAAGGAACCAGCTATTTATTCATGTTATAACATGAATTAAAAAATCTCTAAATGTTGAAAGAAGCCTTACACAAAAAAGTACAACTGTATGATGTCATTCATATGAAGTTCAAGAAGAGGCAAACCAATCTTTGGCTGAAAAATGTGAGCATGTGGTCAGCTCTGAGAGGCTAGAACAAGGATTATCTGGGAAGGGGTACAAAGGAGCATTTTAGGATGATGGTAATGTTTTTCATCTTGATAGAGGTTTGGGTTACCAGATGTAGGTATTTATTTGCCAAAACTCAGCTCTTATACACCTAAAATTTAAATGTATGTGAATTTTACCTCAAAAGACAAAAAGATCAAGAACTACTGAATTCTAGTTAATGATATACATGCCAAAGTATTAGTTGAAAGTGTGCTGATATCTGCAATTTTCTTTAAAATATATATAAAAAAGAAATGGACTAATGGACAAAAACAGGTATAGCAAAATATTAATGATAAAATCTAGGTGAGGGTATACTGGGATTCATTGTAAAATTTTTTTTCAACATTTCTCTATGTTTAAATTTTTTTATAATAAAATATTGGGAGAAAAGATACCACTGCTGATGTTGATAGAATATTCTTTATTTTTTTTCTATTTTCTAAGTTTTCTGTAATGTTTATAGAAATTTCTAAAACGTTTACAATCTTTAACATTTTAAAAGAAATTAAATTACATTTCTTAAAATAATCAAATATAAATTATTTTAAAACAAGTTAAAAATCTTAGATTCAGTGAAAATTAAAATGTCCACTATTTTTAAATTCACTGTCATTTAACTCACTAGAAGCTTTAAGTATGTAGTTATGTAGCAAGTCACTATTTTTGAATTAATTAAAAACTGTGAACTAATCAAATGTGTTATTAAAGTTTTTTCTTTTAATGTCTAATTTTAAACTTCCCCTTCTACGCAAACCTTTCCCTGTGGTAATTAATGTATTCTCATTAAAAGTACATCATTTCTTAGACTCTATAATAACTAAGCAGGGCAATATTTCTTATGAAATCTGAGAGCTGGCTGTTTACTAAAGGCCTTTATCTTTAGATAAGCACAAGCTTTAAGCCAGGTGCTAGTCATTTGTGTCTTGTTAATTTCCAAAACAAACAGAGGAGAGTGCCATGCAATTTCCATTACACACACTTCACCATTAGGACCAGGGTTTATTAGCTTGACACTGCTCCAGGAATAATGGCTTCATTCCTCACTGAAATAAAATAATGTGCCATGCAACTCAGCAATGCAGAACTTCTGAAAAATGTTGTCATGTTAAACATGGTCATATTTTTAAAGTCTCCATTATGCCGTAACAAAGGCCATTTGCTGTAGAGAACTCATTGTGAGCACAAAGAATTCTCACAGGGGTCCCAGACTTACCTCATTGCTATGTCATATGATTCCGGGTGAATACAAGTTTGGTCCAAAGGATTTGGCTTTAGTACAACATTCACTGCAGCTTTGCTCCTTTTCTTGCCTTGCTTCTCATTTGTGACCTCAACACCTGCTGAAGCTGTTACAACTCCCTGAGTTTTGCCTGCAGATTCAGTTTGCTGACTACTGTAACCATTCAAAACAGAAAACAACAAAATTCTTTAAAGCAATTAGCTTTTAATTAAAAAATAAAATAATACTATCTTGCTGTCATATAAAAAATAAACAGTATGGGGGGATGTGGGAGGGCTGGAGGGTGGGCAAAAGGTTGGAGCCTTTCATCAAAAATGAGCTTAATTCTCTGCCAAACAAATATACACAAACAGCCACCAGATTCTGACCATGCACTTCACAGAAATTACCACTTATTTGTTTAAACCTATTAATAGGGCTTTCTGTTACTTAAAACCCCAAACATTCTTAATTGATCCTGCCTGTGTAATTGGCATTCTAGGAGAGAACAGAGGAAAATAAATTTAATGAGGAGAAGGAGAAGGAAAAGGTGATTTCTCAGAGCTGAAAAAAACCACAAGCTTCCCAAAGGAATCTATTGAGTATAAAACAGAATGAATAGGAAAAGAATGACTAGAAAAAGACTCACATTTGACTTATGACAGGGAAACTTCAGAATTTTAAAAATTAAGAGATGAAAATGAAACATTACTTTGAAAGGAACTAGAATCAACTGGCATCAGTTTTCTGAATGACAAACACAGATGCAGGAACACAGTGGAATAATACTTTAAAAGTCTGAGACAAAATGATTTTGAATCTAGAATTATATACCTAGGCAAACTAGCAGTCAAGTTAAAATCACTTTCAGACATGTAAGGACTGAAGTACAACCCATATAATATACTCTCTCTGAAAAGAAATTCTTAAGTATAAACTCCAGCAAAAACAATGAGTTCCAGAAAAAATGATAATATGGGCTATAAGAAACAGTGATGAGCACAGGAACCATAAAAATTACTAGGTTAAATAACTACTCATGAATATTGTAAAAAATATATAAAAAGAACAGTCTGAAACTAAAATCCCAGATTATCTCACCATAGGACACAGCATTGAAGGGAGGAGGGTTGGGAAGAGACCTTTCGTTCTAGTTTTCTCTAGGAGGAGGACAGCGACACCTATTAACTCCAGAGACCAATCCAAATCAAATTTAAAGATAATAACCAGAAGAACAGAAGTAAGATACAAAAGCTGGTATCACTAAGAGGAGATGAAGATGAGTAAGGAAGACAATCTGATTTCGGTGTTGGCCATCTGATGTTCCTGTATAGAGTCTTCTCTTATGTTGTTGGAAGAGGGTGTCTGCTATGACCAGTGTGTTCTCTTGGCAAAACTCGATTAGCTTTTGCTCTGCTTCATTCTGTACTCCAAGGCCAAATTTGCCTGTTACTCCAGGTGTTTCTTGACTTCCTACTTTTGCATTCCAGTCCCCTATAATGAAAACGGTATCTTTTTTGGGTGCTAGTTCTAAAAGGTCTTGTAGGTTTTCATAGAACTGTTCAATTTCAGCTTCTTCAGCATTACTGGTTGGGCATAGACTGGGATTACTGTGATATTGAATGGTTTGCTTTAGAAACGAACAGAGATTATTCTGTCATTTTTGAGATTGCATCCAAGTACTGCATTTTGGACTCCCTTGTTGACTATGATGGCTACTCCATTTCTTCTAAGGGATTCCTGCCCACAGTAGTAGATATAATGGTCATCTGAGTTAAATTCACCCATTCTAGTCCATTTTAGTTCACTGATCCCTAAAATGTTGACATTCACTCTTGCCATCTCCTGTTTGACCACTTCCAATTTGCCTTCATTCATGGACTTAACATTCCAGGTTCCTATGCAATATTGCTCTTTACAGTATCGGACCTTGCTTCTATCACCAGTCACATCCACAACTGGGAATTGTTCTTGCTTTGGCTCTGTCCCTTCATTCTTTCTGGAGTTGTTTCTCCACTGATCTCCAGTAGCATATTGAAGACCTATCAACCTGGGGAGTTCATCTTTCAGTGTCCTATCTTTTTGCCTTTTCATACTGTTCATGGGGTTCTCAAGGCAAGAATATGGAAATAGTTTGGCTATTGCCTTCTCCAGTGGATCACATTTTGTCAGAACTCTCCACCATGAGCCATCCGTCTTGAGTGGCCTTACATGCCATGGCTGAGTTTCATTGAGCTATACAAGGCTGTGGTCCATGTGATCAGACTGGCTAGTTTTCTGTGACTGTGGTTTCAGTCCGTCTACCCTCTGATGACCTCTCTCAGCACCTACTGTCTTACTGGGGTTTCCAAATAGCAAGGAGAGATATGAAAGCCTTCTTCAGTGGTCAGTGAAAAGAAACAGAGGAAAATAACAGAATGGGAAAGACTAGAGATCTCTTCAAGAAAATTAGAGATACCAAGGGCATTTCATGCAAAGATGGGCTCAATAAAGGACAGAAATAGTACGGATCTAACAGAAGCAGAAGATATTAAGCAGAGGTGCCAAGAATACACAGAAGAACTGTACAAAAAAGATCTTCATGACCCAGATAATCATGATGGTGTGATCACTCACCTAGAGCCAGACATCCTGGAAAGTGAAGTTAAGTGGTTCTTAGAAAGCATCACTATGAATAAAGCTAGTGGAGGTGACAGAATTCCAGTTCACTTCAGTTCAGTCACTCTGTCGTGTCTGACTCTGTGTGATCCTATGAACCGCAGCATGCCAGGTCTCCCTGTCCATCACAAACTCCTAGAGTTTACCCAAACCCATGACCATTGAGTTGGTGATGCCAGCCAACCGTCTCATCCTCTGTCGTGCCCTTCTCCTCCTACCCTCAATCTTTCCCAGCATCAGAGTCTTTTCAAATGAGTCAGCTCTTCGAATCAGGTGGCCAAAGTATTGGAGTTTCAGCTTCAACATCAGTCCTTCCAGTGAACACCCAGGACTGGTCTGCTTTAGGATGGACTGGTTGGATCTCCTTGCAGTCCAAGGGACTCTCAAGAGTCTTCTTCAACACCATAGTTCAAAAGCATCAATTCTTCGGCACTCAGCTTTCTTTACAGTCCAGCTCTCACATCCTTACATGACTACTGGAAAAACCATAGCCTTGACTAGACGAACCTTTGTTGGCAAAATAATGTCTCTGCTTTTTAACATGCTGTCTAGGTTGGCCAAAACTTTCCTTCCAAGGAGTAAGCCTCTTTTAATTTCATGGCTGCAGTCACCATCTGCAGTGACTTTGGAGCCCAAAAAAATAAAGTCTGACACTGTTTCCCATCTATTAGCCATGAAGTGATAGGACCAGATGCCATGATCTCAGTTTTCTGAATGTTGAGCTTTAAGCCAACTTTTTCACTCTCCTCTTTCACTTTCATCAAGTGGCTCTTTGGTTCTTCTTCACTTTCTGCCATAAGGGTGGTGTCGTCTGCATATCTGAGGTTATTGGTATTTCTCCCAGCAATCTTGATTTCAGCTTGTGCTTAATCCAGCCCAGCATTTCTAATGATGTGCTCTGCATATAAGTTAAATAAGTAGGGTGACAATATACAGGCTCAACGTACTCCTTTTCCTATTTGGAGCCAGTCTGTTGTTGAAATTTCAGTTCAGTTATTTCAAATCCTAAAAGATGATGCTGTGAAAGTGCTGCACTCAATATGCCAGCAAATTTGGAAAATTCAGCAGTCACCATGGGACTGAAAAAGGTCATTTTTCATTCTAATCCCAAAGAAAGGCAATGCCAAAGAATGCTCAAACTACCACACAATTGCACTCATCTCACACGCTAGCAAAATAATGCTCAAAATTCTGCAAGCCAGGCTTCAGCAATACATGAACTGTGAACTTCCAGATGTTCAAGCTGGATTTAGAAAAGGCAGAGGAACCAGAGATTGCCAACATATGCTGGATCACTGAAAAAGCAAGAGAGTTCCAGAAAAGCATCTATTTCTGCTTTATGGACTATGCCAAAGCCTTTGAGTGTGTGGATCACAATAAACTGTGGAAAATTCTGAAAGAGATGGGAATAGCAGACCACCTGACCTGTCTCTTGAGAAATCTGCATGCAAGTCAGGAAGCAACAGTTAGAACTGGACATGGAACAACAGACTGGTTCCAAACAGGAAAAGGAGTACGTCGAGGCTGTATATTGTCACCACATCATGAGAAATGCTGGGCTGGAGGAAGCACAAGCTGGAATCAAGATTGCTGGGAGAAATATCAGTAACCTTAGATATGCAGATGACACCACCCTTATGGCAGAAAGCGAAGAAGAACTAAACAGCCTCTTGATGAAAGTGAGGGAGGAGAGTAAAAAAGCTGACTTAAAGCTCAACATTCAGAAAACTGAGATCATGGCATCTGGTCACATCACTTCATGGCAAATAGATGGGGAAAAAGTGGAAACAGTTGCTGACTTTATTTTTCTGGGCTCCAAAATCACTGCAGATGGTGATTTACCCATGAAATTAAAAGAGGCTTACTCCCTGGAAGGAAAGTTTTGACCAACCTAGTCAGCATATTAAAAAGCAGAGACATTACTTTGTCAACAAAGGTCCGTCTAGTCAAAGCTATGGTTTTTCCAGTAGTCATGTATGGATGTGAGAGCTGGACTGTAAAGAAAGCTCAGGGCTGAAGAATCGATGCTTTTGAAGTGTGTTGTTGGAGAAGACTCTTGAGAGTCCCTTGGACTGCAAGGAGATCCAACCAGTCCATCCTAAAGCAGATCAGTCCTGGGTGTTCACTGGAAGGACTGATGTTGAAGCTGAAACTCCAATACTTTGGCCACCTGATTTGAAGCACTGACTCATTTGAAGAGACCCAGATGCTGGGAAAGATTGAGGGTAGGAGGAGAAGGGCATGACAGAGGATGAGACAGTTGGATGGCATCACCAACTCAATGGAGATGAGTTTGGGTAAAATCCGGGAGTTGGTGATGGACAGGGAGGCCTGGCATGCTGCATTCCATGGGGTCACAAAGAGTTGGACACAACTGAGCAACTGAACTGAACTGAAGGAAGACAAGGAGAGAAACAGGGAGGAGCCCTGTTAACTGATAAATGGAACAAACTGTATGAAAAGAAAAGAATCAGGAGGCATGAAGAGAAAATATATAAGATGGAAGTTCAAATATATCAATAAGCATAGTAACTGTGAATGAATTAAGATTAAGCAAAATCAGAAAATCTATGAGTCACATAAAAAACTGAATGTCACAGTAAGTTTGAAAATAAAAAATAACAAGCATATTCCAAAAAGACAGATATGGCAACAATGCTAGCAAACAAAATAGATTTGAATATAAAAACACTCAATAAGATACCAATTGTCATTCTGAATAAAGGCATGACTTATCAAGCAAATATTATAAGTCATGAATCTTCAAGTCCTTCATTACCAGCTGAAAAAAACTAAGGCTTTAAAATAACCCAAATGTTCATCAACAGAGCACTGATTAAATTACAGGCCATTTATAAATAAAATTCTATGCTGGCATATATAAAGAATGATATATATCAATATGTAATACGTGGAAAGAGATCCAAGATATATTATTGAAACAAAACAAGTTTCAACTAGCTGTATACCGTAAGATGTTCTATACACATTTAAAGGTAATAAACACATATATATGAGCTTATATAAGTATACATTTATTTTTGGAAGCAATTATAAGAAACTATTTTGAAGGCACATGTTGGGGGGAACACTTTTCACTTTATTCTTCTTTGTATTATTTGAATTTACTAACCAAGTGTTTAAGTGGGTAATTAATTGATTTTCTCCACTATATGAAATGTCACCTTTATCATAAACAAAATTTCCTCTGTGTTTTGGTTTATTTCAGACTCTATTCTGTTCTACCTATTTCTATATCAAAACCAAACTGTTTTAATTACTATGGCTTTATAATATATTCTGCTTTTCAGAGGGGCTGGTTTTCCCTCAGCCTTTTCCAGAAAAAAAATACATGATTATAACTTTTGTGTCAGAAGAAAAAAATACACAATGAATGAATGAAGTAGTTCCAAAGCAGCAAATGCATAAAAGCTAGTCTTTTATGATTACAAAATGCTAAGAAGTTTACCCAATTTCTTTGCTTTTTGTGCTACCAGGATTAGAAAGGAAGAATTTAGCTCTTAATTTACACATTTGATAATTAATGCCTTGGCCAGTTTTCACTGAGGAAGAAGCGAGGAAACGCAATTATGCTGCCTTTTTTTTTTTGGCCACACCCCCATGGCATGTGGAACTTCACTGACCAGGAATCGAACTTGTGGCCCTTGTAGTAGAAGCACATTGTCTTAATCACTGGACTACCAGGGAAGTCCCTCAACTATGCTTAGGGGAACAGCTGTCAATATGAAGTGGTCATTGCAAAGTCTTCTTTGTAGCCTCATCTTGTACAAATCCTTTCACTTGTGGTGGTTCAATCACATTGGCCTTAGCTTCTTTGCCTAAATACACCAAAGTTGGTCCTGCCTCAGGCTGCTGCACAGATATTATTTGCTCTGCTTGAATGCCTTCCTTCTGATCCCTATGTGACTGGCTCCTTCATTTCATTCAAAACTTGGCTCAAATAACTTTTCAGTGAATAACTCATACAAAGCAGTTTACTGCTCCCTAAGATAATGTCATATCGCTTTCTTTTAATTTTTATAACACTTACCTGAAACTGTTTTACTAGTTTATTTATTGTCTGTCTCATTTATTAAAACCTAACTTCATGACGCCAGGGAATTTGTTCATGTGATCACTGCTGTATTCCCAGTGCCTAGTAAAGATTAAGAGAGTCTATACATATTGAATGAAGGAACGAAGAAATGAACAGCTAGGGTTTATGCCAGTGAAAAGGATGGGTAACAGTACAAGCGGAGACTTATGTTAGAAATGACAGTGTGCCCTTTAATAATGACCTGCAAAATGTTTGGATGTAGTCCTGGTTGACTCTGATGAAACCGGCACACTGTTGGAAAGATTTTGGACCCAGTCCTTTCACTGTCTTCAGCTGTTCACGGTTGATGAATGGCCCGTTTTTCTCACGCCATTCAATAATATTTTTGGCTCGGTTGGCATTGAGTCCAGCGATATGCCTAAAAAAATAAACAAAATGAGTAATGTGGCCAGTGTAATTATTCTAAGTGAACTGAAAGAAAAGATGGCATGTAAAGAAACATACAAGTAATTGCAATTATATCTTGTCCTATGTCTCCAAGTTCAGTTAATCAAAGGTGGGTTATATGAAAAAGACAAAGGGGAAACAGTTTTCCAAGACGAGAGAAGGAAAGCAGAAAGCAAAATAGTGACAAAACCAATGGCTGTCATAAACATGCTGGTAAACTGGTTAACAGAGGTATAAGAAAATTACTTTTCCTACAGTATTTCTATACTAGTTACATTACTTGTATTTCTAAATCAAGTAATAATTCTGTCTATTCTCAGTTAGCTTACAAAGTGAGTCAGGAGCAGAAGTTATCATACCTACAGCTGCACTATACTATCTTATTTTTTTTTAATCAGTCTGTTCTCATCAGTAAAGACTTAAACGGTGGATAAGTACTTATCCATGATTAAAAAAAACTCCTGTCATTAGGTAGTTGACTTGATGTTAATTAGAGAATCTGAATTCTATTATAGAATTCCATATATGGAATTATGGAATGTTTATTACTATGGTAGAAAGTTGCTATTGTATAGTTGCTAAGTTGTATCTGGCTCTTTGCGACCTCATGGATTGTAGCATGCCAGGCTCCTCTGTCCATGAGATTTCTCAGGCAAGAATTCTAGAGTAGGTTGCTATGTCCTTCTCCAGGGGATCTTCCTGATACAGGGATTGAACTCGCCTCTTCTGCTAGGCAGGTGTATTCTTTACCACTGAGCCACCAGGGAGACAACACCTTAAAATGCAAGGGATTATTTTCTGCTATTCCAATTTCAAAGCAGAAGGATCTAGATTTTTTCCCAGAGGTCCAGAATTTCCAGACTTGTATAATAAATGCAAAACTAGGAACAAAAGAACAGCTCATCTGTAACCCCAGGGGGAAAAAAGAGCATATAAGACATGATAATAGTATTAATATGATGAAGATTTTGATATGTAACTTGAGGTATCAAGGTAAAAATATGGTAACCATATATCCTGATACCTCAGAATTTATATTCTGGTGACAGCCAGCTTTGACAGATGTAAGTGAGAGAATGAACTAGCAAAAAATATCTACCTATTTTGTGATAGGAAATGGCTCTTTTCCATGTTAACCTTATTTAAACTCTAACCTTATTTAAACTCTATTAGTGACTCAATGGAGAAGGCAATGGCACCCCATTCCAGTACTCTTGCCTGGAAAATCCCATGGATGGTAGACTGCAGTCCATGGGGTCGCTAAGAGTCATACATGACTGAGCAACTTCATTTTCACCTTTCACTTTCATGCACTGGAGAAGGAAATGGCAACCCACTCCAGTGTTCTTACCTGGAGAATCCCAGGGAAGGGGGAGCCTGGTGGGCTGCTGTCTATGGGGTTGCACAGAGTCGGACACGACTGATGCGACTTAACAGCAGCAGCAATGACTCAATAGTTACCATATGCTCTTCACTTTAGATTTTCAGTATTAAAAATGATAATATATATGAATTGTTATGATTATGTTATTAAATGATGTCTTCCTCCCTGATTACTTAAAGTAATGTATGAACTGATCGATTTTCTATACTTGGCAACTTCACATGTGTCCCCTTGATCTGAGTTTGGACAAAGTCAGTAAAACTCAAGATTCTGTAATCTTCAACCACAGACTTCCTGTCTCACCTTAACAAAACTTCTGAACAGATGTTAATATCCACTCCCACAAAACTGACACATTCTTCTACAACACTGTCCAGTGTTGCCTTGAGCAGAGTCTGAGATACATCGTGCTGAAAAGACAAAGATCAAACATCAATCAAAAGTAAAGAACAAGGAATTCTTGGACTACTCCATTACTTTGCCTGTATTACAGGTAGCAGGCTAAGACACGGCAAAGTCAATTTGTTCATTTCTTTTAAACACTGTTTGCTGATGTAATTGACCTAAACTTTAGGAATCTGTGTTTCATACTCTCTACTTATACACTTGACTTGAGTACAACAGCACCAGTATTTTTCCCCTTAGCTTGCCATAAAACTTACCTCTCGAGTTAAAACATAGGTTGCTGGGCCCCACATCAAGAGTCTTTGATTCAGTAGGTCTGGGGTGGGGCCTGAGAATTTACATTCCAACAAGCTCTGCAGTAATGCTGCTGCTGGTTCTGGGAGCACACTGAGCCCTGTTGGTTACTATCATTTGCACACTGCCTTGAAGTTTTATCTTCACTTGCGTATGTATTATGACCCTTTGTTCTTAAGAGAAGAGTGAACAGGAAGGAGAACATGAATATTCAGGAAGTTTGACAATAAACCGAACTCTCATATTTCATGAAATTGAAGAGACTATTGCTTATAAGTCTTTTTTTCAAAGAAAAAAAAAAAGGATGACCATTTCATCATAGGGGACTAGAAGGCAAAAGGAGGAAGTCAAGAGATACCTAGAGTAATAGGCAAGTTTGGCCTTGGAGTACAAAATGAAGCAGGGCAAAGGCTAACAGAGTTTTGCCAAAAGAAAACACTGGTCACAGCAAATACCCTTGTCCAACAAGATAAGCAAAGGCTCTACACATGGATATCACCAGATGGTCAATCCTGAAATTAGATTGATTATATTCTTTGCAGCCAAAGATGGAGAAGCTCTATACAATCAGCAAAAACAAGATCAGGAGCTGACTATGGCTCAGATCATGAACGCCTTACTGTAAAATTCAGACTTAAATTGAAGAAAGTACAGAAAACCACTAGACCATTCAGGTATGACCTAAATCAAATTCCTTATGATTATACAGTGGAAGTGACAAATAGGTTCAAGGGATTAGACCTGATAGAATGCCTGAAGAACTATGGACGGAGGCTTGTAGCATTATACACAAAGTGGTGATCAAGACCATCCCCAAGAAAAAGAAATGCAAAAAGGCAAAATGGTTGTGTGACCAGGCCTTACAAATAGCTGAGAAAAGAAAAGAGAAAGGTAAAGGAGAAGAGGAAGGATAAACCTATTTGAATGAAGACTTGCAAAGAATAGCAAGGAGAGATAAGAAAGCCTTCCTCAGTGATCAATGCAAAGAAATAGGAAAACAAGAGAATGGGAAAGACTAGAGATCTCTTCAAGAAAATTAGAGATACCAAGGGAACATTTCATGCAAAGATAGGTACAGTAAAGGACAGAAATGGTATGGACCTAACAGAAGCAGAAGATATTAAGAAGAGGTGGTGACAATACATAGAAAAACTATACAAAAAAGATCTTATGACCCAGATAATCACAGTAGTGTGATCACTCCCCCAGAGCCAGATGTCCTGGAGTGTGAAGTCAAGCGGGCCTTAAGAAGAATCACTACAAACAAAGCTACTGGAGGTGATGGAATTCCAGTTGAGCTATTTCAAATCCTAAAAGATGATGCTGTGAAAGTGCTGCACTCAATATGCCAGCAAATTTGGAAAACTCAGCAGTGGCCACAGGACTGGAAAAGGTCAGTTTTCATTCCAATCCCAAAGAAAGTCAATGCCAAAAAACTACCGCACAACTGCATTCATCTCACATGCTAGCAAAATGATGCTCAAAATTCTCCAAGCCAGGCTTCAATAGTACATGAACCGAGAACTTCCAGATGTTCAAGCTGGATTTAGAAAAGGCAGAGGAACCAGAGATCAAATTGCCAACATCCATTGGATCAACGAAAAATCAAGAGAGGTCTAGAAAAACATCTACTTCTGCTTTACTGACTAAGCCAAAGCCTTCGACCGTGTGGATCACAACAAACTGTGGAAAATTCTTTGAGATGGGAATACCAGATCACCTTACCTGCCTCCTAGGAAATCTGTATACTCAAACTGAGTTAGTACAAGTTATATTTAAACTGAAAATTTTAAACTTTGAAGAAAAAAAAAAAAAAGAACAATGAAGAAAGCCCAACCACCAGATTTTATAGTGGTAATAGCAACAAAATTGAGAGGAAATGTTGACTCCAATCAGCAGTCTCTGACTTTATCTGAACCATATCTTACATATGAAAAAAATTTTTTTAATGATTTTACAGATATGGAAAACAATAAAAACGACAGGCTTATTGTGGTAATAATGTTCTTTAACATCTTCAAAATTAAAAGCCAAATAAAAACATCCTTATCTGAACAGATAAAATGAAAAAGATGAAAAATACCAAGCATTGATAGGATGTGAAGCAATCAGAATGCTGAAAATATCATCAAGATAAATGCAAGCAAGGCAGTTGTATGGGGGATTTATTTTGTATTGTTTACATACAATTTCTCACATAAAGCTGAAATCAGATATTTGCATAAAATGTAAAAATGTATTATTGTGCAATATAAATTAAACTAGATAAATTGGAAGGAATAAAAAAGAAAAATTCTTAGAAACAAAAAAATTGCCAAAACTGACTGAAGAAGAAATAAGAAAAATGAAGAGATCTATTAGAAATCTCCCCAAAAAGAAAAATCTAGGGCTGTACATCTTCATTAATTAATTCTACCAAATATTTAAAGAATTAACAGTAATCCTTTTTAAGCTCTTTCAGAAAAATATATGAGGAGGGAACATGTCTTATATCATCTGTGAGGTCAGCATTACTCTGATATCAAAGAAACCACCAGATAACAAGCTATAGACCAATATTCCTTATGAATATAGGTGCAAAAGTCCTCAAGAACACACTAGCAAACTGAATCCTACAACTCATTAAAAGGATCTAACACCATGAGGTACAATCACGCACTCAGTGGATGTAAACTCAAGAAATACATATTTTTTTTCAGTTGAAAACAACTTCTCTTGCCTTTTTAAAACTTAATTGTGAAATAACTTCAAATTTAGGAAAAAAAAAAACCCTGCAGGAGTGGTATAAAGGATCTCCTCGTGGCCTTCTTTCAAACAAATACTTCAGTCTGAACTTCCAAACAACAAGGACACTGTACTACATATCACTGTACTAATATAAATAAAATCAGGTAAGTTATCAGCAATATAATATTATCTAATGGGCTTCCCTGGTGGCTCAGTAGTAAAGAATCTGCCTGCAACACAAGAGACTCGGGTTCTATCCCTGGGTCGGGAAGATCCCCTGGAGAAGAAAACGGCAACCCAGTAGAGTATTCTTGCCTGGAAAATCCCATGGACAGAGGGGCCTGGCAGCCCAAAATCTACAGGGTCACAAAGAGTTGGATACAACTTAGTGACTAAACAACAACAATACTATCTAATGCATAGACCAAACTCAAATTTCATCAAATGTCCTAATTCTACTTAACAGCAATTTCTTCCCAATCCAGAATTGAATCCAGGGCCACACACTTCATTTGAGTTGTCTTATAATTTTATACTCTGTGCTAGGCAGCTTCCAAGATGGTTCCCAGTTATGGTCAACTCCTGGTATTCATGCACTTGTGTATCCTATCTCTTTGAATATAGAATTCACTGATGATTCTTGCCTGTTATCAATGGACATGTTCATTCAGTCATGTCTGACTCTTTGCAACCCCATGGACTGCAGACTACCAGGCTCCTCTGTCTATGCGATTTTCCAGGCAAGAACTGGAGTGGGTTGCCATTTCCTTCTCTAGGGAATCTTCCCAGCCCAGGGATTGAAGCCAGGTCTCCTGCACTGCAGGCAGACTCTACTATCTGAGCCACCAGGGAAGCCCAAGATTATTTTACCACTCCCAATTACCTCTTTCTGTGAAAAAGTATTTACCTTGAATCAATAAAGAATAGACTCAATAGTACACTATATAGGTTCACCGTCTTCACGTGTTCTGGACTGAAACAAATTAATGAACAATTTATACTACCCATGAAATCTTTCCAAATGTTTTTATTTGAGGGTTAAAAACCCTTGTATTTAAGTATAAATAAGAAACAGTGTTTAATTTTATCATAAGTAGTAAGGATAAGTATTACATTGAGGAGCTATTATTTTGAATTACGTTTAATGTACAGAGCGATATATACATATATACAAACATATGTGTGATGAGTATCTTGATCATGGTATAAAATATATCTCTTACTGTGTATCATGATGAAAAAGACTTCCCTGGTGGCTAAAACAGTAAAGCGTCTGCCTACAGTGTGGGAGACCTGGGTTCGATCCCTGGGTGGGGAAGATCCTCTGGATGAAAAATAATGGGCTAAGCCAATATCACCAGTGTCATTCCACTTATCCAGTCATTGGAAATAAAATTTGAGGGTACATCTTCTGAGGCTTTCAGAAAGAGACATCACTCTCAAATACAGACCCGTGTCTTTCTTCTTTTCATTCAAGTATGCCTCCTGCAGCTGGAGTAAGCTTTATCTTACGTCACCAGGACCAGCTTGAGGATCAAGCTGACTCCCTGAGTACGGCAGGTAACACACATGCAAAGACTCTGGATCTCCCTGAAACCCTGCACTAACCAGTTCTGGATTCCCTGCCCAATCTGCCCCCGTCCTCACACACACAATGACCTTCTAGCAATGACATTTCCTTATCGTTTAATAAAAGAATAATACATTTCCTTATTGTTCACGCTACTTGGAGTTGGGATCTCTCATGTTTTTCTAGTTGAAGCAGTAATTTTATTTAGGGGCTTGAAGTCTAGTGGCAAGACTAAACCAACAAAAACAACTAATAATAACCATACTACCAAAGTCCTTGAGATTTTACTGTCAGGCACTATTATAAGGCTTTTATAATATTATCTAATTTAATCCTTACAACAACTGTAAGAAGTTTGTGCATGATTTCATGCATCTTTATAAGATGCATGAAATTAAGAATTTATTCTAAGGAAAGCAAGACTATTGTTCAAAAGTATGTATGTGCATGTACACAACCTAAAAATTCACCCAGAAGGTAGTGATACAAATAAATGATGAAATAACCACAATATGAATTATTATGAAGTCATTACAAAGCATAAGGCTTTTTTATATTTTTAAAAAGCCCTTTAAAAAATTTTTAAAAAGCTAATGCCCTTAAAAATAAAAAATGGTATGTCCAAGATAACAACATACTGGGTTGAAATACTTTTTAAATCCCTCTAGCAGTTAGACTCATGTAATAAAAATTTGTGCTGTCACCTATAATCCTAGATTTTGCCTACATTCTTCCCCAACTATTTGCTTACACGAGTACTAAAGAGTTAATAGTATTTTCTAAAAGTAAAAATCATATGATTAGAGGAGGGAATACTGAACAGAGTTCCACATTGTCCTCATAACAGTGTCTTTGACATTAAAGCAGAGGCATTGCTATTTGTCATTCTAATAACATTTTCTAAGCAACTATTATGTACCAGACACTGTGTTAGTTGTGCTCAGTGATGAAAGTACAGTAAAAACCATATGAATTTCATGTCTTCAAGAAGCTCAGTTTACATCTGCTGAAAGCTGGGCTGTGACATACCGCTTTATTGGTAGTCATGAGTATTAGAGGCAAGAGGATCCCAGGATTGACTGTGCTACTCGTGAAGGACTTGATGCCAGGAAAGATGAATTATTCTCTTTTTTTTAAAGTTACCTTATTCTGAATTTTGGGGCAAGTTATTTGAATTTTATAAACAGACTGTATCAAATTCAAGGAAATATAGTTTGGGTCATTCAATTCTCACCTAAAATTTACAGGATTTTTAAAAAGGAATATAAGTAGTCATTTATACTAGTCAGCTTTTTTTGAGGTCAGAATCCACATTGTTATTATTGCTTTACCACAAACTTCTAAAGAACTGCTGATCTAACTGCTCTTTTTAAAAAAAATTTGGTCCTAAGCACTAAAATTATCTAACAATTATCTTTAAAAATCCTCCCAGATGGAACACTGTCTGTGGACTACAGCAACAAAATTTCACTTTGCATATTCCATATAAATTTTAGGTTTATTCCCAAGTGGTTTTCTGATGCAACATTCTTGAGTATTTTCTTTAGCAATTATCATTCACTCACATCCCTTCCTGTTTCTTATTATTGCCAAAATGCAAAATGCACTTAGAAACTAAAAATGTTAAAAAGCTTTACAGGAAAAGTCTAGCCAATTTCTAATAAAGCAAGTTCATTTCCTCATTTTATATCTACTTTTCTTTGATTGACATGTGACAGTTTAAAAGTCATCCAGAAGTGTGTGGGCTGAATGACCCATAAAAGACAGAACTGACAGAAGAATGGAAAACATTTGAGAAAACAGAAAATGTGTATTTAACAGTAGTTCCTCCTTCAATTCTTCAAATCTAGTACACAAGAGGTCTTTATATACTTCCTTTAAAGACTAACACAATGTTCAGCACCATAGAAATACTGTATGTAACACTGTTTCACTAAAAGTAAAAATCAGATACATTTAGGGGAGGGAATACTGACAAAGTTCCATATTTTCCTCATAATATCCTTTTAAAAACCTATGTGTTCTCTACTGGATCATACATATTTACATGTAACAGACAAATACTCTTGAAAAGTCTTGAAAAAGACTTTAAAAATATTTCTTCATAAGCAGATTCTTTTGAAAACGGATACTAACACTAGCAGAACATCTTTGTTTTTTAAATGAATAAACCATAGGTACAATGAACAACTCACTGTGCCTATGGGGCTCTGGGATTAGATGGCAAAAGGCATTTCAGCACTGGAGGTACTTTTCTAAAAGGCCTGGAAACAGATTAAAGTATAGCCAGTAGTTGTAATGGGAAAAAAACAGCCTAAAAAAAATTCTCTTTGTAAATCTTCCTCCTCCGATAAAGCATACGAAGAGTAAGTATGCTGGAGACTCCTTTACTGCTAACTCAGTATTTAGGCACCCAATTTGCATTAACTTATACCACTCAATTTAAATCAATTTATTCAAGTTAATTTGACAGAAAGATCGCTAGGACGTGACTGTCTTCTCTGTTGTGCAGAAGACAAATGGAAACTAATTTTTAAACAAATCAACCTTCTACTCTGACTCTAGGGCTAGAGTAGCTCCACTCCTAAGGCTGGGATCTTCTGGGTCTCAAAGGAGCCCCCACACTTGTTCAGTGAGGTCTCCCCACTTCTGGACAACCAGAATTTCTGTTTCCAGGACACTGCATAATCTCTGAAATTTCCATTCAGCACAAAACTCCAGTACTTTTTCTGTGCTGGCCTTAAGGAGTCTTGGCCTAAATATGTGCACCTTAGTATCTGGTCAAAGACATTTTTGAGAAAACAAACAAGACTTCTACTTTTAGCGGTAACAGAGTAACTGGTACCAGAGTACTTTTCCCACCATGAACAACTATAAAACCGGCTAAATACTTGGCTACATATACCCAGGGCGCCAGAACAAGACTCTACAAACCAGGTAAAAAAAGCAGCTGTCTGGCAGTTTGAGGCTATACAGAGATTCCTGTGACTGCAAAGCAGGGAGACATAGGAAGTCCTGCCAGTCACAGTAGGGAGACCTCACTGATCACCTAGGTATTTTGCTGATACCTCTTAAAGTTCAGGCCTTAGAAATGGGGCTATTCTAGTCCTAGAGTAAAGGTTACTCTACATCCATTTTAACAAACTTTATAATAATTCTTTTCAGACTCCTTCATTCTACCAAACATTTAAGGAAGAAATCATACCAGTTCTCTACAATCTCTCCCAGAAGATAAAAAGTTTTATTCATAATTGCCAAAACTCAGAAGCAACCAAGATGTTCTTCAGCAGGTGGATGAAGAAATAATCATGGTACAATCAGACAATGAAGTATTACTCAACACTGAAAATAAACGTGCTATTAAGCCATAGAAAGATAGGGAGAAACCTTAAATACATATTATTACCTGAAAAGAAGTCAATTTAAAAGGGCCATATACTGTTTGATTCCAACTCTATTACATTCTGGAACAAGCAAAACTATACAGACAATAAAAAGATTAGTGGTTGCCTGGGGTCAGAGAGGAGGGAGAAAGCAATCAGCATAGTTCAGAGTATCTTTAGGGTAGTAAAACTATTCTGTATGACATTACAATGGTGGATACGTGTCATTATGCATGCGTGCTCAGTTGCCTAGGTGTGAATGACTCTTTGAGACCCCATAGACTGTAATCCACCAGGCTCCTCTGTCCATGGGATTTCCTAGGCAAGAATACTGGAGTAGGTTGTCATTTCCTCCTCTAGGGGCTCTTTCTGACCCAGGGATCGAACCCACATCTCCTGTGTCTCCTGCATTGGCAGGTGCATTCTTTACCACTGTGCCACTCAGGAAGCCCACATGTCATTATACATTCGTCAAAATCCATACAGTGTACAACATATTTAGAATAATAAGCCTTAATGTAAACTAGGGGCTTCCCTGATAGCTCAGTTTTAAGAATCTTCCTGTAATGCAGGAGATCCCAGTTCGATTCCTGGGTTGGGAAGATCCACTGGAGAAGGCAACAGCCTACCCACTCTAATATTCTTGGGCTTCCCTTATGGCTTAGCTGATAAAGAATCCGCCTACAGTTCAGGAGACCTGGGTTCAATCCCTGGGTTGGGAAGATCCTCTGGAGAAGGGAAAGGCTACCCTCTCTACTATTCTGGCCTGGAGAATTCCATGGACTGTACAGTCCATGGGGTCACAAAGAGTCAGACACAACTGAGTGACTTTCACTTTCATTTTAATATAAACTATGAACTTCTGGTAAAATAATGTGTCAGTATACTCACTGAATCTAACATGTATCACTCTGGTGTGGAATGTTGATAGTGGAGCAGGTGGAGGGGGCATACATGGGAGCAAGGAATAATGGGAACTGTCTTTCCACTCAATTCTGTTAAAAAGACATAATAACCTTTGTATTCAATCTGATCTGATTAAATCTACTGATTGCTAAAATAAAGTTCTAGACTAGAGATCTCTTCAAGAAAATCAGAGATACCAAGGGAACATTTCATGCAAAGATGAGCACAATAAAGGGCAGCAATGGTATGGACCTAACAGAAACAGAAGATATTAAGAAGAGGTGGCAAGAATACACAGAAGAACTATACAAAAGATAATGTCATGACCCAGATAACCACAATGGTATGATCACTCACCTAGAGCCAGACATCCTGGAATGTGAAGTCAAGGGGGTCTTAGGAAGCATCACTACAAACAAAGCTACTGGAGGAGATGGAATTCCAGTTGAGCTATTTCAAATCCTAAAAGATGATGCTGTGAAAGTGCTGCACTCAATATGCCAGCAAATTTGGAAAACTCAGCAGTGGCCACAGAACTGGGAAAGGTCAGCTTTCATTCCAATCCCAAAGAACAGTATTTTTCACAGAACTAGAACAAATAATTTCACAATTTGTATGGAAATACAAAAAACCTCGAATACCCAAAGCAATCTTGAGAAAGAAGAATGGAATTGGAAGAATCAACCTGCCTAACTTCAGTCTCTACTACAAAGCTACAGTCATCAAGACAGTATGATACTGGCACAAAGACAGAAATATGGATTAAAGATCTAAACGTAAGACCAGAAACTATAAAATTCCTAGAGGAAAACATAGGCAAAACACTCTCTGACATAAATCACAGCAGGATCCTTTATGACCCACCTCCCAGAGTACTGGAAATAAAAGCAAAAATAAACAAATGGGACCTAATTAAATTTAAAAGCTTTTGCACAACAAGGAAACTGTAAGCAAGGTGAAAAGACAGCCTTCAGAATGCAAGAAAATGATAGCAAATGAAGCAACTGACAAAGAATTAATCTCAAAAATATACAAGCAACTCCTGCAGCTCCATTCTAGAAAAATAAACGACCCAATCAAAAAATGGGCCAAAGAACTAAACAGACATTTCTCCAAAGAAGACATACAGATGGCTAACAAACACATGAGAAGATGCTCAACATCACTCATTATCAGAGAAATGCAGATCAAAACCACAATCAGGAACCATTTCACACCAGTCAAAATGGCTGCTATCCAAAAGTCTACAAGCCATAAATGCTGGAGAGGGTGTGGACAAAAGGGAACCCTCTTACACTGTTGGTGGGAATGCAAACTAGTACAGCTGCTAAGGAGAACAGTGTGGAGACTCCTTAAAAAACTGGAAATAGAACTGCCATATGACCCAGCAATCCCACTGCTGGGCATACACACCGAGGAAACCAGAATTCAAAGAGACACATGTACCCCAATGTTCATCACAGCACTGTTTATAATAGCCAGGACATGGAAGCAGCCTAGATGTCCATCAGCAGACGAATGGATAAGAAAGCTGTGATACATATACACAACAGAATATTACTCAGCCATTAAAAAGAATACATTCAAATAAATTCTAATGAGGTGGATAAAACTGGAGCCTATTATAGAGCGAAGTAAGCCAGACAGAAAAACACCAATACAGTATACTAATGCAAATATATGGAACTTAGAAAGATGGTAATGACAACCCTGTATGTGAGACATCAAAAGAGACACAGATGTATAGAATAGTCTTTTGGACTCTATGGGAGAGGGAGAGGGTGCGATGATATGGGAGAAGGGCACTGAAACATGTATATTATCTTATGTGAAATGAATCCCCAGTCCAGGTTCAACGCATGATACAGGGTGCTCGGGGCTGGTGTACTGGGATGACCCAGAGGGATGAGATGGGGAGGGGGTTCTGGATGGGGAACACATGTACACCCGTGGCGGATTCATGTCAATGTATGGCAAAACCACTACAATACTGTAAAGTGATTAGCCTCCAATTAAATAAATTTATATTAAAAAAAAGGTAATGCCAAAGAATGTTCAAACTACCTCACAATTGCACTCATCTCACTCACTAGGAAAGTAATGCTCAAAATTCTCCAAGCTAGACTTCAACAGTATGTAAACCATGAACTTCCAGATGTTCAAGCTGGATTTAGAAAAGGCAGAGGAACCAGAGATCAAATTGCCAACATCCACTGGATCATCAAAAAAGCAGGAGAGGTCCAGAGGAACATCTACTTCTGTTTTATTAGCTATGCCAAATCCTTTGAGTGTGTGGATCACAATAAACTGTGGAAAATTCTGAAAGAGATGGGAATACCAGACCACCTTACCTGCCTCTTGAGAAATCTGTATGCAGGTCAGGAAGCAACAGTTGGAACTGGACAGGGAACAACAGACTGGTTCCAAATAGGAAAAGGAGTACGTCAAGGCTGTATATTGTCATCCTGCTTATTTAACTTCTACGCAGAGTACATCATGAGAAACGCTAGGCTGGAGGAAGCATAAGCTGGAATCAAGATTGCTGGGAGAAAGATCAATAACCTCAGATATGCAGATGACACCACCCTTACAGCAAAAGCGAAGAAGACCCAAAGAGCCTCTTGATGAAAGTGAAAGAGGAGAGTGAAAAAGTTGGCTTTAAGCTCAACATTCAGAAAACTGAGACCTTGGCATCCAGTCCCATCACTTCATGGCAAATAGATAGGGAAACAGTAGAAATAGTGAGAGACTTTATTTTTGGGGGCTCCAAAATCAGTGCAGATGGTGACTGCAGCCATGAAATTAAAAGACGCTTGCTTTCTGGAAGAAAAGTTGTGACCAACTTAGACAGCATGTTAAAAAGCAGAGACATTATTTTGCCAACAAAGGTCCATCAGTCAAAGCTATGGTTTTTCCGGTAGTCATGTATGGATGTGAGAGTTGGACGGTGAAGAAAGCTGAGCACTGAAGAACTGATGCTTTTGAACTGTGGCGTTGGAGAAGACTCTTAAGAGTCCCTTGGACTGGAAGGAGATCCAACCAGTCCATCCTAAAGGAAATCAGTCCTGAATATTCACTGGAAGGACTGATGTTGAAGCTGAAACTCCAATACTTTGGCCACCTGATGTGAAGAACTGACTCATTTAAAAAGACCCTGATGCTGGGAAAGACTGAAGGTGGGAAGAGAAGATTTGGACAAGAGAAGGGCATGACAGAGGATGAGATGGTTGGATGGCATCACCAACTCAATGGACCTGAGTTTGAGTAAGCTCCAGGAGTTGATGATGAACAGGGCAGCCTGGCATGTTGCAGTCCCTGGGGTTGCAAAGAGTCAGATACGACTGAGTGACTGAACAGAACTGAGAATAAAATTCAATACTCTTTAAAAGAAGACAACAAAATCTGCAGTTCCAAAAACATAATATCCACAATATCCACCATACACTAAAAAATAACTGGACACAGACAGAAGCAGACAAATATGACCCGTATCAAAGTGTAGAACATTCAGTCAATAGAAACCAATTCAGGATAACCCAGATGTTGAAAGTAGCAGACAAGAACTTTAAAGTGGCTAAAACTTAAAGGAAAACATGATCATAAATGGATTGATGGGAAACAGCAGCAGAGGAATGGAAACTGTAATAAATAACTAAATAGAAATTCCGGATCTGATAATACAGTACCTGAAATGAAAAATTTATTGGAAAGGTTTAACAGCAGCTTAGAGATAAGTAGAAGAATGGGTCAGTGGACATGAAAGTGTATTAGCTGATCAGTCGTGTCTGACTCTTTGAGACCCCATGGACTGTAGCTCACCAGGCTGCCCTGTCCATGAAATTCTCCAGGCAAGAATACTGGAGTGGGGTGCCATTCCCTCCTCCAGGGGACCTTCCCATCCCAGGGATAAAACCCGGGTCTCCTCCATTGTCGGCAGGTTCTTCATCAACTGAGCCACCAGGCAATCAACTAATAGAAATTATCCTTTCTGAAGAACAGAGGGAGGAAATAGCAGAACCTTAGTGACCTGTGAGACAATATCAGAATATCTAAATACGTGTAAACAGAGAAAAAGAACAAATAGGGATGATAAATATTTGAAAAAGTAGTGGCTAAAAATTCCTCAATATTTTCAAAATCATAATGTATACATCCAAGAAGCTCAGTGAACTCAATACCAACAGACCTAGACTACAAAAAATGTTAAAAGAAATTCTTCAGGCTAGAAAACACACGTACATATGAGTATATGTGCATTCTAATTTACTTAAAAGACATATGACTATTTAAAGCAAAAATTATAGCACTGTATTTTAGGATTTATATATATGAAAACAATCACACAAACAACAGTAGAAAGCTGGTATAATATTAACTCTAAATAAGGCTGTGAAAAGGTATTGCAATCCCTAGAGTAACCATTAAGTAAAAAATGCAAGAAAGTTCAGGTGAAAAGTCCATGAAAGAATTAAAATGGAAAATTAAAAATTATTGGATTTTCTGTCAAACTAAGGCAGACAAGAATAAACAGGATAGAAAAACAGATGGGGCAAATAAAAGAAACAGCAAAATTTTAGACCTTAATTCAACTCTATTAATACTTATATTAAATGTTAACAAGGTAAATGCTTCAATTAAAAGGCAAAGATTGGTAATCAAGATATAGCTATATATTGTCCCAAAGGGACTACAAAGATGAAAGTAGCTATATTAGTAGCATACAAAAAAATATTTCAATGAAAGAATTAACAGAGAAAATATGTACTATCTAACTTCAAAGCTTCAAAACATTTGCAGCAATTCAACTAGTAAACATTTATCTAAGGGAAACTTTTACAATATGCCTCCCCTCAAACCTTGTACAAGAATGTCTATAGCATTTTTATTCACTAATAGCCAAAAACCAGAAACAGTCTAGGTGGCCATCAATAGGAGAAAGAATTTTTAAAATGTGTAATTTCATATACTGGAATACCATTCTGCAACACAAAAAGAACAAACTGCTGATACATACAAAAACATTGATGAACTGAAAGAACTTGGATGCAATGAAATAGGAATTGCATAATGTCATTTATGTAAAATTTCAGAACAGACAAAACTAATGTGTGGTGGAAAAAAACAATAACAGTGCTCTGTGTGTGGGAAGGGGCAAGAGTGAACTTTCTGGAATGACAGAAACAGTCTACATCTTCACAGATGTGAGTTATGCATTTGTCAAAACTCATTGCAGTGTATCACTCCACCCTTTTCTATATGTAAATGATACCTAAAAAAACTACAAATAAACAAAAACCCCATCTAAGTTTCTGAAACTGTTAGGCAGATAATCATTTTAGGAGGATCACTGATGCCCTTCATTACATATCTCTCTCAGGATTTACAACTCTAGGGCAGCTATCCAGGGTTTTTGGTTTTTGGAGTCTGATAATAGATATCCTCACCAGTTGGCTCATCTTTTAAACCCAAAAGGTAAGTCTTTTCTACATACAGTAATTTTAAAAGTCAGAAACATTCTCAGCATCACTTCGGTAGATCACATGGAAACTTAATGAAAAAAAGCATGCAGTTAAATGGCACAAGTATGCTAGTTTGCTTCTTGTTTGGTTCTCCTTCCATAATTATCAACATAAGATACTGATCCTGCCTTAAGAAGTTTCCCATGATGATTAAAATTTAAACAAAATGTATACTTCTTTATGAATCATGAAGCTAAAAAATGAGTCTTTTCATAATCATAATTGTCCAGTGTTTAAATTTTAATCTAGCCAGGCTTTCATTCTATCTTTAAGTAGGTGCTCCTATGTCCCCTAGTGGATACAGGTCGACATCGTGTAAGAAAGCCAAGCAATACTGGCTAAGTAAAGGTCCATAAATCCTAAATGTCTGCCTTGCCCACAGACTTTTCCAAACCAGTGCCTCACACCATCTAATTTGCTGTAAACAAAGGAAAACATTAACACATCTAACTTAGGCCACACCTATCGGTCCCATGTGTGGTCACGTCGAGGGCCTGGGCTAGCACATAATCCTGGCTTATGACATATGCACGAACAAATGCATACCAATTAGCTAGACATTCGGACCTAACGTAATACAAAGGACTCAACATTTCCATTATAAATCTCTATTTTTAGAAATTTATAGCTTAGTCATAAATGTGAACTTTAGAAAAATTTAGGGTGCAAAGATTAGCCACAAGAGGGAAATTTCCCTTCTAATAAATTAAAACACGGTGTGTAGAAAGTCTGATCTGAAACTATTGTGTATGTGGTGCATATATGAGAGAGGGTGAGAAATCCTTGTGCACAGAACTTTTGACAGTGTGGTGTTTAAACTAGGGGTGAGGTACAGGGTTAGGGTTAAAAGGAGGTATACTGCAAAGTAATAAAAAAGGTTTTTGCCTCCCCAAATGGTAGAAACTAGGTTCCTTATGGATATTTTCAGTAGTAAGTTCTAAAGATATATTTTCTTTCCCCAAATACACATACATATACTCATACTCATACATGGCCACACATGCAGCTAGACACAAATTGGCTTCCAGTCCATTAATATTACAGACAGTAAATTTTCCCCAATTACACCTGAGGCTGACACCACAAGCACAGGATCCACATTAGTGGGTTTCCATAGGGGCTGAATATTCATATGTAAGGTCTAAGATTCCCTTTTTTGTGCAAGTCTGCTGCTGCTGCTACACGACTGTGACAGCAGCAGGCTCCAGAGGTCCACAGAAGGTGAGGGGATTACTCCGTGTCTCGCCTCCTGCACTGGTGGGAGTGAAGACAGGGATCCAAAACACTGCCCCCCCAAACACTCTTACCCCCATTTCCAATTTTATTTTTATCCACAGTACTTATTATGTGGTGTTTCACATAGGTTTGTTGTGTAAGTTAATAAAATATTTACATTTTGTTCACTGCTGCATCTTAGTACATAGTAGGCGCTCAACTGTATTGCTGTTTTAATGTATATTTCCTTGAAAACTGGTTTAACTGGAGATCTCGCTGTGTGTTTTCTATCCATTTAGACCTTTCTCTGCACTTCCCCTTACTAACACTATGCTTCTTAGCATGTGGTAGATACTCAATAAATTCTAACTTGATAGGATAAAGGAAGGAACCCCAGGAACAAATCTGTAGCAGTTTTGTTTTTGGATTCTTCTTATTGAAGTTGGAAATTTGGTTTAAGAGAAAAAGGTGCCTTAAAATAAAAGGAGGTATTAGTGACATGGAATTGGTTGAGGGCATTATAGTAGTACAATTTATTTATTTATTTTTTTTTATTAATTGTTTTTGCCATACATTGTCATGATATCACCATGGGTTTACATATGCTTCCCCTCCGGAACCCCCCGCCCTCTTCCCTCCCCCCCGGGAAATCTCGCTGCACCAGCCCCGAGCATCAATCCTGGGCTGGCGATTGATTAGACATATGAAAATTAACATGCTGCAATGCCCTTCTCCCATATCATCCCACCCTTACCCTCATCCACAAAGTCCACGAGTCTATTCTATACATCTGCGTTCCTTTTGCTGTCTCGTATGTTGGGTTCTCGTTACTGTCTTTCTAAATTCCATATATATGCGTTAATATACTGTATTGTTGTTTTTGCTTCTGGCTTACTTCACTCTGGATAATGGGCTCCAGTTTCGTCCATCTGAGTAGAATTGCTTCAAATGAATTTTTTTTTAATGCTGAGTAATATTCCATTGTGTATATGTACCACAGCTTTCTTATCCATTCGTCAGTTGATGGGCATCTAGGTTGCTTCCATGTCCTGGCTATTGTAAACAATGCAGCAATGAACATTGGGGTACACGTGGCTCTTTCAATTCTGGTTTCCTCGGTGTGTATGCCCAGCAGTGGGATTGCTGGGTCATATGGCAGGTCTATTTGCAGCTTTTTAAGGAACCTCCACACTGTTTTCCATAGTGGTTGTACTAGTTTGCATTCCCACCAACAGTGTAAGAGGGTTCCCTTTTCTCCACATCCTCTCCAGCATTTATTGCTTGTAGACTTTTGGATGGCAGCCATTCTGACTGGTGTAAAGTGGTACCTCATTGTAGTTTTGATTTGCATTTCTCTGATAATGAGTGATGTTGAGCATCTTTTCATGTGTTTGTTAGCCATTTTTATATCTTC
>ML664199.1:9013469-9285476 GCA_007570785.1 Antilocapra americana
TTGTGTTAGCTGAGTACCTAGGCTAACTTTATTGGACTTAATTGGATTCATGAACATGCTGTTGGAATGGAGCTAGTTCATATGAAGGGAATTTATTGTACTTTAAATATTTCACTCTACTCTCTTCTTGTTTATGTGGTTTCTGAGAAGTCAGATGTAATACTTGTCTTTGCTTCTCTTTGGGCAAGAGGTTATTTCCTTCTGACTTCTTTCAAGATTATTTTTCTTTATCTTGATTTTCTGCAGCTTGTATATGATATGCCTAGATGTAGCTTGATATTGGTTTTGTACTTTTTCATTTATCCTGTTCTTTCCTGTCATTTGTTGGTGTTCTCTAAGCTTCCTGGGTCTGTAGTTTGGTATCTGAATTTAATTTGAGGGCATTCTCAGTCATTTTTACTTCAAATATTTTTTTGTTCATTTTTCCCTTTTTTTTCCTCCTTCTAGTGTTCTCATACACATTACACCTTTTGCAACTGTTCTATTTTTTGTAGATATTCTCTATCTTTTTTCCCAGTATTTCTCTTTGCTTTTCTGTTTTGAAAATTTCTATTGACGTATACCCTTAGCATATTAATCATAGTTGTTTTAAATTCCTGGCCTGGTTATTCTAGCAACCCTGCCATGTCTGAGTCTGGTTCTGCTTCTTGCCCTGTCTCTTCAAACTGGTTTTTTGCCTTTTAATATACCTCATATTTGTGTGTGTGTGTGAGAGAGAGAGAGAGAGAGTCAGACATGACATGTCAAGTAATAGGAACAGCAGTAACAAGCCTTTGGTAACATGGAGCTAAGGTGTTATGGGAGGGGAAGCATTCTGCAGTCCTGAGAGAAGATCTCAGCCTTTCTGTGAACCTGCTTCTCTGAATTGTGGCTTTATTTGAGTTTCTCAGGGTTCCCCCCACCTTATATAGGATAGGATAGCTAACACAGGTTGGAGTTGGGTATTTTCCTTCCTCTAGGTTGCTTAGACTCTGATAAAGCTACAGTAGTTTAGTCTCTGGTGAAATAGCTTCTTCTAGGAGCCAGCCTTGTTAAGAACAGGGAGCTCTGCTATATTTCAGAATTCCTTCCCTCTCTCCCTGTGATCAGCATGAGGGATTTCTTTCTCCAGTATTCACTGTGAGAACATAGTCAAACAAGTAGAGGTATAACTCACACAAGTCGGGGGACTCTATGACGGGGTCAGCCTAGAGTCTTTGACAGATCGTCCACTCTGGGACCCCAGCAGTTCAACATTTTAGTGCAGGCTTCCCTACCCTGTGCTGGTTTTCCACTGGGTTGCTGCTTAGGAGTTTCTGTCCCACTAAGTTATGATTCAAATAGTTACCTGTCTGTCTTTCCCACAGGGCAGCAATTTGCCCTGTGATGTTACTTCTCTATTAAATCTTAAGAAGAGTTGTTGATTTTCCAGTTTGTTCAGCTGTTTACTCATTAGGACAGAGCAACAACTTCCAAGCTCCTCACATGCTAGACTGGAGACCAAAACAGTTTATGTTTTCACCTTGGATGTCTTGTACCAAGGACAGCTTAAGCGATGCGGATGAAACAAAAAACAAAATTCAAGCATGGCCTTCGTTCCTTTGAATCCAGATTTTGGATTTGAAAGGGACCTTAGAGATCACCTTATTCAGGCTCCTCATTTTTAGTGATGACCTTCTTGATAGGCTGTCTACTGTGAGTATTCCTCTCTCAGGAACATTCCCACATTACAGCCGAGTAATATAGGACACTGTATACAGGGGACCCATTCGGGTTCAGGATCCAGATGAACTTTCTTCAGAGAAACAAATTAAGTTCTACCGTCAGTGTTCTGCTCCCTGAGAGGAAATTTCAGTGTGATTTTTATTTATCCATAGCCTGATAATCTCCGTGTGGTGGTTCGATGGGTGATTTTAGATCTGTGGGAGGGGATGATGGGTGATTTTTTTCTTTTTCTTTTTTTGTCTTCCTGCATTTTCCAAATTCTAACAAATGAACATGTGTTCCTTTTACAATCAGAGCACAATAAGGTAACATTTTAGGCCATGACCTGACCCTTTGGAAGCCTCTCCTCCGTGTCTCCTTACAGTCTGCAAGATGAATGTTCACCGGCGCTGTGAGACCAACGTGGCTCCCAACTGTGGTGTGGATGCCAGGGGTATCGCTAAAGTGTTGGCTGACCTGGGTGTTACTCCAGACAAGATCACCAATAGTGGCCAGAGGAGGAAAAAGGTGAGTGGCTCTTGGGTGGTGTTTCTGGAGCTCCATGTGAGCCAGCGTCTTTGTGCTGACTTCCCGAGAGTCCCTTGGAGTGCAGTTCTGAGACTGCTGGGTTGAGACGCTGGACTTGAAATAGCATGTGCTTAAAGAAAACAAAGAAGCAAAAGTCATGCAGGTAACACAAAAGTCTCCTTTGATTCCACAGATGAGGAAAGGGCAAGCAGGTCTCAAGTGTTGTGTTTTTTAGGGGTGTATCACCTTCAAGGTGAGGATTCTGGAATTCCCTCCCAGAAAAGATTCAATTCTAGACAGGGAAGTAGCCTTATCTGCCTCCGAAACTGGCATGAGAACAATGTTCGCATTTGAACTTTGCCTCTGGTATCACTATAATGAGGATAAATGGATGAAGAGCTGGAAACACATTCTTTTCTCGGGAGCAAGCCAAAAAGATTTGTGATAGTGCTGGTACTCGGCTGCCCTAGGAATATTGTTAATGTCCCACGACATGCAACATCTGGGCCTGTCTTTGGTGACCAGAGCCCTGTCTTTATCCATGTGACATTCCGAATGTCAGTAGGAAAAGATCCATTTGCTAAAATGTTATTTTGGTAAGTCAGGGCCCAGAGATGTAAACAGAGCTAAAGATATCTCTAGCATTTTGTTTGACGGCTTTGTTTGTCCTAGTCTTGGCTCCTAGCCTAAAAAATATAAGAGGTCTCTGAAAGAGTAAGTTAATGAAAAAATGGGAACCATGTTAACCAGGGCAAGAAATCCTGGTGGGGTGGTCCGGGCAAGTGGCTCTCATTGCCCAGTATTTTTTTTTTTTTTCACTAGAAAACAAGCCCAACTCTGGGTGCCTCTACAGTCTTAACTCCTAAATGTTGTCCCTAAATTTTCCCTTGAAATACTTTCTGAAGGGCTTTGTGTTTCCCTTCTTGTTCTAGAAGCTGCCCATGACTTTTCCCTGCTGCCTCTCAGAGGAGGTTTTTCCCTTGAATGGGAAGGTTTGGGTTATTTTCATCTTCTTAAGCATTTTCTTCTTTACCTTTCCAATAAACAAAGCTATTTTGTAAGGTTTGGAGGAAAAAACACCCTTTCCTCCTGACTAATGTGAGATTTTGTGCTTCTGGTGGCTCTTCTCAGCTCTTGACAGTTCCATGTGGAAGCAGGACTTCAGTTATTGACCCAGGACACTGAAGCTGCCAGCAGAATGTCAGCACCCCTAATGCTGAGGCCCCCCCAGAAGGCAGGTTAGACAAACACCCTGTGGTGACAGTGCTGAACACACATATGTACGGGCTCTACAGAGAGTCCTGTTCATCAGGCATGACTTTGTTTCTTGCCAGAAGTAAACTGAGTTGGAATCTTTACTGTCATGAAACATTTCAGAGAAAACTCAATACCTGCCCCCTCCCCTGTATTTACATGGCCTGTAATGAGAGTAACCAGGCATTGTCTGTCTGTCTTGGATTTGGGAGATCCTGGTGCTAAGGAGCCAACATGGAGAAATGAAGGAAGGAGCAGAGTCAGAGACTAAGAGACTTCAGTCCTGACAGTTTTATTGCTGTTTCTTCTGCAAAAGCTGAAAGAAGTCAAGCAAACCAAGTAGTACCTTGAGTTAGTATGAGAGGATGAGAGATAAGTGCCCTTGACCAGAAGCTGAGGGAGCTTCTATGTGGGAGCATCAGGCTTTCTGGAGCCTGAGTTACCTTCATAGTGGCCCTTGCAAGCAGCCGATCATCCAGAAATGACATATATGTACAGCGGGTAGATCAAGAGTAAAGGGGAACAGAAGTGCTTGTGGATCTCTTGAGTGCAATCTTCTGCCTTTAATGGAAACTTAGTATTAATATACCAGCATCTATGCCAAGAAATAGACTTCATGGAGGATGTCATGCTGAAAATTTCCTGATTGCCAACAAATATCGATACATCTGAAAATGTTTATTCTGTTGTATGTTTCACTCTGTGCAATCCCCAGGGACAATACAAATACTAGATAGGCTCTTAACCTTTAGAGAACCTACAGTCTACCTGAGTAGAGATCCCAAACTAAATAAAGCTGAACAAGGTAGGGAATAAACACCAAGCAGCTGTCAAGTTGCTCTGGATGAAATAACTAGCATTCTTGGGTAAGCAAGAGAGGTTTCATGGAAGGGGTAAGGTTGAGCTTTGCTTGGAAAGGTCAGTTGTATTTGGGCAGAATAAAAATTAAACAAGCTGACATCACTTGTTTTCTTTCCTTTAATTGACAAAGGAAATCTTGAGTCTCTGCTTTCAGATGATCGATTCAGCAAGAGCTACTGTGCTCAAGGGACTCCTACAGCCCCTGGCATGGTATCTTGATGCTTTTGACCTTAGGGGAACTTCCCATCTCCTTTCTGACCTCTTTCTCCCCTTGTTCTCTCCCTCTCTCTAGCTCATTGCTGGTGCTGAGTCCCCGCAGCCTGCTTCTGGAAGCTCACCATCTGAGGAAGATCGATCTAAGTCGGCCCCCACTTCCCCCTGTGACCAGGGTGAGACCCTCAGATTTGCTTCTTTACCTCTGAACTCTGTCCTTGGAAGGGCCAAGGAGTCCAAGGCCTCTTCATCTGGGAATGGCCTTGAGAGCAGAACAGCCTGCAGCCCTGGAGGGTCTCCTGATGACCTTCCCTGCTGACCCCTTAGCTGTGATTTCTGTCTGCAAAGATTTCTTGAGAGTGTGGCACTGAATGGCTCTGCCACCCTGACATCACTCCCAGGCAGGGTAAAAGAGAGAGAGAGATGGGGAGCTGCGATTCTTTCTTTTCTCTCGCCTATCTCCCAGCTTCCATGTGCAGGAGAGGCAGAGGGCACAGCCCTTCTCTCACCACACTGCCCAGCTCTGCTCCCAGGCCCCTCAGCACCACTCAGTTGAGTTGAAGCTGACTTCCTTCCTCCTTGAACTTGACCTTCATACCCAAAACTTGAGATCAGGGCAGGAGTCTGGAGATGGGTGAGTGGAGATAGGAAGGTGAAGCTGGCAGAGCCTGCGAGAAGCCAGCTCCACACCTGACTCCCCTCTAGAGCTCAGCTCAGAGTGTCTCCTTCTCCATCAGAATATTCTGGAAGTCATCAAAGGTTTCTGAATTCTGCAAGCATCCAAGGATGCCAAGACTGAGAAGGGATATATACATTTAAGACCTTCCCCTCTGGTAATCAAAACCAGATCTCACTGGGAAGGGATGTTTGCATCTGCAGAACAGGAATAATCATTAACAAGTCAGAACAATAGTGCCTGGATGTTCTTATAGCCCCTTTTGTCTTATCCTCGTTCTACACTCAAGGCAACTCTCTGTCTATGCTCCCTTACTGTTCCCAGGTTACAGGGTGAGAAGTGGAAGGCAGAGAGTTAATAAGTTTTGTCCAAAGGTCAGGAACTAAGTCAGTGGTAAGGGCGAGACTTCAACCCTTATGGCCTAGGGACCCCATTCTCAGAAGCCTTGCCATGGAACCGTCTGTGGAGGTCATCACAGCAACCCAGCCCTTCTTCCCCAGAAGTAAATAAAACAGCTGCAGGGGGTATGCCAGTCCTGAGGTCACAAAATAATTGATCTGAGTCCCTCTTCATGCTTCTCTGATTATCTTTCTCCACCTTTATACTCTGCTTCCTTTCATAAGAGGTTTGAGCCCTGCGTAAATAATCCAGTGGTTCCCTGGGACCTCCAAACAAGCAGATACTATCCCCATCCAGTGTGGGTATTTTCAGGTTTTGCTTTTTTAAGGCTGAGAGCTCCTTTGAGAGCTTCAAGGGGACAGAGTCATATGGTAAAGAAACCCCAGGCAAGCGTGAGGCAACTGGATTTGTAGGCCTGGTTCCTGCCCAGCCTGCTGTCCAGCCTCGGCAGGACACCATGCCCCTCAGGACCTCCCTTTGTCCCCCACACATGAAGATACAGTATTTCCCAGCCGTGTTGTGAGGATGAATAAATGTGAAAACCCTCTTTGTAAGACAGTGCATTATCACAGAACTGAAATAAGGCACAATTCCTCTTCTCTCTGTTGTAAGAACACATAGAAAGATATTTTCTTCAAGTTTTAATATCCCCAGCATCCAAGTTCTATCTTCCAAAATTGGTTTAATAACTTGCTTGCAAGTTATGAGCAGAGCTCTATGCTGAGAGCAAAAGTTATACTTAGTTAAGAATAAGTGATAGAAAACTGCGGAGCTGGCATGGGCATATCTGTAGACTTGGAAGCTGTCCTCACCTCTCCCCTGCACTCTGTCCCGACACATCTCAGAGAAGTCAAGCCTCCAGATCATGGAGCTTTCATAGGCCTCAGTCCTTCTGTAAAGGAGCCAAAGTTGTCTTTATGTCAAGCAGCACCTGATCACTCCTGCTTGATTCTGATTCTCAAAGGTTAATAGTTTGTGTTTCCCTCCTGTGATCCCAGTTATTCACAAGCATCCTTTAAAATTGGATTATGCTCAAGATGTCCACTTCTACACAAAGGAGTGTGTCTTGGTGAATGTACAGCTAACAACAAAGTTTTCTCAGATAGAAAAGGTCAAAGGGTCACCCAGCATTCTCATCCCCAGGTTAATTCAGGTCACATATTCTTCAGCAGCACAAGCCTGTGTCATAGTTATGAAACTGCTGAGGAATTCCTGCTCCATCCGAGATAAATTTGCAACATGTCACTCTTGGGACACAATTCTTTTGTTAACAATAAGCCTACTGCTCATTTGGTTAAATAACCTTATGGAAGATGGGTATTTAGAATAAACCCAGCAATAAAGCCAAATAAAGTCCCTTAGAAGGTAAAGGCTTCTTAGTCCCAGTTATTGAAATAATTACCTCACCAATAATTACTGTGATAGCAGTTTTCCATTAGTCATCGTTTTAATTTTCAAAGGGTCCCTGTTGCCTTTGGGAGGCCAGGATTCCTGCACTACACCTAGAACAATGGAACAGGCTACCAGCTGAAGGGGGCTTTCAGAAAGGTGACCCAGCCCCAGAATAAAAGGCAGATCTGGAGGAGTGGATTGGTGGGGACTGTGTTGTCCTTCTCTTTGTGTTCCTAGGCCTCGCTGTACGTTAATTAGGTGCCAGTGAATGTGTGCAGAGCAAATGAAGGGACTTACAGGAATGCCTCGCTGGGTCTGTTGCTGTGAAGAATCAGAGGGAGGGTTGAGGGTCATGGTGAGGGGGGGAACGTTTTGAATATCAGATCCTAACAGGAAGGGCTTATGAGGTGCGCACTAATGCAATATCTTGTCACCCTTGGTTCTAGAAATAAAAGAACTTGAAAACAACATCCGGAAGGCCTTGTCATTTGACAATCGAGGGGAGGAGCACAGGGCGGCATCATCCACTGATGGCCAGCTGGCGAGCCTGGGTGAAAATGGAGAAGTCCGGCAAGGCCAGGCCAAGCGCTTGGGCCTGGATGAGTTCAACTTCATCAAGGTGTTGGGCAAAGGCAGCTTCGGCAAGGTCTGTGGCACGCAAGGGCAGAACTGCTGGTCTGATCCAAAATTAAGTGATGAACATTTCAGCCTGGTCTGGTTATATTTTCCTTCCTGGTTGAGTGAAAATGGCCTGAGGCTAAGCAGACAGGAACCAGGGTTCTGCTGCTCACTAGCTGCAGGACTATAGGGTAGTCATTCCACCTGTCTGGGATTCAGTGTCTCTCATTTGTCAGATAGGAACAGGAACCAAGTGAAAGGTGGTAAGAAAGCACTCTGAGCAGTTTACATGGCTGTATGTGTGCTTGGTCTCCCATCGTCAATAACAGTCATGAGAGCTTTCTTCATTTCAGAGATCCATCTGAAATTCTGTTTTTTTAATTCACCTCAAAAATTTTGGAAATTAATTCTAGTATCTCTGCCCCGAGTGAACCTGAGGCTCAAAGGAAATCTTAGAGTGTATTACTTTGTCAATTAAATGTTATTTTGAGTGACTTTTCTGGCACTGACTAAATGTGGTGGTGAGAGAATGGACACAGTCATCTCAGGTCTTGGATCGGGGCCACTGCCCTCGGAGCCCTTCTCTCCTGCTCCCCTGAGCCCAGCACGGCAATCTGGGGCATGGGTGCAGAGTGTGCCCACTTCATGTGATCACCTTCATGGTGATCAGCCAGCTTTCTGAAGGTGGGATGAGATGGGCAAAATAACCCCAGTTTATTTTAGAGGATGGAAGAGCAGGAACCTAGGAAACTGGTTAACATTTCAGCTTAGACCCCTGATTAATCCCTGCTTATCCCAAAGCCATGCCTTGGATCAATGGGAGTCACCTTTCTAGGACCTCCTAGAGCAAGGTGGCCATGCTCTAGAGCCAGGTGCCTGGCTCTGGGTGCTCCCATGAATCCCATGCCCTCATGCATCCTAGACTTTTGCAGGCTAAGCTATACACCTGCTCCACTTCTCTCCAGAGGAAGTGGCTCTCTGGAGCCCCCAGAGGATGCAACCTGGCTCCCAGCCATCTTACCTGCCACATTTCATCCTGAGACTGCAGGTGGCATTGATTTAATAGCAAAAGTCATTGGTGGGATTGACTCTAATAGCAAAGGCTGAAGCAATCAAATTCTTCAGAGACTGGTTATGTAAGAAGCAGACCCCAGTCCTCTGATGAGGCATAACTCTGGAATGTAAGCAGGACCTGGTTTAATTCTGAGCAAGATTCAAGGGGAAAGAAGCAGGTTCAGAGGCTCTAGGTTTCCACAGGATGTAAGCAGGATGTGAACCTCGATGGCTCGGGAGCATTTGGGTTGCTTCTTCAGAAAAATTGCTGCCAAAGTTTGAGCCAGTTTTAAAAACTTTGTATTGTATGTGGGTGACAAACAAGACATTTGTAACATTCAGGGTAACATCCTGAATGCCCTCATTAACCTTCTGAGTTACTGCTCTTTAGCTCTGATGACTGAAATACTGTACTTATGACTTATTTAATGGGAGAAAATGTTGTCACATTTGTAGGGAAATGAGTCCAAAAATATCAAATGATAGGAAAAGTTTAAGAAAATAGAGCTGTTTTCTGGAGAAGGAATCACATTCCCAGCTTTAAAGCTGTAGAAGAAATCATAAAGGTAAACAAGGACAGATTCAACTACAAAAAGATAGAGGAGCTTGTTCAGTAGAAAAAATAACAGAAAATCATGGGCAGGCTTAGAAAAACCTTTGCAGATTAAATTTTAGTAACTTTATATACCAAGCTCATAAGGATTCCTAAAGAATATAGTAGTATAAGATAGATAACTGGACAGAGGACAAAATTCACACAAAAAGAAATATAGTTAGAAAACAAAGATTTTTAGTTTCATTACAAGTTAAAACAGCATTGAGGAAACATTTCACACTCATTACATAAGCAAAGCTTTTTATGTGAAAGCACCAACGTTAGTGACTGTACATGAAACTAAAGCACTTCTATATCACTAGTGGCAGATTATATTGTATATCCTTTTTGAAAGTCAGGAGATGTACACATTTAACTCTATTAAGATTTTCTATCTTAAGGCTATGATCTAAAAGAAAGAAAAGTAAATGTATAAAGCACCTGAAGCAATTTATTTATATGATACATAATAATTGGATGAAACTAGTTTGAAGTACATGGTTAAATAACTGTTATAGACTTGAATTGAGTATCAGCAACCATGATATGATGGAGACTGTATAGAGAAATGCTTATGAAATAATATTCAGTTAAAAAATCTATGCTATATTTGCTGTACTCATTGCAAGTATGACAAATCATATGAACATATGAAATAATTATTAATATGTTCATATAATTTGTTTAACAAATGTGCATTGAACTCTTCTTTGTCTGGCCACAGTGCTAGAGATTAAAAACATAAAATATAGCTGTATTGGGATGGATAGTCTTTACATTTTAAATGATACAATACTATTTAAAATTAAAGATAAAATGAGTTAGTTTTTAAAGCATTTGGTATTGACTTGGGTTTCTTTTAATTTCCTATATATATAGACTTATAGGGGTAACATTCAGGTTTTGGTTAATTACAGGTCATGTTGGCGGAGCTCAAAGGCAAAGATGAAGTCTATGCTGTGAAGGTCCTAAAGAAGGATGTCATCCTTCAGGATGATGATGTAGACTGCACGATGACAGAGAAGCGGATTTTGGCTCTGGCTCGAAAACATCCGTACCTAACCCAACTCTACTGCTGCTTCCAGACCAAGGTATGTTTAAGAGGAAACTGGTGGACTGCCATCTGAAGGTTGTGCTGGAGAATACTATAGTATTTTGACTGTCAGATAAAATTTAAAAAATCAATCATAGATCCCCTACATTCTTTTCTTAAAGACCTTGTAAAATGGAATGGATTTTACCCTTGAAAAGATCAGGGAATATTTGAACAGCGTTCTCTTTTTTAAGAGTAAGAGATTTTCCACTCAAGGTTGTACTTGTGAAGGGATGAGAAGGTGATAGACGTCTTTGTGAATGTAGCTGGACAAAGAAAGTCAAATGAATAACCCTGGTGTTTTCTCATTGGAGAAAACAGCAGGCATAGTTTGTCCTTGCTCTGCTCCTAAATTTTTGTCACTTGGCAAATCACTTAAGTTTGTTATTGCCCTCAGATCAAACGAAAATAGAATAAAGGCCACCCGAACTATGTCTGATCTGTGTACTATCATATGAGGTAAAGGATGTGAACAAGTACTAAAAATGCCATATGGGAAATTCTCTACTGGTCCAGTGGTTAGGACTCGGCCCTTTCACCACCATGGCCAGGTCCGGGAATTAAGATCCTGCAAGCCACATGGCACGGTCAAAAAAAATCCATCATGAATCACAAATTTAAGGTAGCATTTTAAAATTACCATGTAGGTGCCTAGAGACCAGAAGGTGGCAGTAAAGAAATGAAAATAGTCTGTAAGCACATTATGGAGTTAGTCATGAGGTCAGCTTTCCTCTTTTCTCCGCCTGAGAATAATTCTGAATTAATGAGAAACTTCCCCTGTATTTCGTTATCTTCCATGGTACCTATCAAGGGCCTCACACATAGTAGCTGGTTACTCTCAGAGATGGAGAGGTGGGAGATTTTCTTAAGATTCTCTGCTCTACTCTTGTTTTTGCAGCAGTGTGAAAATCAGATTTCAGAGAAGTAAGGCTTTAGCCCACAGACACTTAGTACTGGCAGAGTCGAGCTACCATCTCATCTCTGGGACTTCCAGTTTAGTGGGGACTGATCTGATACCATGTTGTGTTACCCTCTTCCCCTGCCCATAGCAGCTGTGCCTTATCTCTTACTCTCTGAGCTGGTTTCCTACCAGGGCTCCACAGTAGCTTGCTTTCTTTGGACACATTGCCAAGAGGTCCGACATCCCAAGAGAGGTCCAGTCTAGCTGTAGGGAACTTGTGTAGGGACCTGTATGTGGTAGACCTGGGGAGCCTCAGCAGAGGCTCTGCTTCCTTGCAGTGCTGGTGAATGAGGAGTGGGATTGATGTCTTCAGGGTCACAGTGTTCTCCTCTGTGCGTTTAGAACATCAAGGCTAGGGTCCTCATTATATGACTGTCTTGAAGCAGAAAATGGCATCTAATGGTAACATGGGTTTCCTTTGTGGCAGCACAGGGACCAAATGACATGGAGATTGGTGTCTTGAGTGGCTAGAGGGTAAGGTTGGGGGGACAAGGGGCTTTCCTCCGTAATTCAGAGATTTTTCTTAGGCCAGTGTCAGGTGGCTGCAGTTACGGGAGCAATTCCCAAACCATGCAGTTGACCATAGCACATCTCACTTAACATGACAGATAGTATGTTCATCTAATTTTTCTAAAGCAAATCATAGTTTAATCTCACCAGAGACCTTAGCTTACTAGTGAAAAAAAAATCTTATGAGGAATCATTGAATACGCTCCCAACTTAATGGTTAGAAAATGTGGCTTTTCCTATGGCAACCAGTCATCATGATTTTAAAGAATAACTGATGGTCACCTGACTCTGAGGTAGGTTCTGGGTGTGGAGTTATCAGCAAAAAGGAAGGTGATTCTCAAGTGGAGGACTTGACTCAATAAAGCATGAGGGGGTTACACTAACTTCCACAGCAAACAGCCTTGAGTAGTTACATTATGGGTGGAGGTGTGCAAGCCAGGAGAACTCAGAGGAGGGGGTGATCCTTAGAGTCTGGAGGTGAGGAAGGAGCTAGATCCAGGCCCTGAAGGGTGGGGAGGACGGGAACAGGACTTGGGTGGGAATGGAACTGAGTTCAGTGGCCATAGTGCAGTACAGCTTCAGTTTCGCTTTTCCTTAAAAGAAAGGATAGTGTTTCTGAGCCTTCGTAAACCTGTTTTTGACTAAGTCTCTAATACATGATTAAGGAACACAAGACCTGCGTGCAATCCTATTAAGATTTCTTTCATTCTTGCTTAATTATGACACAGAGAGCAGAAATAGTGTTAAGTCGGGTTTAATTATTTTTAGGTGAGCCTTTATTGTTTGGTATGTAGAAGAAACAGCCCCTACGAAAGCATTCCTTTGAGAAGCTCCTGAGAGGCTGCACAAGGCTTCAGGCCATGCTCTACACAGACTGCCTGACAGGACTTGGAAGTGTGTAAGGCCCCAGGCCGGGTATGGTGACCAATGGCAATGATTGTGTAAGCCCTCTGGTGCCAATTGTGACGTCAGGTCAGGTTACCACAGCCCACCAGATGACCAAGTGACAGTTAGAGACTGTTGTGGCCTTCTCTGTGCCAAGACCACCTGTCCTTAACTCCTGTGCTCTGATCATTCTCCATGGGATCTAGAAGGAAAAAAGTGCTTGTGAGGAAAGGCAGAAGGCCCTCAAATTAAGCCAGTAACTTTAGTTTCAATCAAATTCAGACCAGTGTGTTTGACTGGAATTCTCCCTATGCTCTTTGGGATGCTAGAATCACCTGAAACAGCTGGAGAAATCTACCAAACTGTGTTTATGTAGCAAACACATAGTATGAAAAGGGAGTAAAAAGATTTCCTACTCCAGCTGAGACAGAGTAGCCTCATTTCTCTCAGACCCTCCCTATTACAACTAAAGAAAAAAAAAAATCCCTGTGCATAATTCTTGCTTTATAAAGGCATTATGCTCTTCAAGATTGACATCAGTTCAGTTCAGTTCAGTCGCTCAGTCATGTCTTTTTATTTCATGGCTGCAGTCACCATCTGCAGAGATTTTGGAGCCCAAGAAAATAAAATCTGTCACTGTTTCCATTATTTCCCCATCTATTAGCCATGAAGTGATGGGACCAGATGCCATGATCTTAGTTTTCTGAGTGTTGAGTTTTAAACCAACTTTTTCACTCTCCTCTTTCACCTTCATCAAGAGGCTCTTTAGTTCCTCTTTGCTTTCTGTCAGAATGGTGGTGTCATCTGCATATCTGAGGTTATTGATATTTTTGCTGGCAATCTTGATTCCAGCTTGTGCTCATCCAGCCTGGCATTTCACATTATGTACTCTGCATAGAAGTTAAATAAGTAGGGTGACAATATACAGCCTTGACGTACTCCTTTCCCAATTTGGAACCAGTCCATTATTCTATGTCTGGTTCTAACTTGCTTCTTGACCTGCATACAGATTTCTCAGGAGACAGGTAAGGTGGTTTGGTATTCCCATCTCTTGAAGAATTTTCCACAGTTTGTTGTGATCCACACAGTCAAAGATTTTGGCATAGTCAATAAAGCAGAAGTAGATGTTTTTCTGGAAGTTTCTTAGTTTTTCAGTGATCCAACGGATGTTGGCAATTTGATGTCTGGTTCCTCTGCTTTTTCTAAAACCAGCTTGAACATCTGGAAGTTCTTGGTTCATGTACTGTTGAAACCTTGCTTAGAGAATTTTGAGCATTATTTTGCTAGCATGTGAGAAGAGTGCAATTGTGCAGTAGTTTGATCACTTTTTGACATTTCCTTTCTTTGGGATCAGAATGAAAACTGACCTTTTCCAGTCCCGTGGCCACTGCTGAGTTTTCCAAATTTGCTGGCATACTGAGTGCAGCACTTTCACAGCCTCATTTTTTAGGATTTCAAATAGCTCAGCTGGAATGCCATCACCTCCACTAGCTTTTTTCATAGTGATGCTTCCTAAAGCCACTTGACTTCAGACTCCAGGACATCTGGCTCTAGGTGAGTGATCACAGCATTATTGTTATCTGGGTCATTAAGATCTTTTTTTGTATAGTTCTGTGTATTCTTGCCACCTCTTCTTAATATCTTCTGCTTCTGTTAGGTCCACACTTTTTCTGTCCTTTATTGTGCCCATCTTTGCATGAAATGTCCTCTTGGTATCTCTAATTTTATTGAAGAGATCTCTGGTCTTTCCCATTCTATTGTTTTCCTCTGTTTCTTTGAACTGATCACTGAGGAAGGCTTTCTTATCTTTTATTGTTGTTCTTTGGAATTCTGCTTTCAAGTGGGTATATCTTCCCTTTTCTCCTTTGCCTTTAGCTTCTCTTCTTTTCTCAGCTATTTGTAAGGCCTCCTCACACAATCATTTTGCCTTTTTGCATTTCTTTGACATAGCCATAAAGAATTATAAGCATTGTACTAGCTGTTGATATGGATGAGAAACTAAAAATTTCATATTCTAAGCTTATTTTTAATGGTTGATATTAGATTAACAGCACATTTAATATTTTCATACACATAGTAATTTCTTGCTTAAAAATATATGGCTTCCCTGGTGGCTCAGTCAATAAAGAATCTCCCTGTAACGCAGGAGACCTGGGTTCAATCCCTGAGTTGGGAAGACCCCCTGGAGGAAGATCCCTTGCATGGCAACCCACTGAAGTAAAGCTTATAATTAATTCAGAATATAAAAGTATTTATTGGGCATCTATTGTATGCTAGACATTACTGAGGCTATGCAACTCAAAACATACTAACTCTGAATGCATAGAGATTGCTGTTTAGTAGGGAGACAGATAGGCAGCAAGTGATTCTGTACAGCATAGTAACTCTTCTAGTGGAGCTCTGTAGGTGATTCATTGGAAGCTCTGACAAAGGCTGTTGGGAAGGCTTCCTGGAAGAGGTGGCACCTAACTTGGACCTTGAAGCACGGGTAGCACTTGTAAAGAGGATAACAGAAAAGAAATGCTTATGAAGACTAGAACTTATCTCCTACTCTCATTTTCATTGTGACTTTTCCAGCACTAGAACTCCTACCTCAGTATGTGTCCTGCTTTTTCCAAGGAAATGTTGATGGCTTAACAACTGCAGTGAAGGAAAGGAAGAAAGGGAGGATGTTGGGGAAATGAAGAGGGAGGTTCCTGCATCTACAGAATCAGATGTTCAGTGGTAGAGAGGGGAAGGCAATATTGGGAGCCTGCTTCTTTGGGCTCTAAAAGTTATGGGCTACTTAATGTCAGGGCTTAGGGAGAGGCATGACTTAGGAATCGCCTCTTCTGCCTTCCCTCATCCATGGAAGACTTGGGATCGGAGAGGCACTGAGGGGTAGACTTGTTTTTGCTTTTGTTTTTCTGGTTATTAAAAAGAAAATTCTCAGGCATTTTGAGCTGCTGAATATGATCTCCATTGTGAAATCATTCTTTCCAGCGAAACCTGACTTAAGTAAATTTGTCATGATTTTTTTCTCATTCAAAATAAGAGTATCTACCTAATTATCCCCATCCCCAATCCTTTGGCATTTCCTGCCAGGCCTGGGAAGAAGACTCATGGAGGGCTTGGTCAGTGTGAGTCGCTAAGAAGGAAACAGAGGGTGAACTAAAGAATCTCCCTCAGCCAACCTCCCTCGCTGCCCTGGGGGAAATACAGGATGGAAAAATCCTTAAAAAGCAACCGGAGATATTTTTCAAATGAGTTTTAATAAGCTGTGTGAGCAGGGGGTGAAAACTGCTGGGAAAGGAGTGTTGACAATGCAGGGGGAAAATTGTGGTTTCAAGGAACTCTGATGTCTCTTATGACTGTCAGTTCTGAAGAGCAGCAAACACGAAAGCAAAAAGCAGAGTAAGAATTAGGCCACTGGTAGATTTTCTTTTTAAAGAGGTGACTATGTCAAATTAAATCTAAAAGAGCTGAGAATGAAGTATGGGTCTCTTTTGTATTAGAGCATGCCTTCCAGGACAGCGTGGTATCAGAGTGGCTGGAGAGGCTTTGATAGGATTGACAAATGTCTGGCAAGAGTATGTTGAGAGGTTCAATACCATGAGACGGTCTGTGGGTCAGGCAGACACTTGGGAATCAATATGTTTGCCAATAAAAGAGATAGCCTCCATAGTTTCTAACAGATTTCAGTGAAATGAGGTCTATGGTAGAGGGTACAGGCTTAGTGTTGGCAGAGTCCATTGCCAAAGTGATGAGACTCCAGCAAACTCTCTTTACTTCTGAAGACCATCCTGCCCTAGAGCAAGCTGGTCAATGGAGCCATGGCTTTTAATCAGCCAACAAAACATCTTCAGTGAGGGTCTGCAGTGTACACATCACTATGGGGCCTCACCAGACTTTGTGATAGGTCTCTGTCAGAGTAGTGGGGTTATAGTTGCTGTCCACTTGAAGCCTGTGGAGGGCTGGTGGGCACTGAGGTGGAGGAGGCCGTGGAGAGGAAGGAGACAGGAGAAAGAGAGTGGGTGTGTATGATGGGGAGGGGTGTGTCTATGTGCGGCAGACCAGGGGTGCCCACCCCAGGTAGGGAGAGATCACGGTTTTCCTAATCAAGCAAGGCTTCACAGAGGTAACATAACAGGACGCAGTCTGCATGATGAAAGGAAAGGCTGTAGAGTTCCTTATGGCTCAGGTACCCCCTGGGGCAGAGGGAGACTTGTGTGTGTATGTGTGAATGTAATGTAATGTACAGGTAATCCAAGATGCTGCTGCCTCGGGCAACTTCCTTGTTCCAAGGAAACTTTGCATTTACATGGGACAGTCACTTTTGCCTTCATTTCATTTAGCTCAGCCATCCTGCACATTTGTGATGACATCTCTGTGAGATAAGTAAGGTCACTTCCTTCTATGGACGAGAAAACTAAGGCCCAGAGAAGTCATGCAAGTCTGTATTGGAGCCCAGCTTGGCATCAAGGTGTCCTGTTCACCCTTGTTGTTCACCTGCTGTTACTCTGTCTCCAACACCTCCCTCCTATCCAAGTTCCCTACCTCACATATCCACACCTCTGAACCCCCTCCCCAGTCCCCATACGCTGTCACACACATGAGAAAGGGTCTCAGAGTGACAGCTCTGTTTTACCTAGATTCAGTGAGAGTGGAATTAAAAAAAAATGCCCCGTAAGCTGGTGAGAGTAGCTAAATCTTGCAGCCTGCTTCTGGAAACGTTTCTTTTTTCTGAAACTGTGAGAGAGGAGAGAGAAGGAATAGGGGGCATGGGTGCAGGGAATATATACAAAATGGGCTGGAGCAGGATGTGGCCCCCACACCTGCCCATTCAGTCACTGTTTATTGAACATCTGCTAGGTACCCTGTGTATCATGCCATGGGCATCATGGGACATCTTGCCACCTGCCCAGAGATTTAGTAGTAAATTCATTGCTTTGTTCTCCTTCAAAAACCATTGGCCTTAGCCTTTAAAAGATAATAGTAAGGGATTTCCCTGGCAGTCCAGGGAAGACTCTATGCTTCCACTTCAGGGTACTCAGGTTTGATCCCTGGTCAGGGAACTAACATGCTACATACTGTGTGGTATCACCAAATAATAATAATAATAATTATTATTATTATTTATGACAAAGAATATATGTTAATTGTAGAAATTTTGATAAATTTATAGAAGAACAGAAAGAATTGTTCTAATGACTACTAACATTTTGGTGTATATATTTCCAGTTTAAAAGTATATATCTGTTTATACATATACTTTTTAAATTGGTATCATATTTTCAACCGTCTCACCAAATGGTATTTTGAAGCTACTTCTGTTGTCACTAAATATTCTTTAACCAAATGATTTCTAAAGTTCACAGTATCCAAGGGCTTCCCGTAGAGAAATCCTGAACTTGGGGGCTTGCAGGTCACCAGTAAATGCTTGGCTTCCCGTGGAGCTGATGTCCATGGTAAGTGAACCAGAAAGCACTGCCCAGCGATGCCCAAAGAGAGCATTCACCTCCATGCAGCAGAACGGCCTCCTTCTGCTTATGTTTCTCTCTTTCTGTAACATAAATTGAGTACAACTTGCAGAACCTCTTACATTGGCATCTTGTAGAACGAGATTTAAATTCCTTTGACGTCATATACATGTATATATGTTTGTTTCGTAGATGTTTTTCCACTAGTGTGGAGTATGTTTACCCACCTCCTACATGATTTGCTTACTCTGCCAAGCTGCAGTTTCTGACCTAGGTTTTGTGGACGTGCCTCAGGAGTTTCTATGTATGTGTGTGTGCACGTTCACACCCGCACACACACTCTGAACACACAGACCCTGGGTGTTCTGTGAAGAGATGGCCTACATATTCCTCCTTCTACGCACCCAGAGAAGTCATACTTTCAGCTGCTTCTCATGTTAGTATTCCGAGTAAGATACCATTTGAAGAAAGGATTATACTTTGGGGGGGAAAAAATGTAAAGCCACTGCAACTTCTGCTGACAGTTTGGAGTAAGTCTTGATGATTCTTACCTATCTATGTAGAATCAGATATATATACAAAGATACCATTTCTTGAAGATTTCCATTATATATGTCCTTACATTATTAAAATGGGTACGTTCCTGGAACTTAGGCAGAGATAGAATTTTGGAAGCAGATTCAAAACTTATTATATATTTCTTTTATTTTCCATGAGTGCTGTCTCTAGTTTGGTTGGATCATTAATAGAAACCACTTTGGCTCACTGAGGAAGGTTTTCCACCATAGAAAGAGTAAGATAGAGGGAATACAGCTGGGTTATAACATTATTCCAATGACAAGCAAGTTGACCATGAAAATCTGCTCTGTACTAGAACCTTATTAGGTGCCATTGGGAGATAACAGGGACTAGGACTCTTACATTCAAGGACAGATGATATAATAGACACAAGCAGTAACTTAGAATAGAGGTAGTAGGTTATAAAGAGGAAGGAAAAACTTACTGAGCACCTATTAAGTGGCAAGGCTTGTGCGAGAACCAACTTCTTAATTTTACTCAAGTCCAATGCAGTATAGATATTGTCCTTTCTCTGGGGAGGGGAAGAAGCAGAGACTAGGGGAGCCTTAGCAATTTGGCCAGGGTCATAGTTAAGTGATGGAGCTGGAATTCAGACCAACCATCCCCCCCCTTGCCTCCTATGGGAGAGAAGGACTACTATGGATGAGGGATGTGCTCTGTGGGGAGTTAGCAGGAATCACTTCAGGGAGCTTGAGGGGCGGGACACAGCAAGTTGGAGGGAGGGAAGAGTTTGACCCCAAATTTAGGGAGGGTGATGATGTGTTGTGTTGGAAAAATCGGCTAACTTTGGGAGGGTATGAGAAAGACCACTTCATAAGGAGAGTTTGGCTAAGCTCTGGAGTTCTTAAAGTATGAAACAAGGAGCTTGAACTTATTCTGAAAGTAAAGGATTCCTTGAAAGTTTTATAGGCAGTGATGACTTAAGAAGCAAAGTGGGGCAGCTCTGTGTGGTTGGATTAAAGGGGAAAATTAAAAGCTGATCTACCTGTGTGGAGGTTGCTTCAACAGCCTGCAAGTCAGGAGGTGGAGGAGAACCTTAGAAGGAAGAGTTACTATAGGCCATTCAGTTCCCTCTCTGCATCCAGGAAGGTAGGCCTGCTTGAGAAGGAAGTGGAGCATTGCATTTAATCCTCTGGAAAATATCAATTGTACAACCCCAGGCTGGTCAGCAGCAAGCACTTAGGTTGCAGCCAGTTGGGTTAAGTGACCTATATACTTCTAAGGTGTCATTTGCCCACAGTTCAATGGGTTCATAATGTTTGAATTTAAAAGTTTCAGCTTGAAATCTAAAACCAGAGGTATAATTTATCTAACCCATTCACCAAACAAAGCTAGTTTCCTCATTGGTTGATGTCAGACCTCCCATCTCCCCTCATCTATTGGATTTCGGACTTTATTATTATTATTTTTGTGTGTGTGCCTATTTTTAGATCCAAGTTGAATTTTGATAGTGGACTGTTGTTTTCTATGTGAGGCATTTTGTGGAGAAGCTTCTACCCAGTCTGTTTAAGATTACTCAGCTTAAGCAATGGGCTTTCTTTATATATATAATTTTTATTTATTTATTTTTGCTGTGCTGGGTCTTTGTTGCTGCTTGGCCTTTCTGTAATTGCAGGAGCAACTTCCTTGGGTTGCACGGGCTTCTCACTGTGGTGGCTCTCTCGCTGTGCAGCACAGGATCTAGGTGTGGGAGCTTCAGCAGTTATGGCTTGCGCGCTCAGTAGTTGTAGCTCCTGGGCTATAGAGCACGGGCCCAATAGTGGTGATGCACAGGCTTACTTGCTCTGGTGCCATTTGGGAGCTTCCCGGATCAGGGATCAAACCCTTATCTCCTGCACTGAAAGGAAGATTCTTTACCACTCGTCCACCAGGGAAGCCCAGCAATAGGATTTTCTCGTTTAACCTGAACTTTTTCTTCCAGTGGTCTCAGGTACTTCAGATAACCCTGATGGCCCTTGATTCTTTGACTCTGAAGGTTTTACCAGTGGGTGGCTATGTCCCACTTGGCTATTTGTGTTCATGTGTGCCCTCTTCATTGGTAAGGAACATGGGTTCTAGGAAATAGCACTTTGTGAGGAAAGACACTCTGGTTCTAGCTCTGGCTCCTGCCACTGATGCCTGACTGAGATGTTTCTCTGGGCATTGACTTCCTTACTCATAATAAAAGATTGGGGCATTCCTATACACTAACAATGAGAAAACAGAAAGAGAAATTAAGGAAACAATTCCATTCACCATCGAAACAAAAAGAATAAAATACCTAGGAGTATTTCTACCTAAAGAAACAAAAGACTTGTATATAGAAAACTATAAAACACTGATGAAAGAAATCAAAGAGGACACAAACAGATGGAGAAATGTGCCGTGTTTGTGGATTGGAAGAATCGATATAGTGAAAATGAGTATACTACCCAAAGCAATCTATAGATTCAATGCGATTCCTATCAAGCTACCAGAGGTCTTTTTCAGAGAATTAGAACAAATAATTTCACAATTTGTATGGAAATACAAAAAACCTCGTATAGCCAAAGCAATCTTGAGAAAGAAGAATGGAACTGGAGGAATCAACCTACCTGACTTTAGGCTATATTACAAATCCACAGTCATTAAGACAGTATGGTACTGGCACAAAGACAGAAATATAGATCATTGGAACAAAATAGAAAGCCCAGAGATAAATCCATGCATCTATGGACACCTTATCTTTGACAAAGGAGGCAAGAATATACAATGGAGAAAAGACAACCTCTTTAACAAGTGGTGCTGGGAAAACTGGACAGCCACTTGTAAAAGGATGAAACTAGAACACTTTCTAACACCATACACAAAGATAAACTCAAAATGGATCAAAGATCTAAGCATTAGACCAGAAACTATAAAACTCCTAGAGGATAACATAGGCAAAACACTCTCTGACATAAACCAAAGCGGGATCCTACATGACCCACCTCCCAGAATATTGGAAATAAAAGCACGAATAAACAAATGGGACCTAATTAAAATTAAAAGCTTCTGCACAACAAAGGAAACTATAAGCAAGGTGAAAAGACAGCCTTCAGAATGGGAGAAAATAATAGCCAATGAAGCAATGGACAAACAATTAATCTCAAAAATATACAAGCAACTCCTGCAGCTCCGTTCTAGAAAAATAAATGACCCAATCAAAAAGTGGGCCAAAGAACTTAACAGACATTTCTCCAAAGAAGACATAAAAATGGCTAACAAACACATGGAAAGATGCTCAACATCACTCATTATCAGAGAAATGCAAATCAAAACCACAATGAGGTATCACTTTACACCAGTCAGAATGGCTGTAATCCAAAAATCTACAAGCAATAAATGCTGGAGAGGATATGGAGAAAAGGGAACCCTCTTACACTGTTGGTGGGAATGCAAACTAGTACAGCCACTATGGAAAACAGTGTGGAGGTTCCTTAAAAAACTGCAAATAGACCTGCCATATGACCCAGCAATCCCACTGCTGGGCATATACACCGAAGAAACCAGAATTGAAAGAGCCACGTGTACCCCAATGTTCATCGCTGCATTGTTTACAATAGCCAGGACATGGAAGCAACCCAGATGCCCATCAACTGACGAATGGATAAGAAAGCTGTGGTACATATACACAATGGAATATTACTCAGCATTAAAAGAAAATTCATTTGAATCAGTTCTACTCAGGTGGACGGAACTGGAGCCCATTATCCAGAGTGAAGTAAGCCAGAAGGAAAAACAACAATACAGTATACTAACGCATATATATGGAATTTAGAAAGACGGTAACGAGAACCCAGCATGCGAGACAGCAAAAGGAACGCAGATGTATAGAACAGACTCGTGGACTCTGGATGAGGGCAAGGGTGGGATGATATGGGAGAATGGCATTGAAACATGTTAATTATCATATGTGTAATCAATCGCCAGCCCAGGATTGATGCTCGGGGCTGGTGCATCGAGATTTCTGGGGGGGAGGGAGGAGGGAGGGGAGAGGGAGGGGGTTTCTGAAGGGGGAGCATGTGTACACCCATGGCGATATCATGTCATTGTATGGCAAAACCAATTAAAAGAAATAGTACAGTAGGAAAAAAAAAGATTGGGGAAGGGCACAAAGAGAGGAGATGACATTATCTTCAGTATAGGATTTCTAAATCTGATTCTAAAGATCTGTGAAAACTCAACTCATTTGGAACCATACATGGGACCATTACAAACTAACTTGCTGATACATGAGCGAGAAAAGAACAACAATAAAGTCATATGAAAAGTGCTCTATTTAGTGTTCATTTTTCAAAGTTCAATTCAGTAAATGATCTTCCCTTAATCAACACCTTTATGTTCACAAGACTATTGTTTTACATCACAGTTCCCAATTCAAACCCACTTTCAACGACTAATGGTCTTACATCAGGAGATCTACCATGAGGTGTTACAATTGTCTTATAAAAGCACAGCAGTTTCTAGCACACAGCAGGCAGGATAAATTTTAGCCTCTGTCTTACCCACTTCTGTCTTGTTCAGTTAACCAAAATGCTTTATATAGGGAAGTCCTCCACCCCCAAGCTGGACTGAGAGCTTTGCCACATTTCTGTTAGCCTATTAGTCACTCGGTCATGTCCGACTCTTGCGACCCCATAGACAGTGACCCACCAGGCTCTCCAGACAAGTTAGCCTATAGGGATGACCAGCTGGCTAAATGTTCACGAAACAGAATTGAGAAACCATTGTTGGTAGATTTGAACCTCATTATGAACCTAGCTTCATAAGGAGAAAATATACATTACCTGTCCCCTAAGCTGAGTCCAGATGTCCTTAACTACAGCTATGGCCCAACCTCTTAACCTGTCTAGTCATCTCACAAGTGTTTCAGGAGGGCATCAAGCAAAAGATTACCAAGAGCCATCTCTTCTCCCAAGTGTCTATGCCCAACTAGAGGATGAATGCTTTGTTATATCATTTTTATTTCTCAATTATAAAATCTAGTCAGTTTAGAAGTGTGACTACTAAGTGTTAAGTAGTCGATTGTGTGTCCCTAGAAGTCAAGTAGCTTGTCCTTCTGACTATCTGACCCGTGGATTGAGCTGTGGTAGTACAAGTGGGTCACCTTGACATTGGCTGCCATGTGGTTTCTCTGAGTGCTTTTATTTATCCAAAAGAGTTCAGTGAATTCTTTCTGGATCTTTTGTCTCCTTCTTGCCACTGGTGGGGGGGGGGGTGTATGTCCATATTAGGGCTGACTCCCAATATGAAAAGAAAAGTTTCCTGGTTCCAGTAAAGAACATCTTAGAACTGCTCCTTTGGTGGTTTCACTTTGGAGGCTTCCATCCCAATTCAAGAAATGAGAGAGATGGGTCATCCTTGGATCAATAATAACAAAAAGAACAACAATTTATATTATTGTTGCTGTTGTTTAATAGTACTTTTAAATGCCAGGTTTAATGTCAAGCATTTTACATGTATTAAGTTGTTTAATCTTCACATCAACCTTCTAGGTAGGAGGTCCTAGAGAGGTCCCAAAGAGAGGTCACACAGCTGAAAGTGGCGGACCCAGGCACTTGGCTTCCAGAAACTTCACTTTGTCCTAGTTCCCAGGGGATATTAGGCTCCTGAGGATTAATGAACACAAACCAAAATCTCAAGAGACCAAGGTGTAAATAAAATAGCAGTTGGTTATCTTATAGTGAAGTGATCAGACTATTTATGTCTATTACCCAGGGTGTCTGGAATAACTCTTGCTGGGCGGGGTATTATTGTAAGCAATCCAAATTGTATTCGGAAAGTAAGAGGAGGAAAAACAGGCCCTCTTCTTTGTATTATGAGGACTCTTTTCTTTCAGAGGCAATTGGAAGTTGAACCATCCACCTTTTGATTCCATCAGAGCATTTTATTTTACCATGACAATCCGAAGAGAGTGCCAGAAGGGATCATAGAGGAAAAAAATTCTCTTAGTTGACCCCTGTAGTGTGGCAGAAGGTACAAATTAACTCCTTTGTTGGGTCAATAGGATATTCACTTGGAATTCATCAGCAGTCTGGAACACTTGTGTGCCGGTTGCTAAAGAACTAAGCTCTTTACCCAGCTCTGGCTCTTAGAGCTGAAGCCTTCTGGATTTACAGATAGGTTTGGGCCAGACGCACTGATAGTGACTTGGGTGGTGATGAGGAGTGTGGCCTTCGCTCACCCTGCAAAAGGCACAGCACAGTAGGTCTGAGGACGAGAGTGGTTGGAGAAGCTGATGTCTTTGTTCTCTGTGTTTCTTCCACCATTTATTCAACCCATGCCTGTTTTGTTTTTCAAGTAATAACTTAAATTGAACCTCCTTCATCAAGCACTAATTTATTAAGGCTTTCTGGATATCCCGACATTAACACTAAAAACACAAATGCGACCAGATGGAACACAGTGCCATCCATTTTGAAATACTCCCATGATCTCATACGCCTGGAGTTTTGTACTTTGTGGGGAGTTGATTGGAGATAAGGGAAATATTTCTTAATGCGTATGAACTGAAAGGGAATGTAACAAAGAAGTATAAGTCGGTTCACTAGAAGAAAACTTGAAAATAAAATATGGCTTTAAAAAGTAATCATTATAAATGCAGGTGTGATTTGTTCATCTTGCAAAAGCGAACTACTTTTATAAAATGTTTTTGAAAGAATTCACTAGGAAAAAACCTTGGGTTGGCAAGACGCAGTTGGTTTTCTAGGTGGAGTGGCTGAGGGGTAGAGGTATTGGACAGAGTCACTGAGACCTGAAGTGTTGAAAATGGTAGCACAGGAGGAGCAGTACAGGGAGAGGAAGACACAGGGAACATATCCCTTTGTAGGCAGACGCTTTACCATCTGAGCTACCAGGGAAGTCTACAGGGAACATATCTCATCAGCCAGGGAACAAGTGTCCTGCTTTAATAAACAGTAGACAGCCAGTATTTCCCCAGCACCTGGTATGTCTTTTGCTTCTTATTGGGTGCACCAGTGATGGAAAAAGACACAGCCTTTATCCCAAGAATTTCTTGTCTAACTAGGAAAGTAAGACGAGCACAGATGAGCCAGAAAAAAATGGAATATTCTGTGTAAAATTGAGTGGTGCCGAAATTAGCTTAGAATGTTAGAGGAAGAAGTGCTGTGAGTGGGCTGGAGGAGTGCGCATACTCCTCTTTAGTGGGAGGGACACTCACATATGAAGGACTTTGTCACAAGAGTAAGAACCCTGGATCCCATCTATTTTTGAGGAGCACAGTGCTGAGAGTCTGTTAGCACCTGTGGGTTTGGCTCCATGTGGTCTCCTTATTGTGTGACAAGGAGCAAGGCCTGTCTGAGGCAGTTCTGCTTCTTTACTTAGTTTGGATCCTTGCCTCTAGTCGCCTGTCCCAGTGCTGAAATCTGCAGCTTTAAACCACATTAGCCTCTGGAGAGACGGGAGGGGGATGGGATGAGCCCATCACCGTGGGAACTGAAGAGAGCCCAGTGTCCTCAGCACTGGGTAAACACAGGAAGTCAGCATCTCGTGGATGCCACAGGCAGAAACAAACAGGGTCCTCCAAAAACTTAAAATGATAGATGGATGCTTCTAGCTCAAAAACCATATGATTCCTGTGCATCCATATCCCCTGAAGGGCAGCTTTTCTTTAGCTCTTTGAGCTACTCCTGCATTCCTGGATCTTGAAGACATTAAGTTCAGCCCCAAATGCATACATTCAGATGCTCCTTCCTCATCTGTAGGAAATGGCCCTAATACTTTGTAGGATTATGAGTAAAAATCTCTTTTGATCCAAATAGATATTTTTGTGGGAGCAAAAAGTATTAAGTTGGAGGGCTTTGTACATAAATTGTTCAAAGGTTAAGGTAAACGATGTGAAACTTAAAATCGCAATTCCCATAAAAATGGACATTTAGCCTTCATAGGTAAGGAAAGACAAGTAGTAGTAGTGTGAGCAGTTGGACAAAACTGGAAGAAACATAGAAAACTGAAAAAAATATGAAGAATATGGCACTTAAGGGAAAATACCTCCTTTTGGAGGATGGTTATCATTTGGAAGGTTTAAATGCATTTCTCCCATTTTTAAATCTACCAAAAATGCCACTCTGATGTATGGAAATAATATCTGAATACAAAAGATGAGGGACTGGCCACAGCTTACTGAAATATGGCAGACAGTTCACATCCAAGGGAACAGAATGAATCAGGTCAGCTGCGGTCATGATATTTTAGGGAGACTAAAGGGATGTCTTTTAAGAGAAAGGGCACTTTTAAAAACTAAGATCTCAACTAAAAGAGCTGGTGATGACAAAGAAGGAAACACAGACCAAAGATGCAAGTCAGTCCCAGAAAGAGCTATGCAACATAACTGCATTTAAATAAAGTCCCCAAATAGGAAACATCGAACAATGTATTGTTTAGTAATAAATGCAGAGGTGAAGAAGCTATAAAGAAAAACAGTGTAAGGCAATAATTACCAGTAAGGTCTACCTGGTGATTACTCCTGGTGGGAAGTGGAGGAGGGGATGCCATCATAGAGGGTTAAAACAGCTTCTGAAGACCAGCAACCACCTCCTATCCCTGATGCCTCAGCGGATAAAGAATCTGCCTGCAATGAGGGGGCATAGGTTCTATCCCTGGGTGGGGAAGATCACCTGGAGCAGGAAATGGCAATGCACTCCAGCTTTCTTGCCTGAAAAATCCCATAGACAGAGGAGCCTGGCAGGCTACAGTCCATGGGGTCCCAAAGAGTTGGACGTGACTGAACACACACGCACACACACATCATGACTAAAAGGAAGTTTGTTTTGATTATTCTTTGAAATATATATTTTATATATTCTTCTGTAGGTATATAATAAAAGGGAAGAGAGGAGAACAAGATCATGAAAAAGATCTTAACTGCTATAGATATTAGCATTTTAAATGATGATATCGTCTCAAAAAAATTCTCACTGTAGTAAAAAATGAGCTTGAGGACAATGTCTACATATCATTTTTTTTGCCACTAAAGTCGCATTTTTTCCTGTTGTCTTTGGCAGGGAGGTCTGTCTCAAGGACAGGAAGTGTAGCCATTAGTCCCATGGTCTGTTTAACTCAAAGGATAAAGCATAGACCCTATCTCCTTCCCAAGAACAAGGCCAGGAGGGGGCTGAAGTCTCGGGGTTATCCGCAGAAACACTGGCCTGTCTTCAACCCAGGTTAGGACCTCCCCTTCACAGGTTGAGAATTCTTAGGGAGTTACCCAACTCAGCCTCACCTTTTCAGCACACAGCTCTGCTTAGGGGAGAAATCTCTCCTAGTCTCCACTACTTTGGTGTTTTTCAACATTCTAAAATCTTGTTTTATAGCCAAGAAGATATCGTCAAACATTTCACTGGTGAGTTATGAAAACCATAGAAATCTTTATTTTCTTTCTACAAAATTATATTATAAATGAACTGCTCTTCAGTTATATGAATCACACATGTTCTCTCCAGACCCTGACATATGCTTTGTGGGGGACATGCCCCTTCCCGTGCCTCCTTCCCCCATACCCTCCACCAGTGGAAAAGAGCTTTCCTTGCTGCCATCACCAGCACCGAAGATTTATAGAATGTTTTCTGTAAGCCCAAAATAATAGCAGCTGACATTTTTACAGCATTTACTATGTACCATTTTTAAAGCTCTTGACATATTTTGACTAATATAATCTTCGCAAGGGCCTTATAAGGCAGATGTATCCTGAGACACAGAGAGGTAGAGTACCTTCTCCAAAAATCACAGCTAATAAATAGCTGAGCTGGGATCTGAACCCAAGCAGTGTCCACCCTGTTGTCCTAGTGCTCACCCTGCCTCAGATAACACGTTAACCACCTTCAGGTGTGACTGACTCACCACATTTCTTGCGGTTTTATCACTCCCCTCCCATTTTATGGATAGGCATACTGAGGTTTGGAATTTAATTTCACAAAGGGCTGGTAATGGGACCAATGAGGAGCTTCTTTATTCACTGTCCCCACACCCACCCCTTCACCTGCACCCCTCACACCGAGTCCCACCCATCTCCCTGTGAAATGGAAAATCTTCCCTTTCCCCCAGTCCCAGGGTACATGGCTGCTGTGGCAGGAGGAAAGAGCAGATCCTAGAGGGAGAGCATGAGCAAGCCCATTCGTGTGTTGCTAATTGCTTAAACATCATGGAAAGGAGTTTGTCTTATTATGGTGTGTGTGTGTGTGTGTGTGTGTGTGTGTGTGTGTGTGTGTGTGTGGGAAAGCTTTTTATACAATGCTGGCTGACTCCTGAGCCTTAAAGTAAACAACTACATCATCCTGCACAGAGAGAGTCAGGAAAAAGGAAACTGTAAGAAAATATCAAACTCCTCTAGCTCGCTCTCTTTTTTAAAAAATGTAAGTGAAGGAAATAATGTTTAGGGGAATTTACTGGGGTCCTTGTAACAGAAGGTTCTGTGATTAACGGCCCCCTTCCCAAACTACATATTCGAGTAAATGCTTCCCATACCACGCTGTTTTTCCCAATGCCCTTGAATGATGTAAGGAAGACAGTCCACCCAGACACCATGGCTCAAAGACTCTATAAACTTTCTATTAGAAAGTTAAACTACCTGCCATCAAGGAGTGGTGAGAAGTCCTCACTTGTCAAGCTGCTGGGTGGCCGAGTGGGTTGATGGAGCTGACAGCTCTTTGTGGTCCTTGAACCCTGGGGATGGAACATGTATGTCTACCTGTCTCCATCGTCTAAGAACATGGACAGTGTGCTTGCCACTGAGGTTACAGCACCCAAGAACCTTCCAGATAAGGATGCAGTCAGAGGCACAGCCGACTCAAAGAGAAAACACCGGTGCTCCAGCCTCCTTGTCAGTGGCTGACTCCTTTAAACCCACACTGGGCCTCTCTGGAGGGTCTTGCTGGTTGCCTGCCTGACTTTAGCTTTTCGTGTCACCCCAGAATCGCTCAGGGCAGTGATATGTGACAGCGAGGCTTACTAGAAGGGCAGAAGATACAGTTACCCAGATCACCCGTGGGCTTTTCTGACCATGTGTCCATGCCAAAGGTTGTGAAGTGCTGTCCTTTCTCTCCCATCACTGTTACTCCTCAAAAGTGGTTGCATCTTTCAGAGGTGATTGGGGGATGTAGAAGAGCTAAAGCGGCTGCCTTTAGGGTTGCTGGAATGAATGTCTCCTAGGGTTGCTGCGATAGTAACACTTTTCTGTAGCACACTGTTATTATGTCCCAGCAAAAAGGAATTACCCACTTAAATGAATTTACCCCTTTTCACCTCCCAGTCCACCCCTGGTTTCTACTGGTCCCGCATGATGTGGGATAGTCCCTGTCTTCCAGCTCTCCAAACCCTAGGATCCCTGCTGTCTTTGTCATCCATAGATTAAGTTTCTTTTCCCTGAGAGTAGTAGTGTTCGTTTTGTGTTTCCTTTAATGCTAGGTAGGAACTTCCCTGGGGTGTGTATGTCGCACTTGTGCTCACATTCATTACCTGTATTGCATCCTGTTGTTGTACAGCTTTTCTTGTGATGTAGCAAGCTCCGTGTGTGTAGGAATGGACATTTCAGCAGACTTGCCATAAACACTATTTTGAGTAGTAACAGGACCAACAGATTTTAGTGGGGTAGCCGTTCTGATTTTATTAGAAACGGACCGCTCCTGGAAGGAGTTTTACAAACACAAGGAGGGAGCTTCCCTCCTTTGCCACCCTCTTCTGGGACTTTGGGCACTGCCAGTGGCCTGTAGAATAAAATGTCCTCTGTTGGATCTCAGTCAGCTCCTCAGTTTCACTGCCCACTTTTCAGACGCTGCCGGGCAGATCCCTGCCTCCCACCTGTTCCCCTAGCTTAAGGTGGTGAAGCCCCACTTCTCTGGTTAACCAAATCTCCAGCCGCTGCACTCACAACCCATGTCCTCTGTGAATCCTTCGGTTCATTCAAACCCCTTCGGTGTTTATTAGTGACTCTTCTCACTTGGCACCCAGAATATACAGTGTGACTAGCTCTTAGATTTGTATGCACAAACGACTAACCTCTCCAAGCCAATTATAAATATCTGAAGGCCAACACGGGGGCTTTTCTACCAGTGTGTGCCCATTCACATGTGTGTGTGCATGTGTGTGCACGCATGCGTATGTATGTGTAGGAGAAGCCCACTTAGAGTAAGTGCTCAGTAAAGGCATGCTGTGGCAAGGATGGTAGTGACAGCTAGTGTGATTAAGCTCAGCAGGAATCATTTGGGGAATTAAAATCAGCTGATTTAACACTGTGTTGCAGCTAATCCATCATTCTCCCCCTTTCAGCATATGGCTGTAGAATCCTGAATAGGATTCTGTTATTTTCCAGTCACATTGCTCCTCACAGCTCCTACTAATTGACTGCAATTAGCATGGAAGAGAATCCAAACTTTTTTGTTTTTTTAACCACTTCTCGCCTTAGACACACACATCTCACAGCCTATTAGAGACAGGGCATCTCATTTTCAACAACCATTTAGTTTTCAGAGACCTATTATTTTGTTTGATTTTTAAAAAACTCACACCAAATATTGAGAAAGCTCACAAATCTTGGTTTCCTCCTGCACAAAGCAGAAATGCCTCCACATCTTTGAGTTCCACATCCATAGATTCAGCCAACCACAGATGGAAAATATTTGGAAAAAATTTCCAAAAAGGAAAACATGAATTTGCTATGCCCATAACAATTTACATACCATATATATTGTATTAGGTATCATAAGTAATCTAGAGATGATTTAAAATATGCAGGCCTGGGACTTGCCTGAAGGTTGAGTGTTTAAGAACCACCTTTCAATGCTGGGGAGTGGGGTTAGCTCCCTGCTTGGGGAACTAAGGTCCCACATGCTTAGGAGCAACTAAGCCTGCACACCACAGTTGCCAAGACTGCTCACTCTGGAGCCTTGGTGCCACAACCAAAGTCCTTGCACCACAGCGAAAAATCCCAGTGATGCAGCAAAGATCCTGTGTGCCGCAACTAAGACCAAACGCAGCCAAGTAAATAAATATTTTTAAAATGCAGGAGTTTGTGTGTAGGTCATATGTAAATACTTCACCATTTTATATAAGGGACTTGAGCATTGGCAGGTTTTGGCATCTATGCGGTTCGGAAACCAATCCCCTTTGGATGCCGAGGGACAGCTCTAGTAGTGCCCCCCCCCGAGGGCTGCCAGCAGAGCTTAGTGATCACACGCACGCCTCTAGCACAGTGCCCTCAGGTAGCACACACGCGATCTCACACTGCTTCCTGAGGTCCTTTGTGCGTCATTGCCTCACTTTATCTTCACAGAACCTACTAGATAGGCCGGGTGCTGGTGTATGTTCCTTTGATAGATGAGGAAACAGGCACAGGTCAGTGAGAGAAATCGCCCAGGGCCTGTGATTCATGAAGAGCCAGGACTGGGTCTGAGGGCTCGCCCAGCCTGCTTTGCTCCAGTGCTGCTGCTCCTGGCCACGTTCCTCGTGGGGGTGGCAGCAGAGAGGACGGCCTCTGCCTGTGGAAGGAACCCTCACCCTTGGCTCATGCTGAGGAAACTACCATTTGTCTCTAAAAGTGAGCCTGAGTGTGTCTGAGGGACTCACCCTCATTATGGTCAGGCCACCTCCTTACCCTCAGCCTTCCTGAACCTTCATCTCTGCTTGTGGCCAGCAGTGGGATTCATTAAAGTTTAAAATATTGTGTATTTGTCTTGCATCCCAGTTATCCTGGGAAGTTCCAGATGACTTGGGAGATTTTATAGGCTCCGCTGAAAAACACCCAGGCAGTGACGGGCATTGATGCCCAGAGACCAACTGGCTAAGCAAGGGTTGATTTTTGAAAAAGCCCTGTAACCCTAGAAGCTCCTAATCGGGAGGCTAAGAATGAAGCATTTTAATCCTCTCTATAGTCTCCTCATTAAGTGACTCTCATTAGTCATGGGTAAAGTTTCTCTCCCAAGGTGTGTGTTTTTTGCGATATTAATGAAATTTCAGGTTTCCCAGCTCAGGCTTTCCCAGCTGTGGCCTGCCAGTGCTTTCAGCGGTGAGAAAGAAGCTCTTTGCCAAGAATTCATCATGTAATGAAAACAGGAAAGAATGGAAAATGAAGCAGTTATCAGGGCTGCTGCTAAAGGTCACAGTTTCATTGACAGAACTGGAGCCATCCAGCTGGAAGAGAAAAGCTCATTCTCATCTGCAGGCAGCATGAAGGGTATAGCAGCAAGGATCAGATGGCCTCCACTCACGGCACGATGTAGTGGTCCACATGTAGTGGTTACAGAGATCAGTCGTTTCTGGGAAGATTACTGAGGAGAAAAGGTGAACCATGCATTCGTTATGGTCTTAGGCAGGTCACTTTTAGCGACAGGAATGACAACACATCACCACATAGGCATTTGGGAGCAAGACAGAGGTCAGGGAGCCATTGCTCCTCGTTCTTTCATTAGGCATGGTGGTGGAAAGTCCCCCCAGAGTGAGGTCTCCTTGGTCTCCACAGCAGAACCCACGCCCTGTGTTATGAGTGCTGTCAGACATAGACCTTGCTGTGTGAGTGGATTAGTGCATCACTCTGTGGCAGAGGTCTCAATACTAGCGTGAGTGCATCTCCCAGGGAGCTGCTCAAATGGCAGATGGTAGGGCCCCCTACCCAGAGATCTAGATTACGTGGATCAGCATTTTTTTAATGCAAAGTGGTTGCTTACAGTACTTTAAGAACCACTGCCTGGTAGTGGCATGGCCACCTATTTTTAGAGAACTGCCTTTAAAATTAATCACCAAGTGACTGCCCCAGGCACCGTCCTAGGCCTGTTGGAATTTGCAGAAGATTCATGCACTGTGAGCCTTATCCTTCAGAAGAGTATATTGGGAATGGAGTGGGCAGAGCAGGATTGGCCAGAATTAAGTGCTGGACCATTGTTGGGGTTCCAAGAGGGCTGGAGAGTGGGGGTCTGCTAGGCAGAGCTGATGGGGCTCTGCCAGGCCTGGGGGACTGGAGGATTTGTACTGATGGCTCCGAGGGAAAGAGGGCATTTCTGATGAGGGGCTCCCAGTGTGTAGGCAGCCTTGAGCTTGTCACATTACCAGTCTGAAAGCCTGTGTCTCCTTCTCAAGGAAGTCATAGGCTCAGGGGGCATTGGCCAAGGCTCCCTGAAACCTGGTGTTGGTGAGCCTGGAACAGGCACCAGGTCTGAGCAGCAGCCCAGCCCACCATCAGCGGGTGAGGACTTAGCCCAAACCACGCTGGAAATGACAACATTCTAAGGTTTTTAAGACTGTGCTCAGAAATAGAGGGTATCTTGGGTCACCGTAGACTGTGGTCTATGGGAGTTCAGAGACTCAGTATTTATACCTTGATGTTTGCATGGAAGGTGTGTTCTAGATTTTGAAATCAATTCTGTGTGATCCTGTGGTGGGACTTACGGGACTGTCACATCTTTTAAAGGATAAGAAAACAGGTAGGTTGTTCTTGAAATTCTCACAGAGATATGGGGTGGAATTGAGTCTCTTGTACAGGCCCTGTGACCCTCCCCTCAGCTGAGTCCATCCTGCTGCCCCACTGAGAAAAGTTGCATGAGAGGACCTAGGGCTCTTGGAGGCATTTTTCAGTCTCTGTCTCTTTAAAATATATGTGTGTGTGTGTATATATATATAATTTCCTGTCTTATTACCCTTCAAGATCCATCTAAAATGTCTCTTTCTGCACAAATAGCTCTGTTATCTGAGACCACCTCCCTCCCCCGAAATCCTGTCCTTCTGAACACAGTCCAATTTCTTCATCCTTTCACTTATTAAGATTGTTAAACTATGGTACTATGTCCCTTCTGCCACTTTATATGGTAATTACGTCTGTGATAGTGTTTCCCATTATGCTAGACTATAATAACCTTGAAGTAAGGAGTTAGGTAATAGTCATACTTTTTTCTCTTTTCCCCTGCTTTAGCTCTTAGGGTCATAATGGATAAAAATACTTGTCTCTCATTTATTAACCCTTCAGTGTGAACTTATTGATTGATTTCAATTTGCCTAATCATAAGAATTCAGTTCAGTTCAGTCGCTCAGTTGTGTCCAATTCTTTGTGACCCCATGAACCGCAGCACGCCAGGCCTCCCTGTCCATCACCAACTCCCGGAGTTTACCCAAATTCATGTCCATTGAGTCAGTGATGCCATCCGACCATCTCATCGTCTGTCGTTACCTTCTCCTCCTGCCCTCAGTCTTTCCCAGGATCAGGGTCTTTTCACATGAGTCAGCCCTTTGCATCAGGTGGCCAAAGTATTGGAGTTTCAGCTTCAACATCAGTCCTTCCAGTGAACACCCAGGACTGACCTACTTTAGGATGGACTGGTTGGATCTCCTTGCAGTCCAAGGGACTCTCAAGAGTCTTTTCCAACACCACAGTTCAAAAGCATCAATTCTTTGGCACTCTGCTTTCTTTATAGTCCAACTCTCACATCCATACATGGCCACTGGAAAAGTGATAGCCTTGACTAGATGGACCTTTGTTGGCAGAGTAATGTCTCTGCTTTTTAATACGCTGTCTAGATTGGTCATAACTTTCCTTCCAAGCAGTAAGTGTCTTTTAATTTCATGGCTGCAATCACCATCTGCAGTAATTTTGGAGCCCAGAAAAATAAATAGTCTGACACTCTTTCCACTGTTTTCCCATGTATTTCCCATGAAGTGATGGGACAGGATGCCATGATCTTAGTTTTCTGAATATTGAGCTTTAAGCCAGCTTTTTCACTCTCCTCTTTCACTTTCACCAAGAGGCTCTTCAGTTCATCTTCACTTTCTGCCATAAGGGTGGTGTCATCTGCATATCTGAGGTTATTGATATTTCTCCTGGCAATCTTGATTCCAGCTTCTGCTTTCTCCAGCCCAGTGTTTCTCACGATGTACTCTGCATATAAGTTAAATAAGCAGGGTGACAATATACAGCCTTGACATACTCCTTTTCCTATTTCGAACCAGTCTGTTGTTCCATGTCCAGTTCTAACTGTTGCTTCCTGACCAGCATATAGGTTTCTCAAGAGGCAGGTCAGGTGGTCTGGTATTCCCATCTCTTTCAGAATTTTCCATAGTTTATTGTGATCCACACAGAAAAAGGCTTTGGCATAGTCAATAAAGTAGAAATAGATGTTTTTCTGGAATTCTCTTGCTTTTTCGATTATCCAATGGATGCTGACAATTTTATCTCTGGTTCCTCTGCCTTTTCTAAAACCAGCTTGAACATCTGGAAGTTCACGTATTACTTAAGCCAGGCTTGGAGAATTTTGAACATTGAATTACAATATTTATATTGATTGATTCAGTTTTCTAAGGTTATGCAACAAATCACCTCAAAACTTAGTAGCTTTTAAAACTAAATTTTTCCTCTTATTCTATGGGCCATAAACTTGGAAAATTGGACTAGGTGGATCTTCTGCTCCAAGTGGCATCAGTGAGTGTCCCTTGCTTGGCTGTATTCAGCTGGTAGCTGCGCTGGGCTGGAAGGTACCAGGAGGTGTCACCCATATATCTGGTGCTCATCCTCCAGTGGCTGAGCCCAAGTTTCTTTCCAGCATGGTGGCTGGCTGCCCCAGAGAGTTCTAGAGGCTGCCAGACCTCTTAAAAGGTAGACCCAGAATGGGCATAGTTAGTATCACTTCTTTGTATCTGGTTGTCCAAAGTAAGCCACGAGGCCAGCCCAGGCTCAAGGGGAGGGAAGCAGATTCTGTCTTTTGATAGAAGGGGCATGCCCATCAGGGAAGGGGTACTAATGGGGCCATCTTTGCAGACTATGTACCATAGTCATAAGGGTAACTAATATTGAGCATTCTCTGTTGTCAGGTACTGTGCCAAGTATCTTTATGCTTTTTATCATTTAATCTTCACACAGTTCTAAGAAGACGGTGCTATTACCATTTCCTTTTTGTGTTAAATAAAGAAACTGAGGCTTGAAAAAATTAAGTAACTTTTCCCAAAGTGACACAGCTCTCCTTTGAGAGGACTGGACTTGAGACAAGGTAATCTAATTTGGAACCTGTTCTTGGCAAAGAAAAACCTTGATGAAACTTGTAGACAAACTCTGAATTCTTTTACGTGCATGTCTTTATGTTACTTGCTGTGGGAAATCAAAAAGAATAAGCCACATCTGGGAACTAAGGGTGAAATATACAAGATAATATATGTATTGAGTAATAGTATAAGCCAGTAAGTAGTATGTTAAACAGATGGGCTCTGCAGTAAGTGATGGAGGAGTTTGGAAAAATGGAAAGTGCAGCTGTCTTGAAGGAGGTAAGAGATAGGTCCTTTGGATGAGCTGCTGATCCTTAGGAATATTCATGGGACTAGGGATTAGCATGAGCCCTAGCAGGAAGGCCAGAAGAGACTGGAGCTCACCAATGGAACCAGCAGATGGAGAATAGACTGGGTCCTGACCCCACAGAGCTGGGGGGGGGCCAATCCAGGAGTTCAGACTTCCTAAGGCAGCCTAGAAGGGTCCTCTTGTTGTGAATAATCAGATTCCCTGGCTGGAGAGAATCCCTCAAGGCTGGTTCTTGACAGCTAGGACTGTGGTTGTCCGTTTCTGCTTACCCTAGAGGATCCCAGTGCCAGTCAGAGAAGTACGCTGTTAATATACACAGAAGAATGTACCTCAGAGATCTTCCATCCAACTTCCATGTTTAGAGATGAGGGAATCCAAGTTCAGAGACCAAGTGATTTGCCCCAAGTGACAGCCAAGACCACAACAGAAGTCCTTCGAATTTCAGGGTGTTTGGCAGCCTACATGGACTCTGGAGTCAGACCCCTCTGCTTCTGATGAGGTTAACACCCTTGTGCAAGTTTCTTCACCTCTCCATGCTGGAGTTTCTTCATTTGAACAGTGGAGCTATTAACACCTGCTGCATAGAGGTGTGGATGAAGCCCCTTGGATAAAGCACTGAGAACTGTGCCAGTCTGTGTCGAGTATTCAGTGAGTGATAGTAATTATAAGAAAACCTTCCTAAGTGATCCGTGCAAAGAAATAGAGGAAAACAATAAAATGGGAAAGAGTGGAGAGCTCTCTTCAAGAAAATCAGAGATACCAAGGGAACATTTCATGCAAAGACAGGCACAATAAAGGACAGAAAAAGTATGGACCTGACAGAAGCAGAAGATACTAAGGAGAGGCGGCAAGAGTGCACAGAAGAGCTGTACAGAGAAGATCTCAGTGACCCGGACAACAGCCATAGCGTGGCCGCCCGCCTAGAGCCAGGCACCCTGGAGTACGGAGCCCGGTGGCCGTGGGAGCGTCACTACGAACGAAGCTAGTGGGGTGATGGATTCCAGCTGAGCTATTTCAAATCCTAAGAAAATGATGCTGTGAAAGTGCCAATATGCCAGCACATTTGGGAAACTCAGCAGCGGCCACAGGACTGGAAAAGGTCAGTTTTCATTCCAATCCCTAAGAAAGGCAATGCCAAAGAATGCTCAAACTACTGCACAATTGTACTAATATTACACACTTACAAAATAATGCTCAAAATTCTCCAAGCTAGACTTCGACAATTCGTGAACCAAGGGCTTCCAGATGTTAAGCTGTGTTTAGAAAGGTAGAGGAACCAGAGATCAAATTGCCAACGTCTGCTGGATCATAGAAAAATCAAGAGAATTCCAGAAGAATGTCTACTCCTGCTTCATTGACTATGCTAAAGCCTTTGACTATGTGGATCACAACAAACTGTGGAAAATTCTTCAAGAGAATTCTTCAAGGTCAGGCAGAACACCTGGCCTGCCTCCTGAGAAATCTGTATGCAGATCAAGAAGCAGCAGTTAGAAATGGACATGGAACAACGGACTGGCTCCAAATTGGGAAAGGAGTACGTCAAGGCTGTATATTGTCACCTATATATGCAGAGTACATTATATGAAATGCCAGACTGGATGAAGCACAAGCTAGAATCAAGATTTCAGGGAGAAATATCAATAACTCAGATATGCAGATGACACCACCCTTATGACAAAAAGCAAAGAGGAACTAAAGAGCCTCTTGATGAAAGTGAAAGAGGAAAGTGAGAAAAACTGGCTTAAAACTCAACATTCAGAAAACTAAGATCATGGCATGGTCCCATCACTTCATGGCAAATAGATGAGGAAACAATGGAAACAGTGAAAGACTTTATTTTTGGGGCTGCAAAATTGCTGCAGATGGTGACTGCAGTCATGAAATTAAAGACACTTGCTCCTTGGAAGAAAAGCTATGGCCAACCTAGACAGCATATTAAAAAGCAGAGACATTACTTTACCAACAAAGGTCTGCATAGTCAAAGCTCCAGTTTTTCCATTAGTCATGTATGGATGTGAGAGTTGGACCATAAAGAAAGCTGAGCACCCAAGAATTGATGCTTTTGAGCTGTGTTGTTGGAGAAGACTCTTGAGAGTCCCTTGGACTACAGGGAGATCAAACCAGTCAATCCTAAATAAAGGAAATCAGTCCTGAATATTCATTGGAAGGACTGATGCTGAAACTGAAACTCCAATACTTTGGCCAGCTGATGCGAGAACTGACTCATTTGAAAAGACCCTGATACTGGGGAAGATTGAAGGCAGGTAGAGAACGAGATGACAGAGTATGAGATGGTTGGATGACCTCACCAACTTGATGGACATGAGTTTGAGCAGGCTTCAGGAATTAGTGATGGATAGGGAAGCCTGGCATGCTACAGTCCATGGGTTCGCAAAGAGTTGGACACAATTGAGTGATTGAACTGAACTGATTGGGGGCCTTCCCTGCTTCTCCCTTAAGCTGGGACCTGTGTGTTTACGTATGTGGTATTATGTTCTTCCTTGGTCAGTGTATCTCCCATCACAGGTCTTAGTTCTGAGCACATTATCTATAGGTTTCTGGGAACTGCTCCATCAAATGTCAAGAAATAGCAGCTGCTTCCTCTCCACAGACCTCCCTTGGTCCTTCTCACATCTGGAGCGGCTCCACCACAGCTCAGTCTCATAACCTACACCTGCCCTCCTCCCCGGCGGTCTTGGGAGAACTCTGAGGCCATGGGCTGAGAGAGGCAGCCTGGCTAGAACCCAGACCAAGATTCCCATCCAGACTCAGCTGCCTAACCACAGGGGGTCCTTTGGCAAGTAAACTGCTCTGACTTACCTTGGAGCATTTTTGGGAAGATTAGAGACATTGTTCTAGCATAGTGCCAGGCACACATTAGAAACTCATAGTCACTTGATTAATTCCTGGTGGCACAACCTGAGATTTGCAACTTTGGGGGCTGCTGTCTCATTGGCACACACACTGCCTGGACATTGCAGTGACCACACAATGGCATCACTACATGTCTCTGGAGGTCTTGGTTCTGGGAAGGGAACTGTGAATCTGGATTTGATCCAAAGAGCTAGTCTCAGAAGCAGCCTGTGATCACCTGAGTTGTCCTTCTAGAGTCAAAGCTCTCACCTGTCCTCTTGTCTCAGACAGGGCTTCCTTTCCTCTGACTCAACAAAATCAGGACCGCAAAACCAGGGGTCACAAGCAAAGAGTGCTCACAGCCTCCATTGGTCAGCCCTTCCAGGTCCCCACTCACACCTCACAAGCCCACACTTGAGGCTTCTTTTTAATACCTCTGTAGAAACATCAGAATTGAAGCTGAACTGAAAGCCCAGAGACTTCTCTGTGGCCCTAAGGACCCGAGCTCCTTTCTCCCAGAGGACAAGTGAGGTCCAGATCTCCCAGGTGGCAGGAAGCACAGAGGTGCCAAGGGCCAGGGCTCAGTATGACTGTCCACGCCTCTCACTGAGGCTCCCTTTATAGAAAGATGCAGACTAACCTGAGAAGTTCCCCCTTGACTTTTCAGGGCTGCCAGGCAGGAATTCATCATTGAACCAGGTGTCAAGTGGATGATTCTATGGTTCTCTCATGAGTGCAAGCTCAGCCTGGCTGTAAGACTGTAATGTTGGAGACAGCATAATAACAGGATACTTGGTCTTTGGTCACTCCGCTCCTCCAGTACTTTCCTTCTTCAGACTAAGTTGTGCCCTCCCAGACTTGGGGAAGGAGCATGTGAAATGAATAGACCAACAGGAGTCTGACACAAGGACAGAATAATATTGTCATTTATAACAAATATCTGTTGATCATTTATGCTGGTATATATATATATATATATATATATATATATATAAACTGTAAAGGGTAAATGTAAATTGCATGTATATGATATGTTTGCATATGATATATACTATATATATGATAAGTACACAGAACAAATGGCCTAGCACTATGCTAAGCCAAAGGGCTATAATAGGGCTATAATACTATAAATTCATTCATTCATTCATTCAGCACCTGTTTCTTATGTCATTGCTACATACAAAGTACTGAGTGTTGGGAATCCAGCAGTGAACAAAACAGCTGGAAATCTGTGCCCTCATAAAACTTATATTCAAGGGGGTTGGGGGGAAAATGGCAATAAACAGGTTAAAAAAACCCACAATGTCAGGTGGTGATAAGACAAAAACAAAGCAAGAAACAAAAGCAAGGGCAGGTGAAGTAGAGTTCTGAGAAAGGGTATTTGTGTGTCTGTTGTAATCTGGGATATCCGCAGAAGCCTCTCTCATAAATTACAGTAACATTTGAGCAGGGCTGTTAAAGTGTGAGCCATTTACCTGGGGGAGGAGTGTAACCAGTGCAAACACCCTGAGCAGGAGTGTGCCTGGCATTCCTAAAGAACATCGAGGGAGCCAGCATGGCTGGAGCAGAGTGAGCTAAGGACAAGATAGGAGGAGATGGGCCAGAGGGAAGGCATGCACTCCCCTGACCATCCTAGAAAAGAAAGAACATAGTCTTGTAAAGCTTAGATAATGGGACAAGGTAGGATGTGGTAAGGACAGACTAAGGGGCCCAGTGATTTTAAACAGAAGAGTATCCTCTCTGGGATGGGGGCAGTCAAGGAAGGCCCCTGACAGGAGCCAGGACTTGACCTGATAAGAGGAAGGACAGTGCAGCCAGCTGGACGCTGATCCTGGCAGGAGAAACGTGAGGGATCCTCAGAGTTTGCGCAGGGCCTAGTGAAGACAAAGCCAGACACAGAGCTGAAGCCTGTGTTTAGAGGGCCTTGGATGGCTGATGAGAAAGTTGTGAAAAATCAGCAGAAGCCTGCCTGTCCCACGTTCCGTACCCCCATGCAGACAGCCTGGCCCAGGCCAATGGTGGTGCCAGCTCTCAAAAGCTTCCCAAACCCAGCCTGTTCATCCCTTCCCTGCTGACTCATACTTTCCTGTATCCCTTCCAGTGATGACTATGGCTCTGCCAGGGGCACAACCAGGTCCCCTCCCACCCACAGTCATCCTCCCCAGACATCAGTCTTTGAGTTCTGCCGGAATTCTCTTTCGTCTTGCTGGAACCACTGGATTCCCACAGCCAGCGGGGGTGGATAGCTATTCCTATGAAAAGTGTTGCTCAGTTTCTGAATTAAAAAAGGCATGTGAGAGCTGAAGATAAGGATCCCCCATTCCAAGTCAAGCTTAACCGTGAGCAAACCCTGAGCCTTACTCACCTCTTTCCGTCCATCACTAATGACCTGGGTATGAGAAAAGCAGGGAGGTGTTGTCGCCATATGACATGGCAAAAAGGGATTAGCTGTTAATGCCATTTGGTTTAGAGATGCATTGTTGCATAAAATACTCTGAAGGAGTTCAAATGTCCCCCAGGCTAATGCTTACATCCTCAGGTTGGTAACACTATAGCTGAGTATTGTTTTACTTGCCATTTTTCAAAAGAGGGAGAAAAATACTTAAGCCATTATTCATTTGAATAATAATACATTTGAAGGAAACAACCCCAACTCTCAAACCCTATTTCTGTGGGCAGGATGTGGTGGGGCTATTGTTCCCTCCGAAGCCACCTTTCCACCTACAGAAACTGGTCTGGGTCATGATCAGATTATAGGGAGTGTTAGGAGGCTTTGAGGATTTGGAGAGAAAGTCTTAAAGATGGCAGCCTAGCTCTAGCAAAGAGGATACGATCACTGACTTCAAAGCCAGACACACGTGACCTCTGTTTTTGGTGCTGGTTGACTCTGAGCACATTGTTGAAACTCCTTGAACCTTAGTGTTCTCATCTTAAAAATAAAGAAATAAGTGAGCAGGTGTTAGCAACGCTGTGGAGGTAATCATCTTGTAGTGTGGAAGTGTATTTAATCAACAGGTGGTGTGCAATGTTTTGAGATAATTATATCTCAGTAAATCTGGCAAATAATTGAGGTTAGGGTGATAATGACCATCTCCTAGAGTTGTTTCAAGGTTTGGGTGTGAAAAAGTCTGGGAAAGTGCCTACCATAGTGACTGAATAATTATACCAGTTTTCCTCTTTCCTGGCACTGGGACTTTCCTCTTTCCTCAGCTGGGAGTCAGGAAGAAGGGTAGTTGGGTGTGGTACTGATTGGCTAGAGGCCCTTCCTCTATATTTATCTTCTTTATAAGCCAATTATACTTTTGATAAAATTTTGAGGAAAAAAGTTGAGGCTACATAGCATTTAAAATTCTTAAAAAAAAAACACACACACAAAAAAACGTACTGGCAGTGATTGCCAAATTATTGAAGTTCCCAGATGAAGGAGTAAATGTTGGGTCTTGGCAAAGTGGCTTGGGGAATTTCTGAGTGTGAAATTTGAATAAAGAAATCTAAACTGGGGCGGGGGGTGGGTGCAGGGAGAAACCTTTCTCCAGATCTTATCACTGTATAATGAAGACTTGTATAAAAACTATTTGTCCCTACTGCATGTTTACTTAGCAATGAGCAGGATATCTTGCAGGCCAAAAGTTCAGACTACTGTTAGCTCCCAAGTGTTGTGTGAACTTAAAATGAACCAACTTCACAAGTGGCTCGAAAAATACTCTGACCCACAAATGTTCCCACCTCCCACATGTTCCCCAACATTTGCCATGGTCCTGGGGAGCTGGGTGTTAAATATCTGGAAAGATGAAATGAAGGCATGGTGATAACACTCCCTCCCCAGTACAGCCTCTACTCTCAACACTTTTTCCAGATACTTCCTTGGGAGTAAAGTTCTTGTTCCATTACATCAAGCTTCCAGGCTTAGCCATAGTTTATAATGATAAACAAAGCTCTGCCAACTCCAAACAGTGAATTGATAAAAATAGAAGATTTATTTTGATTTGTTTTTTAAATGCTAGCATAGTTTTTGAATTTTCATACTTTTCACTGTAGTGACTATGATGTCTTCAAGTTAGGACCTAGTCTTACTGATGGACATTTGAAGTGTCAGCATGATTCCTAGCTTATAGTATAGATTCCATGTGTAATTTTTGTAGTTGCTTAGGCATCATATATACTGTTAACATGCAGTTTACTGATAGTACGATCATGGCCTTGGCTTAAATCCTATCTCTGTTTTAACTGGCTGTGTGATTTTGGTCAAATAACTTAACTTCTCTGTGCTTCAATTTCTTTATCAGCAACATGAAGATAGCAGTAACTAATAAGGCTACTTTTGAGAACTCAATGAATGAATAATGTAAAATCTTCAGTAAACTATATAACACATATAATTTACAGTTCTCTTCAGGTTTACCATTTCTTGCTCTCCTACCTTCTACCGGTTTCTCTGTGCCTCTCATACCTTCCTTCTGTGAGAGTATTAGTTCCAGAGAGGTTGGAAACCAGTTGTCAGTTTTGCCACCATTTCCTTTTTGCAGTTGCACTTGCCTCATGAGAGCCTTATGTTCCCACACAGATATTCCTAAAAACTGTTGTTAAATAAACAACAGTCTTACTAGTCACAGTGAATGAAAAGCTAGGAACAGAACTGAGATCTCCAAATTCTTCCATTGGGCTTACAGCACTTCTTAGAAGCTAATGAACATTAAAGATGTCCCAAGGGGAATCTTACCCCAACCAAGATACCCACAAACCCAGAAATGGCAGAAATGACACCCAGAAATGACACCCATGCTCTCCTCATGGTAGCTAGGCAGTAGGAAAAAAGTCCTTCTTCTCAAATAAATCTCAACCTAGGCCATCCCTTTTATCTTTACTGGCCATGTTTCTCTGACTGCATTATGGGTTTATGTTATTAATTTAAAAAAAAAAAAGATAAACTAATTTTGCTCCTGGGGTCTAAGATGAACCTTTGGATTAGTTCAGCCTTCCTCTTCCAGAAGACTGCTCTGCCTAGTATTCCTTAAAGTGTCTCTTTTCTTATTTATTCAAGAAATAGTTAAGGATGATAATGCTAATATTTGATAAAGCTGCCTTGATTAGGGCCCAAGTCTCAGCTTGCTAATTCACCACTGTTCTAGGAGAAAGATGTCTGGGGTTCCTACCACCATCTCCTCTCATTGAGGCGGTTCTCTATGGGTCTCCATGGCAACTTAGATTTATTCATCCTCCATTTGAATTGGTTGTGCTTCCCAGCTATTATGCTTGCAGGCCTGTTCTGTTTCTGGAATTGCCATTTTTTACCTACTGACTGTAGGACATTTGATCTTAGCTGGTATCTCAGAACTAAGTTTGACTTGTTAGCCATGGCTGGAAGCTCCCTGAAGGCAAGTCCTGTGTCTTGGGCATCTGAGCCGTACACAGGGTCTGGCTTCTGGGGGTGACCAGGAAACATTAACTAAATTGAACTGAACCAGGCCTTGAAGGATGATGAGAATTTAGCTGGAAGGACTGGAGAGCTGGGGCCTTCTAGGGAGAGGTTTCTACAGGAAAGAAGAGACAGGTGGGAAGCAGGAGTTACAAGGGGCAAACTGTAATTGGACTGCAATTTAGTTACATATGAGAGTAATTGGAGGGCAGACAGATGGCCATTTGCTTTGAATACCTTGAACAGTGTTGTCTATTCTGGCTTCAGGTTAGAATCACAGGGGCTACATTAGAGCCATACCACACCTGGCCTCACCCTAGTTCAGTTAAAATTGAATCCCTGTGGCTGGGGCCTGGGGACGCTGAGAACCACTGACTCTGACTTAGGGCTCCTAGGGACACTTTGCAGACTGTGGTGAGAGCCCCACACCAGGAGGCCTCTGTCACTATAAATTGCTAATGGTCGTGCGGAAATGGCAGAATCTGTCTCTAAGTCTTCCAAGCTGGAGTTTAGAATTCTAGAGTGACTCTAGAAAGAGTTGGGTAAAAAATCAGTGCAAAAGATCTGTTGATGACACCGCAGAATGATCGGTAATGACTAGTTAAAATCAGAGCAGCCAGTGCTACAGACTTCTGAAGACCCCGCTGCCCCTACTCTCCTGTCATCATAACCCTTGCGCTCTGAACATGATTGATTTCTGAATGCTTGCAAACTGACGAATCTCAAGTTTAAGTGTAGTTCAAATGTCACCCTATATCTAGGTCACAGAAAAAGTCGCTGTAAGTCCCAGGAATGAGAAGTTTTCAAGTTAATTCGGGTGATGTTCATATTTGTAGTATTCAAAATAAATCATTCTGTTTGTCATATCCTGACTTTCGAAAATCATTTCTGTTCATGAGTAAGTGACGGAAGGTGTTCATTTCCTAAGTAAGTTTAGGTTTTCCAGGTGCTCAAGTTCACGGCAAGGACTCAGTCTCAAGTGTGTCTTATATTGGTACCAGTCATTGAGCCATAGGACTGGGAAATAATCACCCTTGATTATGGAGTCCTGGGTATGCCCATGTCCTGTGTGAGAATTTTAAAGCCATATTAAAACAAAATGCTTCTCATGGAAGGATGCACTTGTCTGTCTTTTCTTCCATAAGTTATCTCCTGGTGCTCGGGCTCTTATTAAGTCACATAGCCTTAATGCAGCACACATGCCCTTTTGGGAGCATACTGGATTTTAAAAGAAAATCACATAAGCATGTTTCTCCTTACACTTGTCCAAATTCAGGTCACATCCACCCTGGCTTCTAGAAGAAAGGCTGAAAACTACAATGAGAAAGTTGCAGCATTTGCAGGAATTACAGGAATCTTGACACATAGCCTTGGGCAAGCAAATACTATCCTGAATAGCCATGAAGGCAGTGACTTTTTTACCGAGCTAATTGCCAGCTCACAAATAAGAGCTTTTCTGCTTCAAGAGGAATGAACAACAGAGTACCGAAGTGTTTCCTTGTGAATACTTTTCCATTCGCATCACAGCAAAATAGTGATCAGTTTACATTACATTTTTTAGTTAAATTCAGAATTCTTTGAGCTGGAGGAATTTCACTTAAAACCGTACCACACTCCCAACAATTTCATGTTGGAAAAGCAAGGTTCCATTTTTTTTCTTTTTTTTAATTTAATTTTTAATTGGAGGAAAATTGCTTTACAATGTTGTGTTAGTTTCTGCTGTTCAGCAAAGCAAATCAGCCATAATTATACATACATCCCTCCTTCCTGAGCCTCTCTCCCCTCCGCCAACCCACCACTCTAGGTCATCAAGAGCGGGCTGGGCTCCTTGTGTTATATAGCAACTTCCCACCAGCTATCTGTTTTACACATGATAATGCATATGTATCAGTGCTGCTTTCTCCATTCATCCTACCCTCTCCTTCCCATCTCTGCATTCGCAAGTCCATTCTCTCCATTTGCATCTCCATTTTTAAGACTTTAGCTTGAAGACTCTTATTTTCTACACTGAAGACATTGTAAGACATTGAACTTCTCTATGTTGATTGTTACCAAAATGTATGATTTCTATAACATAGGTTGTGATACAGTTTGATGTGACAGTCCCCTTTCCAGGAATTCTATTTTTATTTATTTATTTATTAATACATGAGCTATAGCTAAACTCCAAAAGCTGACTGCTGGGAATACCAGCCAGTTAACATTAACATTATTGAAAACAGTAGATTAATGTGAAAGGAGAGTCCAAATTGATAGGTTTGCTGTTTAACAAGGGCCTATGCCTGCTGGTCTTTTATAGCGTGTGGATCTCATTGATTCCCCAGCTAAGAAGCTTCCATGGCTGACCTACATTCTGTCTCTGAATTTCCTGTTCCTGTTCATATTTTCCCGCCAATGTCCTAGCCGCAAAAGCATAATGTTGCCCCCTTTTATTGTTATTGAGGTGAGAAAAAAAGTTTTTCCCATTCATTTACTACCCAGATGAGTGGAATTTTTTCAGAAGGAACATTGGTAAGAAGAGTAAACAAAAGTAAATGGGAGAGGTTAGCGTCCAAGATGCTGTTCCAAATTTAAATACGGTCTAGCCACAGAGTAGAATGGCCAGCCAGCCTTAAGTGGTACAAATGCCAGTCTGTGATTCTTCTTCCCTTTGCCTCTGGAGAACCAAGGCCAAAGTCTCCCTGTCCCGTTGAAGCCCATGGTATGTCCCCCTGTTGGTCCTTTTTCATTTCAACCAGTAGCTTGAGCCCTGAGCACTGTGCAGTCAAGTAACAGTGGGAGGAGCAGTCTCCTCCAGGCCTTTCCATGGGAGTCTTCTCTCCATCTTATAAAATCCCAGAGGTGAGAGCAGGGGCTCCTCATTACCCACAGCCCAGCTGTGAGACCTTCTCCTGGTTCTCCCAGATAAATCAGTCTGGTGACTCTGGGCCTCTTCATGTATATTCCTATTTATAGACACTGCCCTGGTCAGCATTTTGACTTTCAGATATTGTTCTATCCATGTTGTTGTTTTGTGCCTAGAATTTTTAATGGAAGGAGAGCATAGAAAACTTTCAGAAACCATATTGTCCTGTCTGTAGTTCCTACCTTTTCAAGCCTTTTAAAATCGTGGTGATTTCCTGAGAGACTCTCTTTGTTTTATAATTTCATTCTAAACTCACAACTTCCCATCCAGCTTAAACATTTGAAGTGGGAAAACTCTATGGTGGGGCCTTTGGGGAAAACAGTTTTTGAAAGGTGTTGTGTAAATATGGGATTATTACTCCTCCTTGTGCCAAAATCATGTCAAATAAAACAGTTTCAGATCTGTACTTTTACTGACCTAAAGCCCTCTTTCATCACAATTATGTCCTTAATCTGTTCTAGGATCACTGCCATAATCTTATCACTCTAATTATAACCCCCCAAAATGTGAAATATGTTATATAACTCAGAGCTTGTTTGGACTTCTTATAGACATACTTATATGGCAAAACAAAACAAAACGAAAAACAACTTTCAGTTCAGCTGTGAAGGGGAAGAGTGAGATAATTATTCTAATTTTTTAAAAGTAATGTTAGAAATGCCCAGTTGATATCTTTGTGTAATATATTGCTTTAAAATTTTTTAAATCAATGGGTGGTTAAATAGTACACTCCTCGAGATGTGTGGCTCTGAAGGCAATTGCTGCATCTAATTATTATGGGAAATAATCCACGAGACAGTGAAGACAGGCACCTCTCCAGTTGGTAGGGAACAGAAGGAAGACTTTGGGTAGAGCGGTTGGGACCATGGAGGGGCCAGCCTCCATGGAGATGATGGCGGGGCCATAGATCCCGCTGTGAGAAGAGGCTGCGTTGCTGGATGACAAAGCAGAAATGTCTTTGCTCCATCTGCTTCCCCTGGCTGGAGGAGCAGGTGTGAACCCATCAGCAGGTCCAGAGTGCCATCTCTGAGTGGTTGCTCCACAGCTGTGTATCTTCGTGGATGTATGGCACAAAGTAATGGTTTTGCCATTCTCGTGTAGGAGTTCCAGCATCTTTCCTTACAAAATACTCAGGCCAATGGCTGTGCTAGTTTTCCCCCCAACCCCCTCCCCCAGCATCTGTTAGTCCCTAGACTGTTGTTACATCTCAGAGAAGGCCAGCAGTGGTCCTAGCCATTCTCACGTGACACTTTAGGGCTTTGATTCCAGAGTGACAGCTTTATTTTTGGCTGGAGCCATTCCATATAGTAATGCTATTGTATTAAGCTTTGACACAGTCCCCTTTTGTTTTGGCCATGCCTCGTGACTTGTGGATTCTTAGCTCCCCAACCAAGTATTGAAGCCCGAGCCCTCGGCAGTGAAAGTGCAGAGTTCAAACCAGTGGACCAGCAGGGAATTCCCTGTCGTAGTCCTTTATCTAATGCCAGCCAGTGCTCAGAATTTTCTCTTCATGGTCTTTCTCTGGAGTAGAGGAGGTTGCTGATTTAGCATGTGGTTATTCAATTTAGTATTTATGTCTTTCAGTGTTTTCAGTGCAAAGTCCTGTAGAAACCTGGATAGCCCAGCAGCTCCTGAGAGCAATAGGAATGCCGTGGAGTCATCATATACAAAAACTTTCATTTATGCTCATTTGATTATGAATGTGGTTGGCAAATAAATTAGGACAAATGAGCCACAGAGCTGCTCACACTTAGGGGTTCTCAGCTCCTCTCTGCCTCAGGCAGGGGGATCTCCTCAGGAGGGGGTGCTATGGCTCTACGCTGAGCAGTTCTAGTGGATGTTAGATCCTGTGCATGTATCTGATTATCCTATGGTGTGCTGTATTGTGTATGTTATATGTTTGCACTATTGTATTTCACAGAATAGTATGCACAAAATCACATTTCCTGTGCACTACAGGCTAGTTAAAGCAGCATTTTTTTCAAACTCCAGGTTATGTTTTTGACTAGAGGGTCATGAAATTCACTTAGTGTGTTTCTATGAGCATTTTTTTTAAATGAAAAAAAAATAGGATAGAAAATATGAGAGTACATCCATATCTTCTACAGGTAGTAAAGATAAGAGTTGTATTGGGAAACAATTTCAGTTACTGGTTTCTATGTATACGTGGGTTTTGACCTACAGTGTGGGGCCCTGCCAGGGGGAACTGAGTCAGCAGGTGAGAGACCAAAATAGCATCCCTAGAGGGCAAAGGCAACTCCTGGAAGGAGGTCTGACTCACAGAGGGTTCCCCTGCAATAACGGGGAGATGGTATCTGATGGTAAATCCCAGCCTAGCAAGCGGTAACTGGGATTCCATCCTGGTGGAGGTCGTGGGGTGAAGGCCCAGGGAAGATCCTATTCCTAAAAGATCAACTGCCATCCTTGGTCCCAAGCAAATTGGCTACTCAAAGGTTGGCCGATCAGCCAGACTCCCATCTCCAGGCTGGCTTGGCATTCTCCAGCATTCCTGTGTGGGCCTTGTCTGGCCTCCAGGGCTAAATGTGACTGTTTACCAGCAATACGTGGTGACACTGAGTTCCACAGGGCAGTGTTTCTCAAAATATAGCCCAGAGAACTTTGGCTTCACATCAGTGTCATCTGCTGAACTGGAACCTCTGGGCTGAGTCCCAGGCGATTTTGTTAACAACAAATGTTCCGGAAGACTCTCCTGCACATTGATAGTTTGAGAATCTCAGCTTTAGGGTTTCTTTAATATATATATCACATTGAAAGATGGAAAAACTTAGGCCTGGAGAGTTATTTTTTAATATGGCTTAATTTGGGGTTCTTCTTCTTGGCCACGGTTTTTACATACCTGGTTGAAAACTTAAAAGGGGGCGAAAAAGTCAACTGTTTATCTAACAGCAGCATCAGGATAGCTCTCCAGTGAAGGCTGATGTGTCTTGGGCACAACCCCTTCAGGAATCCTCCTGAAAATACTCTCTGATAAACACGGAGTTGGATGGGATTCAAGAGGTATTCCACATTCTCTGTTTACTTCTATGATGAATGAACATCGTTAGAAGAGCCCTATTTCCATTTCCATCTGTTAAACACCAAGCAGCTCTTAAAGGCTCTTCCTGGATCTGACACTGAGCATTCTGCCTCTTTCCTAAACTCAGCATGGAAGGGCCATTCTCAGCCTGGTTCTCTTGTCCCTTCTCCTGTAGTGAATTCTTCCTAGGTCAGGAGAGATGTATCTGATATCCAAGGACTATTTGAAGGAGAGCTTCTGTGGCTTTTTTTTCCCCCTGGAGACTCAGCCTTCCTGGCCATATTTATCCCCAGTTAGGAAGTTTAAAGGCACAGAATTAAGAGGAGGCCAGGCCAGGCAAGCCATGGGCTTTCCCTGAGCTGGGCCGCATCTGATAACTCTTTGCTGAGCTGTTTTCTAAAAACTCATCAGAGAAAGAGTACAGAAATCTCATTCCCAGTTGGCCAAGGGAACCCAGGGCACTTGACTTTGATGAGATCTCATTCATTTCAATTCAGTCGCTCAGTCATGTCCGACTCTTTGCGACCCCATGTACCGCAGCACGTCAGGCCTCCCTGTCCATCACGAACTCCCAGAGTCTACTCAAACCCATGTCCACTGAGTCAGTGATGCCATCCAACCATCTCATCCTCTGTCGTTCCCTTCTCCTCCTGCCCTCAGTCTTTCCCAGCATCAGGGTCTTTTCAAATGAGTCAGCTCTGGCATCAGGTGGCCAAAGTATTGGAGTTTCAGCTTCAGCATCCATCCTTCCAATGAATATTCAGGACTGGTTTCCTTTAGGATGGACTGGTTGGATCTCCTTGCAGTCCAAGGGACTCTCAAGAGTCTTCTCCACCACCACAGTTCAAAAGCATCAATTCTTTGTTGCTCAGCTTTCTTTATAGTCCAACTCTCACATCCATACATGGCCACTGGAAAAACCATAGCCTTGGCTATATGGACGTTTGTTGGCAAAGTCATGTCTCTGCTTTTTAATATGCTGTCTATGTTGGTCGTAACTTTCCTTCCAAGGAGTAAGCATCTTTTAATTTCATTGTTGCAATCACCTTCTGAAGTGATTTTGGAGCCCAGAAAAATAAAGTCTGACACTGTTTCCCCATCTATCTGCCATGAAGTGATGGGACCAGATGCCATGATCTAAGTTTTCTGAATGTTGAGTTTTAAGCCAGCTTTTTCACTCTGCTCTTTCACTTTCATCAAGAAGCTCTTTAGTTCTTCTTCACTTTCTGCCATAAGGATGGTGTCATCTGCATATCTGAGATATTTGATATTTCTCCTGGCAATCTTGATTCCAGCTTGTGCTTTCTCCAGCCTAGCGTTTCTCATGATGTACTCTGCATATAAGTTAAATAAGCAGGATGACAATATACAGCCTTGATGTACTCCTTTTCCTATTTGGAACCAGTCTGTTGTTCCATGTCCAATTCTAACTGTTGCTTCCTTACCTGCATACAGGTTTCTTGGGTGGCAGGTCAGGTGGTCTGGTATTCCCATCTCTTGAAGAATTTCCACAGATTTTTGTGATCCACACAGTCAAAGGCTTTGGCATAGTCAATAAATCAGAAATAGATGTTTTTCTGGAACTCTCTTGCTTTGTCAGTGATCCAATGGATGTTGGCAATTTTATCTCTGGTTCCTCTGCCTTTTCTAAAACCAGCTTGAACATCTGGAAGTTCACGGTTCACGTATTGCTGAAGCCTGGCTTGGAGAATTTTAAGCATTACTTTACTAGTGTGTGAGTTGAGCATTGCCTTTCTTTGGGATCAGAATGAAAACTGACCTTTTCCAGTCCTGTGGCCACTGCTGAGTTTTCCAAATTTGCTGGCATATTGAGTGCAGTGCTTTCACAGCATCATCTTTTAGGATTTGAAATAGCTTAACAGGAATTCCATCACCTCCACTAGCTTTGTTTGTAGTGTTGCCTCCTGAGGCCCACTTGACTTCACATTCTGGGATGTCTGGCAAGGGGCTGATAAATACGATTAACCTGGTGATGCAGGTAGACTTTTATAGAGCAGTGAAGACTCGTGGCTGGAACAAGAAGGTAAAATACATGTCTGAGAAGTTGTGGTCCTGGGAGGTCACCTCCCCATCTGCAAGCCCCAGAGCTCACAGCACTGTGTTGCCCACACATGGAGGGCTTTTGTGGGCTGCATTCTGGATAATGTACTGAGTTAGAGATCGTGTAGAGCTCAGGCCATTAATCCCATTTTAGATGTTAGATATTGGAGAAGCTGTGCATTTCGAAACACTGAAGTGGCTCAGGACAAAACCTCAGCAATGTCTGTTGCTTCACTTGTTTAGAGCTTCAAATCAAAGCAGTTCCCTTTCTCTCTTTCTTTTACTAACTTAATTAATTAGCTCATTTATTTTTAAGTGAGAAAGCTGAATAACTCAAAAGCAAAAACTTGGGGGAAATTTTTTGTCAGAGAGTCTATTGTGGCCTAAAAAAAAAATCTCTTCAGAATATCTCCATTTTGACTGCTGACATTTGACCTGCATAAAGGATGTTTTCTCTCAAATACCAAACAAATCCTAGGCAATTTAATATGAAAAGTGAATATTAAAATGCAATTGTCTATTTTGGTTTCACCCAGACCAGCAAGGTAGCTCATTAAATGTAAAAAGTATTTTAAAAATTAGAAGGCCAACGTACTTATGTTAACTATTATCAATTGTCATAAAATCATTGTCTCTTAATTTAAGTCTTATTTCTACAGAGTGGGCAAGAATTCCACAGAGAAGCCCACCTGCCCACTACAGCAGGGTTTACTGACTTGCTTAAGTGCACATGGGGAAAATGAGGAAGAGGAAGATTAAGTTCTGTGTTCTGTTTTCTCTGACTAGCTGTAGGATAGCTAGATAATGATCCTTTTGTGCCTCAGTTCCCTCATCTGTGAAATGGGTTCAGCATTCCTTGCCTATTCCATTCAAGGCTGTCCTGAGGTTTAAACAGCAGCATTTTGAAAAGCCATGGGTCTTCATAAAATGGAAAACTCCCACCTTGTGTTCTTTTAATATTTTATAGTCTCCCATCCACTTTTTCACTTCCTCATCTTCAACAGAGACCCACATGGGGCTCACTGCACGGTGTCCCACCAGCACCTCTCTCCTTGCACCTCCCACTAGATAGCTGGCTTTCTGAGCAAGGAGCACAGAGGGATGGGCAGGTTTGCCCAGCTCAGACATCTGCCCAGCCATCCTTGATCACTTGTTTCCTAACGCTTGGCCTTTCTCCAGGGAGAGTCAGGTGATTGGCCCTGCATGGGGTTTTGGTATCAATGAAGGAAACCAGTGTTTGACAGGTGAGCTTTTCCATTTGGTAGGATATACATTGTGCTTTCCCCACCTGGGCAAATTCTGCCAATCCTGCAAGACCCAACTCAGTATGACTCTTGACCTCTTTCTCCTCCTTCCAGAGAGAATGCACCCTCCCTTTCCACACCTCCACATGGCAAAGACCAGACCTATGGCTGTGGGTTATATGACTCTCCAAAGATGCTTCATGTATGAGTTTAGGAATTCAACAGATGTTCTAAAAACTGTTTAGTTGGCTTGTCCCTGTAGTCTACCATCCCAGGGCCTTCCGTGGATTCCCCTGATGGAGATGACTTGACCTTTATGTCAGAGTCAGACAGATAGAAGGACACAACAAGGCTCTTTCTTTCTCCTCTGCATCTAGCTTGTGGCAGGGTTGTCTGTCCAAGTCCATTTTTCCTGGAGTTTAACTGACCCTACCCCTTGCTCTGTTTGTGGTCTCCAGGACTGCAGAGTTTCTGCTGAGAAGCTTCCCGAGCAGTCACTAGTTCCCAACGAGGGAAGAGTGTGATGGAAGCCCCAACCCCTGGATCATACTCCTCTGGTTTCCTTCCAACCCTGCTAGGGCACACAGCCCAGCTCTCTCTCAGGCCTCCAGATCCTTTAAGCCTCTGTTGACTCAGAGTGGTCTGAGATAGAGTGAGATGGGAGAGCGTGCACCAGATTGGGGCAGAGGCCTTTACACACACATTTTGCAGTAAACTGTCAGCCCAGATCAGAGTCCAGGCCATGAGGAGCCAGGCTGATTTAAGCCTGAGTGGTTTCCAAGAAGCCCTCCGGTCAGTGGGGAGCATCAGTGAGTTTTATGCCTGCTGCAGGGAATACCTTCTGGTCTCCTTGTCAGTGTGGGACAGTACCCTCACCTGATTCCATGTAGGTCACCAAGGGTGCAGAGGCCTCGCCTCCACTTTTCTGTGAGCTCTTATAAATCCTACCTGTTCTAGAACATCTGTCTTGATTTTCTCTCATTGGTTTCCCTCCTGCCTTGTGCCATTTAGCTCTTGAGGATATAGCATTTTATGTTCCATGAGTTCTGATTCCCCATCATGCCTAGAAGACCCCCAGGGCAGACCCAGGCCCTGGTGTCTGCTGACTCCAGCACAGAGCTGGCTCCCATGCAAGGGGCCGTGAAGCACAGTCCTCAGGCCAGAGCTGGAGAGTGGAGGGTAAAAACCAATCCCCTGCCTGATGGGGAAATGCTGAGCCCTTGCAGGGGCCCTTGGGGCCTGGCATTTCTCCACTGGCCTCCCTGTACCCCCTTTGCCACCCTGTTTCTGAGGTGGCTCAGGTGAGCTCACAGGCAGAGATGCACAGCCCCAAATCCACAATGCCACTTCCCTTCACTCATGTTTACCTTTCACAAGAAAAGACCCAAAGCAGGAAGGCTTAACATAAGCACTGCCACCAGGACTCTGGCACCGGCCATTTCTTATGGGCCTTTTGTGATTGAAGAGTTTACGAAATCCAAGTCACCAGTCCTCCTCCTAATCCCTGAGCCGTGGGAAGCTGTTGTAGTGTTTGCTGTCCCTGCTTGCCTGTCTCAGGGCGCACCTCGACTCTGGTGTCCCACCCATCAAAAGGTGTCTAGTTTCTGTAATCATCTCCAAGTCTAATGGCTTTCAACCACATGGGTTGCAGCCGAGAGAAAACATCATTTCTGGTCATTTGGTTTCCTTTCCTGCCTGCCCCAGCTCCTCTGTCTCTCCCTGCCCCTCCTGTGTGAGCTGATGGATTATAAAATGTTAGGTGTGACCTTGGGGGTGGAGGAAGAACAAAGGCTTCAGCTTCCCCCTCCCTCCTACTTGCCCAGTGAGGGCCCCTTGATGAGGTTCCAAAGGTAATGGGGCAATTTCAGGACACAGCCACCAGGGCCTGGAAAAAACATAACTTGGTAGATATTTGGTTTTTTCCAGCCATGTCCCAGGAATAATTGGGAGGCACACTCGCGCATTGTGTGTGTGTCTTTTCCCTTTCTCTTTATATCAAAGCTTCACTATTTACTAGGAAAAAGCGAAAGACAAAACCAACAAACGAAAAGAAACAAATGATTTTTCTCCCTGCCCACCACAAACAGAAGCATCTCCTGTGCTGCCCTCTGAGAAGTCCCACAAAGGCCCTGATTCTTAATTATCCTCTTTTCCCTGCCCTGCACCTCTGCCCAGTGCCCACGAGGAGAGGAAGGGACAGCTTGTGTGTCATGTTGGGTTGGATGCTATCGTCCGAGGTGAGCCCACACATACATGTGGAGATGATTTCAAGTCCCCCCACCAGAACTACGCTGGTTACTGCAGTTCTCAAAACACTTTCAGCTCATGTCATTTGATCCTCAGGTCTGATCTTCCCAACCAGGGTACCTGGAGTGGATTAGAGACAGGCTGTGACATGGCTCTACCTGTCAGCTCTGGGCACAGCACTGGGGAAGCCCTCAGTGGTGCGACCCTGGGCTGCTGATTCCTGGTGGTGGGGAGCTGTCCACATTCCTCCGTGTGTCACACACGTGCTATCACATTCTCTCTGAGCCAAGGTAGTAATGGTTGGGAAGCCACAAGCAGGGCAGGGGTCTTCATCTCACTTTACAGATGAGGAGACTGAGGTCCAGAGATGTTATGTGTCACAGCCAATCACCTGAGCGTGAGGCACTGTCCTTGCTGTTCTTCCCACCAGCAACGGATTTTAAGGTGGCTCTGATGTTTGAAGTCATGCTACATGTCAGTTTCTTAGGGGCTGTTCTATCTCTTTGATGCTTTACTATTTGTAGGCAATGTGGGTTTTTTTTTTTTTTCAGGTATCACTGAAGCAAAGTGAGAGACAAATACTCAGGGATAATTTCCAGTGCAGAGAGAGAGAGAAAGGAGAAAAGCTATATAATCTAAGGAGCTATTAGTGTCAGCATGATCCCCTCTTCCCTTTGGTCATTGAGTATATCTAAGGCTTGAGCCTCTTTTGAAAAGGCAGTGTGTACAGATAACATGATCCTGTATGTAGAAAAAAAAATTTTTTAAGAAAATGTTAATGAACCCGCACACACACACACACATACACAAAGAACCTACTAGAACTAATAAATGACTAGAGGAGGGCCATAGGATGTGAGATCAATATATAAAAAACAGTTGTCTTTCTATATACTAGCAGTGAGCAATCCACAAGTGAAATTTAAGAAAAGAGTTCCACTCACAGTGACATCAGAAAGAATTAAATACTTAGGAATAAATTTAACCAAAGGAGCCCAGGACTTATATACTAAAATATACGAAACATCGTTGAGAGAAATTAAGGAAGATATAAATAAATGTAGAAACAGTTCATGTCTATGGATTAAAAGACTCAGCATTGTTAAAATGGCATTTCTTCCCAAATTGGCCTACATATTCAACACAATTCCTGTTAAAATCCCAGCAGACCTCTTTGCAGATATTGACAATCTGAACTTAAAATTTGTATGGAAATACAAGGAACTTCAAACAGCCAAAGCAATCTTGAAAAAGAAAAGTAAAATTGGAAGATACATGTTTCCTGTTTTCAAAAGTTCCTCTAAAGCTACAGTAATCAAAACAGTGTGGTGCTAGCATAAAAACAGACACACATATCAATGCAGCAGAATTGAAAACTCAGAAATAAGCCTTTTACATTTATGGCCAATTGGTTTTGGACAGCAGTGACAAGACCATTGAATGGAGAAAAGAAAATAATGTTGTCTTTCCAACAAATGCTGAACATTTAGATGGTTTTCCAACACCATACATGAAAATTAAGTCAAAGTGAACCTATAAACAAGAGCTTGTCATACAACTTCCTGTGAAGTTACAAGGATGAGAATGTCAAAGGCTGGGAGCACCAGCAGAAGAGACATCAGTAGGAATGTAAGATTATCTTTTTGTCAAGAGCTTCAGTGATTTCAAAGAAATAACTGCATGTGGGAGAAAAAAAAAAAAAAGACAGTGACAGCATGATGAGAAGTAAGTCCTGCTCTGAGGAGGAAGAATCTTTCTGTCACTGTTCAGACTCCTGTACTCATTTGCAGCCTAAGAAATTTGGACTCAGTAACGGACCTCACCATGTTCTAAGGGAGCTTACTTTTTAATATAAAACATCTACTTTTTATTTCAAGTTCTTCTTATTTCCTATGCGTAGGTCTCCCCAGCCCCCACCCAACGTCCTGGTGAAGTTGGAAAGGAGTTACCATTATCTTCATTTTAGCTAACAGTTCTCTCAGGCTTGCCATGTGCCAAGCTCAGCTCCCAGCGCTTCGTAGATTATTAAGACACTGAATTCTCACAACAGCCCTAGGAGGTGGATCCTGTTATCATTCTTACTTTTCAGATGAGGAAATTGAGGCCAAAGTGGCTTTGTGACTCACAGCTAGCCAGATGCAGAGCTGGGAGACAGATTCCAGCAGTGTGGTTAGGGGACCAACTCTTCCACGCCCAGTTCCGCCTCTTCTCACTTGAGCTTGATAATTGAGGAGATTGTAGTACAGGAACGGTTGTCTGGGATTGAACAGCTAGTGCTATGTCACTTTATCTAGTGTTTGTTTGTTTGTTTTTTCTGCATCATGTGCCCACCCTATCCCCCACTAAGAACACAGAGCCCCCAGAGGTAAGGTGTTAGGTAGACAGGAATTACAAAATGAAAATCTTCATTCATTCTTTTAACCTTTAGGGCAACTCCTGTCCCCATTTAGAATCTCTCTATTTTCAACCATGCACAGAATCCTGGGGTTCAAAGACTTCTCTTAGAAATACTCAAGTTTGGTCTCTCCATCAGGGCTAAAACTTCATCAACAGCTCTTCTGCAGCTTCTTCTTGTGCATTTTCTACATTAGGAAACCCATTACCTTGTAACTAACTGTCAGTCATTTGATATACCTACTAGCTAGAAAGTTCTCTTTTTGGAGCCCTGGTTGGTATTGGCATTACTGTGACTTGCATTCTCAGTTTTGGTTCTGCCCTCTGGAACATTGCTCAGTCTGTCTAATTTTACATGCCAGTCATTTGTACAGTTAAAAGGAGGACTCAGGAGTCTGATCACCTGGGTTTAAATCCTAATTCTGACATAAACATCCTCTGTAACCTTAGGCCTTAGTTTCTTCATCTGTAAGATGGAAACAAGCTATTTAGAGGAGGCATCAGATAAGCCCCATCAGCAGGAGTTCAATAGATTGTTCAATATTACCATATTTAGAAACAGTAATTACATCCTTTCTCAATCTTACTTCTTCACTATCAGTATCCTGATTCTTTAACCTATTCTTAAACTTTATCTCTTGACTTTCAGGCCAATCACTTTTAGATCTTGCTCTTCTGGGCATACTTTATCTTCAAATATCTATCCCCAAAAAACTGAAGCCAGAACCAAGCTCAGTGACCCCTGATCCACCTGACCACACCCTCTTGTGAGCAGAGCATAGAGTCCCTTTTGGATGGGGCTAGTTTGTCCTAATGAAGCCTTCTGATAAAGCTGGGTTTCATGAGTAGTATCTGAAGAGATTGCATCCTGCCTTCCTCAGATCCTCTCTTTCCTTTCTCAAAAGGTATTGTATTAAGATAGAAATTGGTAGCAATTAGTAAATTTAGGTGTTTCCAGATTTTAGATCCTTCCCTTTTGAATTACTATTCATTAGAAACTTTACGATGCATTACGAGTAACTATCTCTTTACCTAAAAATAAATATTGGATACTAATCAAGCTTGGAGTTAAATTCTGTCCTCATCATCCCATTCTTCCAGTGGGTGGTGACCAGGCTGAAATCACCTCCTCACATTCTTAAAGGTGGCTTTCGACCTTTTCAGTTTTAGCGGTGGAATCACAGTGAGAAAAACCACATATATAAAACATATGAAAGCACTTCTGCTCTGGCTGAAACTTGGGGCTTGGAGCTGTTTTGATTACCGTTGCTACAAGAGACCACCTCAAAACTTGGAGGCTCAGCTGCTTGGTTCTGGCTCAGGGAAGTCAGGAGGCGGTTGGGATCGTGTGGGTGGCAGAGAGCTGAAGTACCTGGGGGCCCCGAGAATCAGAAGAGCAATGGCTTATCAAAAGATCTGAGGATAAATATCTGTGTTAGGAGCATTCACAGTGCTCTTGTTGGAGTAGCCGAAACACAGGAGAAGCGAAAGGCTACTCACCAGCTGACTGACAGATGAAATGTAATAGATTCAGACTTCAGGAGTTACCTCCTAACTCAGTTTTCTTTCCTCTCCTCCTTTGCCCTCACTTAGTGCCTTGCAACAGCCAAATAATGAGTGAATTCATGTTGTTGTTTTTTTTTCTCAGTGCTTTGCAGTTCCAGCTAGAAGGAACTTCAGATGCCATGTAGTTCAATTCCCGTGAGGTTTAGTGGCCTTCTCGAGCTCATACAGATGGGAGACATGGCTGGAGGGAGGGCCAGGTTTTGCAGCTTCTGCAGGGAGCAGGTGACTTCGACTTTCTCTTCTGACAGGACACAAATGTCCTGGGCTAATTGTCCTTCAGTGGGTCAGAGAAGAGGAGGAGTCTCTGGAAAGCTGGACCAGGACTGGCTGGGGTCCAGGCACTCATTGTGTGGGGATGCAATGAAATGTTTCCAGAGGAACTAGCTCATTGTTTAGGATGCTAAATATTTGTTTGATCAAATCAAACTTCAACTGAAGAAGCCAAAGGATCTGAATTTTAAGTCCCACAAACCTGACTTGGAGGGAATAGGGAAGAAGGGGTGAGCGTAGTTTCCAGTCAGAAAACTGTGGGAAAGATACTCATGCAGGACACTGTCTGCATGTCATGTGGTGAAAGGGGACTTGTGCCCCCACCGCAGCAAGACAGATGGAGGTGCTGCCAGTTTTCCAGATGTTCCAACAGCTTTACCACTTGCCGTGAGTTTAATCACATGGAAGGAGTCTTTATTCTATTATTTGATATGATACCTTTAAATGAAATAAAATAGTATTGATGCCTATTTTCCTGCACTTTGTTTTCCTTTGGCCACTAAAGTTCTCTTTTGCAACTTTTTGGGCATAGTGACCTCAGTCTGTAGATCATTCCATCAACCAGGGTGATCCTTGTCACTCAGCTTCTTCAAGGAAGCATGGCTGTAAATGATCAGTTAGTTCTTAGGGAGTGACTGACGTAGAATCTGATTCATAAAAAGACTGTTGGGATTCACCTTGCTTCTGTAGGGATTAATTCCTGGTCAATGGGAGAGGCATTTCATCATTTTGGTTATCCTCTGCTGTGCCTCTACATCTTAATATTCTCTAAGCTCAGTGTTTGGTTTGGGCCATCTGCTCACCACTTGTGATGTGATCCTTTAAAACAATATCTGAATTACTTTCTAAATAAACGAAAATTCAAGAGATGTTAGACATTTCAGAGATTGGCCAGCAAGTGTTTCTTGTTGCTAACCTTACATTTCAAAATCGCTTTATGCTAAGGCCATGTGTTTGCACTATTACCACGTATATGGTAAAAATGAAAACTAAAATTTAAAACTTTGAAGGACTAAGGAAAATAGGCATTTAATTAATTGAACTTGAATTATTCTGTATTTTACTAACTTCAGAGCATATTTTTGGCTTTGAATTATGTACTTTTAAATGTTAGGAGGAGAGAAATTTTGCCGTGAATCTTTCCTCTAAAGAAGACACTACATCTTTCAATTTAGGAATGCATTTTCAGCCCCCAACCCTCCCACAACTGAGCTTAACAAAATGAATGACCAAGGAAGTAAGTTCATGTATAATCATTACACATAAAATCAGACAGCCCTTCCCTTCCATGCATGCTGCCTGGACAGTCCAAGAACCTGCATGACTCTGTCCAAGGTTTTGTGATCCCTGCTGTAGATGAGATTTTGGGTGCCAAGTGGCAGAGGGTGAGGCTCAGAGCTCTACCACCCCTCTGCAGCCCATGGACATACAGAGACAGAGAGAGCCAGCATCCTGAGGGAAATGGGCCAGACCAGTGAAGGCAAACAGTACCCACTCTGTGCAGCACAAGCTGTGCAAAGCAGTCCTTCCCTCCAGTGCTGCCGAGTTACGGTGGGCCAATGGAGCCGGGCTCCGGAAAAGTGCTGCGTGCTTCTAAGATGTTCAGCCCTGCTCACATCGAAGGTATCTGCATCTGTGTGTCCAGCTCAGTGGTCCAAAAGAATACTCAGTCTAGTCTGTCCATCTTGTGTTCATATTTTAATATTTTCTGGAATTGTGTCCTATTTGTTCTAACTTTTTCTATAAATGTTTTAGCATTATTCTCTGGTTCAGATAACCAGTTCTCTCTGGTACATTGTTCTGCTGAGGTCAGTGTCCTGGAGCTGTGGTTTCAGGCTGTTTTATAATAAGGGAATGAAACCTGCAGACTCTATAAAACTATACAAGGGGAAGCCCCTTTTATTCAAGGGCACCATGGGACGTGGCTGCCTGGTGGCTGGCTCCTAGTGAACCTCCTTGGCATCTAAAATTCCTGGAGGAGAGTTTTAAATCCTCTGTTTTAGTTGTTGGGAGAAATTTGGGACTGGAAGTCAGAGTTTCCTGACTATTAGCATCACACTTACTTCCTCGAGCACTTTTTCAGTGCTCTCATTCATACATGAACAAAATACTTCTCACTCTCCTGCTAAGTATAAAGCACTGTGTCAGGTGCTTGTGACATGGAGATGAGTGAGGTAGACACAGCTCCTGCCCTCAGCAAGAGGGAAGGCTTTTAGAATTTCAGGAACAAAATCTGACCCAGTGTGCCACTAGTTGCTGTGTTATGATGACGGGCCATCCCTGTAGGTACTCCCTCATCGAGTGTGTCTTGCCTGATCTGGTCAGCCTCCTCAAGCAGAGTGTTTCCCTTAGGAAGCTGCAAGAAACCCAGCAAGCCAAGAAAGTCTTGCTGTGACTCTCAGACTCTCCCTAGGAAGTAGGGACTGGACACAAACTATGAGTAATAAGAGGTAAACAGGAAAATTGGACAGAATGAGGACTGAGGTTCTCTGTATTGTAATAATGTTCGGTTTTATTTTGGATTGACTATCCCTTCCCTCACTTTAACACTCGTATTCTTTTAGCTAGGAGTTGAAGGATAAAAACTCGGTTTATTAATGAAAGTTTTCCTACATTTAAAACAATGGCATACAATCCTTCAAACATGTGTCTCATTTAACTAATATTTTCTTAGAAATCAGAAAGAAGAGAGGTAAAACTCATCTTTTTCCCTCCCCCAGCTTCTATGATCCAGTTGCTGAGTAGCTTGCAGTTAACTGCTTTTGCCACTAGAGGGTGATCATGGTCAGAAAAGTAGAGCTGAGCCGGTCAATACTGAACCAGGGGAAAATGAAATAGCAAACGGTTATTGTGTTTGATGGATCCAGGGCACGAAAGAGCAGACTGAAGACATAAAATGCTTTCAGCTTAGTTGAATGAGAGAATTTCTGATATTCCAGAAGAAGAGATTTTGGAATTGCCATAAACTTTTTTTAATGATCAAGATCCTGAAGTTAAGCAGTAAAGAATGGACAGAAAGTCAGGGGCAGAGCTGTGCTTTTCTTTTAAAAATAGATACACAGAAGCATGTGTTTGTTTGTTCCTACTTGGTGTTTTTGTTTTACTCCTAAATTGAGAACAGCTGAAATAATTTCTAAATTGTTCTGCACTTTTGAGCACAGACTCTCAGACAGTTTCTGTGGTCTGGGCCTTCAAAAACCCACCTGATGAGAGATGAAGCCCCATCTTCGGAAAGAGCTATTTGAGGCTCTGTGAAGCAGCTAAAGCTTATTTGTTTTCCCTTGCATTTGAAAATGGAAGTCAAGCATGCTCCTGGGACACAGGATTCTGCCACTGTGACTGTCTTGAAAGGGGCAGGAAAGGATTTGCACAGTTTTGCCAGACAAAGCAGTAACAATCTCCGTTCTTTGTTCTGTAATAAGCCTTACTAGTGATTTCTAAATTGGAGTAGCATTTTCCCATCAAACTCGTTTAAGAAACAAATTATCCAATAACTCAGGAAGAGGGTGGAAGATTCATTCCTGATGACTTCACAGAATCCTAGTTCCTCCCGGAACCCCAAGAATTGTCGACTGGAATGGGGTTTCAGTCCTCAAACTTTTTAATTTTTATGTCTGTAAGAATGGCTAACTGACTTTAAGATACAGTGATATTCCTCTGATGTCTCCAAATCGTCTAAATGTATTTATTAATACTGACTGATAGGTAACTCAAGTTAATTAAATTTCCTGACACTTGTGGTTCCTTTAAAACATGGTATTAAATGATAGCGGGAAGGACAGTCTTGGCAACACGTGCCTAACCAGTTGCCTAAGGGATTTAGATGATCAGCAGCAGCCTGTAGCAATTAGATGGAAAGAAGAACTGGGGAGGCTTAAGGAGGCCCCTAGGGCTGATTATACCCTGGTCGGGGCTGCACACGGGGGTGGGGCGCCTCAGGGCCAGAACCTGGTAGCGCATAGACCACTGCAAGGGGTATACTAGTTTTAATTCTCCGGCTCTCCCTTTGGGCTCCTGAATATTATGAAAATTGTGGGAGGTAGAGATGGGGGGTTGTTGCTGACAGCATGCAGCTGTCATTCTTTATTTTTAACCAGGGTGTGGAGAAGGTGTTGACTTTCTAACCTGCAAGGTCATGCTCTTGACTGATTTTTGCCCTTGCATGTTCTTGACCCTTCAAAACATCTTTACTTCTTCCACACTTCAGAGCCAGGATCATAGAGGGTCTGATGATAGTTCTCCAAGCTTCTTGTATTCAGATGGGTAAAGGAGTGGGAGGTTGATATAATTAATCATTCATTTAAACCTAAAAGCCTGCTACTAAGAGGGGAAAAGGAAAGAGGGAAGCACCTGTTTAAGACCTGTGCCTTCAAAGAATGCTGTTTATCTAGCATCCACAGAGCAAGGAATGTGTCTACGGGTGAACTAGACTCCTCCAAGAATCTCAGTAAGAAACAGTGTTTGGGGTTTGTCATAGTTCCTCACATACTCTTGAAATAGTCTCTTTCTCAACAAGCAAAAGTAGACGTCATATCACGCACAGACTTTCTCTGATTCCACCAACAGACCTTCTATCTTACTGTCTGTCCAGTTAAGCATCACAATCCCCCCGCCCCCAAAAAAAGCACAGCAGTTTTGGTGAATAATTTGTTATTATTCTCATCTGGATAGCCAGCTCTTATGTGTGTGTGAGGACCATAGTTGAGACAAGATCTGTTGTAATCTGAAAAAATTACCATTCAGATGTTAGAAGAACCCTTTTGAACCTTCTTATTCTATAATGAGCCATTTCTGACACGCGTTGGCATTGGCTTTATCTTAATGATCAAGATCTGGTGTCACTAGAGATTAGAAACACAGACGAAAAAGAAAATTTAAATATTTTCCAATTGGAAAATTATCCTGAAATATTTGCATTATATTTCCAAGCCATAAATGATCACAGATGCTTTGAGTCATGGTGCTGGTTCCAAGAAACTGTTTGTGCAACTTTAGAAAATAGAACAGACCAGTTGATTCATGCTTTAGCTGATGGTATTGTCTCTTGGGAAGCTGAAGCACCCTTGCCTTATGCACATGGGGCTGGTGGAGTGCTGCTGCTTAATTTGTCTAAACTCTCTTTTCTGAGACTGTATTGTATGCCCCCTACTCCACCCCAGAACCCATTTGCAAAGATCCAGCAGCAACCCTCCAGAGATTACTGTTTCACAGACATTCCAAAGGGCTAGATGGTGCTAGCTTAGCCATTTTAACCTTGGCATTTCCCTTGAGAGAATATAGCAGTAACAGACTGTGATCTAGAGGAAGAATGTGGAAATGATACGGGGCTTCAGGGGTCTTCAGGAAGATGAGATAGCCCAGTGCCATATTGAGTGAAGGGGACGTGTTCACAAACTTCCTTTCCTGTGTCGTGCTGTTTCCCCTGATTCTGCCAGCATGCCCATCTGAATGCTGGCTTGGCTTAAGTCAGCCCAAAGGAAATGTTAAAGTAATAAGAGTTACCTACCTTTATTTAGATCTTGCTTTTCTGCCCTTCCATTCTTTTCCCCCACATTTATGAATGAAAACAGATAAGGCGAGGTTGAAGTGGCCAAGGCTGTAGGTTGCTTCTTGATTTTGAGGTCTCTGGGAAAGAGGAGAGGGAACCATCTATTCTAATTGAAAATCCTAGGCTTATATTCATTTAACAACTCTATGATACCCAGTACAATTTGTTCAAATAAATTGTGAAAATAAGTTTTGTCTAGTGCTCAGGGCATAGTTTGTGAACCAGTCTGTAATCTCTTGTAAACTTTCCATTTGGAAGATCAGAACAGGGCAGAAGTTTCTCACTGTCCTGTTAGGCTACAGGCAACTGTTGTCGTTGGTTGACCCTGGGTGGTAGGTACATGGGAACTTGGTTGAAGGCTTCACAGAGAAGAAGACAGCTAGTCCTGTGCTGAGGTCTGCCTGTGGGTTGGTGGAGTGAAAATGAAAGTTGCTCAGTTGTGTTTGACTCTTTGCAGTTGGACAATCAGACTCTATACAGTCCATGAAATTCTCCAGGCCAGATTACTGGAGTGGGTAGCCTTTCCCTTCTCCAGGGGATCTTCCCAACCCAGGGATCAAACCCAGGTCTCCCGCATTGCAGGTGGATTCTTTACCAGGTGAGCCACAAGGAAAGCCCAAGAATCCTGGAGTGGGTAGCCTGTTCCTTCTCCAGCAGATCTCCCTGACCCAGGAATCAAACCAGGGTCTCCTGCACTGTAGGTGGATTCTTTACCAGCTGAGCTACCAGAGAAGCCCACGGGTTGGTGGAGAGCTCTTGCTAATGAATCTTTTGTCAGTGCTTCTGCTTTAACCAAGTTGGCAGCATTTTCCATTATCCATATAGATACACAGCAAAAGAAAATTAATATGGGCAATTAGAATTGGTAGTAAATCTGAAATATATGAAATGTGTTCAAAAAGATGACAGGAGTTAGAACTGCTCACAGATGGTTGCCAGGCAGAGTTTCCTCAGAACCCTCCGTGATAAAGTGATAAAGCTAATTGTAACCAGCACACTTCCCAAATGGATGGGTACTATCTTTGTGCTTAAAAAATGTGCTCTTAAATTAATCAGAAAAGTTTGTGCTCTTAAATTAATCAGGTTTGAGCATTTGACCTGGCTATGAATTGGCTAAGCAATGTATTTCTTTATAAAAATATATTTCCAGTTTGTTCCTGTTCAAACTATCAACAGTCCCATATTTGAGCAAATGCCAGACTGATGACATGTACTAGATAGCGAGTCCTTGTCCATCAAAATATTTTGGTGCAGTGGTTTCACGAGAAAAGAATGGTATTAAAGTAGTTATTTGGAGCCTGAGAAACAGTTTCAGCCATGCCTGGGAGGCAGAGGTGAGAGGGTATCTCTCAGCCCAAGGGAGCAAACTCTGTGCTGTTTTAAAGTCTTTCTCACTTTACCTACATGTTCAGGTACTCAGATGTTGACCCAGCCTACGTGGTACAAAATGGAATCTCATGTTTAATTTCAAGGGTAGACACCATCTTGGAATTTGTAACAATTTATGTGTTGGGCTGTCTTGCATCTAGTAAGTGCTAAAAAATTTATCTGCCAGAGATTAGTTGGTTTTATAAAATGAATGTACCAAACTTCCAGTTAGTTTAGCAGAGCCTGGAAGCCCAAAGTTGCAGGACTGCCCATCCTTATGGAGGCAATTCACTTTAAAATAGTTCCTTAGCTCTCCTCCCACTTGGTAAACCAAGAATCTGATGCAACAGAGAGGAACAGTAAAAGTCATGCAAATCTGGAAATATACCCCTTTTCCAAGCATTTGTTTAGAGTTTCCTGGCACTGGATTGTTTATAAGTCAGTATTGCAAGAGAATGCACATTTTCACATAATACTGTGGTTGAAAGCAGGGTTTCCTCTCCAGCTCACTGATTATTTCTCTAAGTAAGGAATTAGTCAGAAGGCAATTGAAAAAATGTTTTTGTTGTCTATGTGAGACTCTGGTGGTTTGCTTGTACTTTACATCATTGGGGGTGGATTTCCCCTGAGGAATTCTTAAAAGTAGGGTCATGAATGGGTATAAACCTAGGCTGGCTTGTATCCAGGATGGAGAGAAGTATTCCATTGGGGTGAGCCACTTAGTTAATCAGCCATCTACTCCTGAGTATGCCTGCTCTGTCAGGTCCAATAAAGGATTTAAGAAAAGACCTCAGGGGCCACTCTGGGAAGCAAGACTTTGAAACAGTTGTGAATTGGCTTGTCTAGAGTAATGGCACTGACCCATTTTTAGTAATTTGGACAATCTTACCTAAGTAGAACCAAAATTAACTACATTGATTGGTAAGTCTAACCAGTCATTATTAATCAAATGACTATTACATGCAAGGTATAATCCCTGCTCTTAAGGACTGAGAAAGCAGTCCTTCTTCCTTGAAGAAGTAGGATTAAAAAAAAAAAAAGACTCAGTTAAATAACCGTCTCTGCCTGAATAATATAAATCTATGGCATAAGGTTATAATGTACAGGGTATGATTAGTCATCACATGGGTGGTTTAAGTACTGCCGTGAATTCATAGGAGGAAGAGTTTTCTAAATACCATCTTCATTGGAAAAGGCATCACCAAGGAAGAAGAGAATAAAGTATTTGACAGGTGGAGAGGAGGAACTTGGAGCAGAGTTGCCAGGATTGTTCAGAAGTGAACAGGAGAAATGAGTGGTTGCCATATGAAAAAACAATTGAACTCAAGTAGGAAGTAGTGCTGGGCACGAGCTTAGTTGTGTGTGAATGCTACAACCCCAGGACTGTAGCCCGCCAGGCTTCTCTACCCGTGGCATTCTTCAGGCAGGACTACTGGAATGGGTTGCCATGTCCTCCTCCAGGAGAACTTCCTGACCCAGGAATCAAAACTATGTTCCTGTGTCTCCTGCACTGCAGGCAGACTCTTTATCCACTAAGCCACCAGGGACACCCAGGAAGTAGTGAGATAGGCTGAAATTTAGATCACCACCAGACTACAGGCAGCTCTACCCTGAATTCATCAAAGTGGGACCAGTCAAAGCGCGACTCCTAGACTAGCAGCACTGCATCTCCTGGAAACTTGTTAGAAATGCAGAATCTCATGTCCCAGCCTAGACCTACAGACTCAGTATTTTTGGGTGTGTGGTTCAGGAATCTGAGTTGTTTTCTGTTTTGTTTCTCAAGTGTCCAGTTGACTCTTGTGTATACTAAAGTTTGAAAAGCACAGCTACTGGAAATTTGAGTTTTATTCCAAATGATTGAAGGCTCTTGAATGGACAAGTAGAATGTTTTTCAGTGGGGAAACATGTCAGTGTCTGGATACTGTCTTTTACATGGAAGACATCTTCCCTTATAATCCTCCCGTACCTACTGCTTATCAAGATGAAATCTCTCCAAATCCCAGTCATGTAACTGTTCTTTGGAGTGGTTTCTGAAGGTTGAGTCTAAATCTTGTCTGTGTAATGGTATGATATGCATCTATTGTATTATATATAAGCTGGGGTTTTTTTAAGTGTGTGCTTTGTAAGAACTATATGAATCATTAACAATAGCAAATTTATATGGTGCTTTATAGTTTAAAACATAATATTCATATATTTCTGACCATTTAAAAAATTCGTCCCCACTGTTTTGAACCAGGTTGTTTATCTGGCATTTATCAGGAAATTCAGATTTCCATGTTACAAAGGTAATATGAGCTCTTGTAAATCAGTAAACTTTTCTGATAGAAAATTATTTTTTCCAGATTTTATCATTATATTATCATTAATACTAGTAGGGATACTATATAGTAATAAAATTAGCACATATTTTTAAGTGTTGGAAGAGTTTTGAATGTTACTTTTACTTGGTGACTTTGATATAATAATACCTTCAGGGCTATAAGAAGTTAGGACTGTTGTTCCCGCTTTAAATAGCCCCAGACTGGTGATTTTTTTATCAATTCTATCAGTCTCTTTTATCTTTATTTCCCACCCTGATAAGACTCTTGAGAGTCCCTTGGACTGCAAGGAGATCCAACCAGTCCATCCTAAAGGAAATCAATCCTGAATATCCACTGGAAGGACTTATGCTGAAGTTGAAACTCCAATACTTTGGCCAGCTGATGCGAAGAGCTGACTCCTTGGAAAAGACCCTGATGCTGGGAAAGATTGAAGGCAGAAGGAAAAGGGGATGACAGGATGCGATGGTGGGATGGCATCACTGACTCTATGGACATGAGTTTGAGCAAGCTCTGGGAGTTAGTGATGGACAGGGAAGCCTGGCGTGCTGTGGTCCATGGGGTTGCAAAGAGCCAGACACGACTGAGTGACTGAACTGACTAACCGACTGACTACTCCAGTAAGCTAGGAAGATGGAGTTTTCTTAAGGTTAAAATCCTAACCTTAATTTTGCCAGCTGTGTCGTAGAGTAGCCCTTGGCCCATGGACTTGGCCCGTTAGCTTCTGTTGCCGTGGATGCTGTGGGTCTTGGCACCAGTGTTTTCCCTTGCCCGCTCAGGACATTTCTCCCCCTTCAGTTTCACAGGTGGAGTTTGTGGTGGTGTTTGTCAGATAGTGGAGTTTGTCAGAGAGCAGACCATTGCATAGAAGGCTCGACGCTGTATTCACTTAGATTTCATGTTGACACTAAAGATGTCTAGGGTCCCAGAGAGAGGAACAGATCCCTGTCATGCTCCTTCAAAAATCAGCAGTTTGTGTCCTAGAGATTCAAGACCACCTCTGTAAACACACTATGAGCAGAGGCTTAAGGTGCAGATCTTAACACAAAGTCACTAACCCTAGCCTCATATTTTTTTTTTAATTTGCCAGATATTCTTTTAATGAGAATTATAAAAGACCAAAAACATTTTTTTGCAAACTGTCTTTTTTTAAACAAATGATTTGCTTTTAATTACAAATACTGTGTGAGACGATGCCTTTCTTTTGCAAAACCAATAAATACAAGAACAAATTTTAAACATATGTGATTTGTCCAACATATGTGGGGGGAAGGGGGGGAGCCTGATTTTTTTTCCCCAGTATTAAAAAAAAAAAAATCAGTACTCCCTAACCTTACAAAGAATAAGTTTGAAGGTATGACTCAACTGAAGAAGAGAGGGAGACCATTTTATAGCTGCTTTAAATAGCTTCTGATAATTCTTCCGATGTTATCTTCCTTTCTGAAACTCATATCTTCACAAAATGAACTGATTAATGGGGGGAAAGAAAATATGTATCGAACACATGTATAAATTTTACCATCAAGAATTATGCATATCAAAAAGACACTAACTTTAAAAGGTACAAAAAAAAAGTGAGGAGAAACCTGAATTACAGAAAAGAAAGTCAAATTTATTTAATGAAAAACTAGAATTAATAAAAATTAGCAAATACACACACACAAAAAATATACACACACAGCAGCACTAAGTATTGACTCACATGGGGGAAAGCAGTGGTCCAAGACCACTCAACACGGCTTGTCAGTTAAAGGGGAAAAAAATCCAAACACACTCACGCGCACACACGCACACAAGCGCACACAGGCACACAAAAAACAAAACAGGAACCCAGTATTTTTCAACGGTACACTCAATCTACAACAAACACAAATTCAGAATTATTTTACAATGCTTCCTTTCTTAATACAAAAGATGCCCATCTTGGGTGTATATATATATGTATGTATTTTTCAGTGGTTTACTGTTGACTTATTTTTAAATATATTAGTGTTATTACATGCAACTGCTTCCTGTATTTAACAGCCTTTCCTTTTATTTGCCTTCATGTGTCTGGCTTCCACCTACCACAAGTTTTTGGTTGGTAGGCAGACAGGTGCCTTATTCTCTGTGAAATTGAATGCAATGGTTTTAAACACTGGCCAGAAAATGTTTGATTGCCATTTCAACACATGGAAATAGTTACATTGATGCCTAAACTGCCCTTTTCTGCAAAGAGCTGTGCAATGCTGGTGTCGAAGACTAGGCAGTCACTATTCATAATGACTGTTGCAATTCCCTCATGAATAGACCGAGGAGTGGCTTCCCAAGTCAATCGCCGCCTATGACCATTTAGCTCAAGTCGATAAGCAAAATTTTCAGCTTGCTTGCGTGTTCCTATCAGCTGTACAATTGCAAGGAATTGCTGGTGACCATCATATTTTTCCTGTTTCTCCAAGACTAACATGAAGTGAAAGCCAAAACAGGACTGCATCATCACCCAGTCAACAGCACCAGGAAGATTAATGTCTGTAGCAAGGAAAACTATGTCCTCTCCCTGCAGGGTTGTGATGGACTTATGCTGATGCATCAGATGCGGCATGACAGCATCCAGAGAGCCTTGCCATTTACAGGAAGCCCCAGGGCAGGGACAGGAGTAAGGCCTAAACTCACAGAGCTCTTCATGGTCTGCTTTTTCTGTGTGTGGCAGAGTTATTTCACATCCAGAAGAGGCATATTTACAAGGGAAAAGTACTGAATTGGCCACTGTCTCCATAGCCAAGTTGCGAATGGATCCCAAAGGGCCCCTGCAAGTTGGACAACATGTGAGCTTTGGGCGACAGTTGCTACAAACGAGATGGCCACTCTGGCACTGAAGAATGGGGGGTAACACATAATCGAAGCAGACCGGACACTCAAAGAGGCTCGCCAAGTCATTGTTGGGGGCAGTCGTGCCCGTCAGGGCAGGCACCCTCTGCGACGGCGCACACTTTGAGGTTCCAGTAGGTAACGCTGTTGCAGTCTGACGGCTCATTTCTGTGGGCGGAGAGCGCGCCTCGGACCCCGGTCCGGCTCAAACGCGCTCTGTCGCCGCCGCCAACCCCCGCCGCCGCCTCGCGCCCACACCGGCCGGACCCTGGGCCGCCGCCGCCGCTCGAGAGTGCGCCCCGCAACGGCCGCCCCGGCTCCCCCCTGGCCGCCGCCGCCGCCGCCGTTTCGCGCGTCCTCGAGCCCGCCGCGCGCTCCCGCTAAATACCACACACTCAGCCTCATATTTTTTATATATAAAATGGGAACTCTACTGTCAGCTTTAATGAATGAGGCAGAGGGTTACTCCTGGTGTAACAGAAAGAGCCCAAGCTTTGCAAGAGACAGATCCAGGTTCAAATTCTAGCTGTACTACTTACCAGGTCTGTGGCCTCAGGCAAGTCAGCTTACTCCTCTGAGCCTCTGTATCTTTGTGGAAAATGGAAATATTAACACCAGCTTTCAAGACTGCTGTGTCAGTGGAAAAGTAGCTTCGTATATAATAGGTACTCGTTATAGCCCTTGTCACTTTCTACTTGTTCATTGTGTCCTCACATTAACCTTGGATTGTAGTTTTCTAAGAAAAACGAAAAGGCCGAGGTAGCTTTGATGCTTCAAACAGTTAGACTTCCTCAGCATTCCTTAAGTCTACCAAACACATCCTATCTCTGTGCCTTCATGGTTCTCCTGCACCTGGAAAACACAAACTCTGCTTGGTTTGATTCCCGTCCCATTTTAAGTCCCAGTTCTTCCATGCAGACTTCCTTTGCTGTTTTCTTTATCACAAATCCACAAACAATAAAATACCCTCCTGTGGTGTTAACCCTTATTTCATTAGAGTTTCTCATTCTTCCAACTAGACTGTAGCCTTTTTGAAAGCCTTCTATGCCTACAGATGAATGGGCTGATTTGAAACAACATTCATCACCAAGCCATATACAGCCACTGATTGGAGTCTTATGAATGAAAAATTGAAACTAATGTTTTCCTGAGCAATTTTTTGGGGGCCAAGAACCCACGCTACGGATAATCTTTTATAATTTTCCAAGAAGTAGCTGCTATTGAATCTTGATTTTACAGATGGGGAAACCAACATTCCTGATTGTCCAAGTTCACACAGCTATTGAGTAGAGGAGCTAGGATTTGAACACAAGCAGTCTGGGTCCAGAGGCTGAGTTTGGACCACTGCGCCATGCAGGTGAGAATGTGGGTGGAGAAGGCCATCAAAACATTCAAAAACACCCACGGACAGAGTTCTACAAATGGGGACCAACTACAGCCAGGTTATAAACCTTTCAGTTGAGGTTCTCTATGTAATTTTTTCTCATTTGTGTCATTTAACAAATCATTTAGATCATGAATTTCTACAGTTAGAGAAACCAGCCTCCTCTCTGAATTGTCAGCCCTTGGTTCGTATAAGAGCTGTGACTCAGTCCTGAAACTCTCACTAGCTTTGTCTATTTCACCACCTTTTCAGGTCATCAAGAACAAAAGGTCTGTGAACAGATTAAACACAGGCTGTTTTTGTTCTGCTTCTACAAGCACCTACGCCTGTTGAACACAGACTGCATGGTGTTGATTGCAGTCTGCTCATAGATTTTTTATAAAAACAACACATGCCGGAATCCCACACCTTTTCACAATAGCATAGCTGAGGTTAAACAGTTCCTTGGAGAGGCCCCTCTGCTATTACACCAAATACTTACAAGTTTATTTCACCACACTGCCTGGGGTTCAGAGTAAACCTGAGTGGAAGTATGGAGATCAAAGAATTTAACAATCAAAAACCTCTATTCATGCTCTATCTGTCATCTAATGAAAGTATTAGTGAAGTGGTATGGAAATCCTCTCCAGCCTGCCTACTGCCACCAGCCTTGCCACTCAATATTTAAAACAATGTGACCAAGTGTTCAGAATCCACAGGATTGAGTTGTATGTATATGTTAGTGTATTATTTCCAAGTTGCCAATTTTCCCCAGCTTAGCACATTTTCCTTTCGGCTTTATTAAAGGAGTCAGAACATGAAAGGAGATTTAGCACAGTGGAGATGTCAGCAGAGCTTCCTTGCCATTGTGACATGGTTTATTTGGTTCAGGGCAGCCAAGCATATGGATCCAACAAGCTGTCTATAGCACTGAAAGCCAAGCCAAGTGGGGCTGATAAAAAGGAAAAGACAAGAAATACAATTATGTGGTGAAACCACAGTTCTTTAATTGTGGGTGGGAATTTCAGGCCCTTGATTTGATTTCATATGGTCTCATAGTTACAAAACCATGGTATAGCATGGTATCAGCTATACAGTAAGTGCTTTATTATGGCATTAGTGGAGGGGGTGGATGAGCCCAGCATGGTGTGAAGCATTGTAAGAACACAACCAAATGCAGGAGACATGACCCCAGTCATTCCAGAAGATTCCTCCTGTTGTGGAAAGCCATGGTTTTCCTAAGAGTACCTTGTCTGTCAGAGTCCTGGGGCTGGAGGAAGACTAGAAGCCACTGGTCCAAGAGTTTATACTCTGGTTGGACTTACCAGTACATAAAATTCTCACAAAAAGGTGCAGAACCAAATGCAGTGAAATCACCTAATCTTGATGCCACAAGCCAGGGCAGTTGTCCAATCCAGTGTTTCCCAAACCTCACTGAGCATTAGGAGCTACCTGGGGAATTTAATATGAAGTAGACATTCCCAGGGCCCAGCCAGTATTAGAAACTCTGATCAAGGGTCCTGGAAATCTGTATGCTTTAAAATGCTTTCACAGGATTCTGTGGCTCAGCCAGCTCACTTGACCAGTCCCCTCAATGAACAAAGAGGGTTTCCGTTAACAACCCTGCAAAGTGATGATCCACCCAAGGCTGACATCCTTGGGTTGGAAGGAACTTGCTACAGAACAAGGCAGCAGGACCCAGGCAGAAGATGGGAGTTCTCTAAAGCATTTCCTCAAAGTGAAAGTCACTCAGTGGTGTCCGACTGTTTGTGACCTCATGGACTGTACAGTCCATGGAATTCTCCAGGCCAGAATACTGGAGTGGGTAGCCTCTCCCTTCTCCAAGGGATCTTCCCAAACCAGGGATCGAACCCAGGTTTCCTGCATTGCAGGTGGATTCTTTACCAGGTAAGCCACAAGGGAAGCCCAAGGATACTGCAGTGGGTAGCCTATCTCTTCTCCAGCAGGTCTTCCTGACCCAGGAATTGAACCGGGGTCTCCTGCATTGCAGGTGGATTCTTTACCAGCTGAGCTATCCTAGACTTTGATAAAAGGGGCCTCTGTTTATCTTCTACCCATTTTCTTAGTCTGCAGTAACACAGGTTGTCATTACCAACATGTCAGTCCTTCAGGTGTTTGAAGAGAGTTCCTCTTCAGTTTTCTCCTTTGTCTGATACCTGATTCATTTGTTCATTCATTCGTTCAGTTCAGACTGTCAGCATCCTCTAATAGTGGGTTTCTTGAGGCTGACCATTGCTGCCTCCTTCAGCTACTTCTTATAGATCTCTGCTTCTTCACCCCCTCCTATTTGCCCTCCTCTGGATAAACTCCAGTTTGTCAGTGTCAAATATGGTGCTCAGAATGGGACACCATTCTAACCATGTGATCTGATGAGCGGAGTCCAACAGGAGTGACAGGAACAGTTGCTACTTGTGCCCTGCTTCTTCTAAAGAGTGTTGTTTGAGAATAACCAAAAAACTCAAACTGATGCAGACAGAATGCACTGGAGCCCAGATCAGGAAGGGAAAAGGTTAGTGTTGGCTGACCACATCCTAGTGAATGGGTAAGCTTTGGAACGGAAGAGAGTGCCATCCATTCAGTGTTCCAAGTGGAGAAATAATGTTCATTGGGAACCCGGACCTTTGCTGCATCAGCCACGCTGTGTGTGTGTTATCTGGTCTGCAGGCTAAATGGGGGCTCTCACCACATCACTGCCCCCTACATGTGGATCAGCTCTGACTGCTACACCAAGCTAGAGGTACAAGGGCAGCTTTCTTTTCTTCTCTGCTTGGTGGGCTCAACCTAAATATTTCCATCTAAGCTGAGCACCAAAGAATTGATGCTTTTGAACTGTGGTGTTGGAGAAGACTCTTGAGAGTCCCTTGGACTGCAAGGAGATCCAACCAGTCCATCCTAAAGGAGATCAGTCCTGGGTGTTGATTGGAAGGACTGATGTTGAAGCTGAAACTCCAATACTTTGGCCACCTCATGTGAAGTTGACTCATTGGAAAAGACCCTGATGCTGGGAAGGATTGGGGGAAGGAGAAGAAGGGGACAACAGAGGATGAGATGGCTGGATGGCATCACTGACTCTATGGACCTGGGTTTGGGTGGACTCTGGGAGTTGGTGATGGACAGGGAGGCCTGGCGTGCTGTGATTCATGGGGTCGCAAAGAGTCGGACACGACTGAGCAACTGAACTATGGTTCCTTTCCACAACTGAAAGAGAAATAGTGATGTACCTTCTCTCCTTAGGGTCAGCTACCTGGTATTTGCTTATGTTTAAAACTGTCACATATAAATAAAACTGTCACATGAACTTTGCATATTCTTTGGGAAACAAAAAGAAAAGAGAAACTATTGTGACAGCTGGTTGTAACATTAACTGGTCAGTTGTTTAATTCAGGTAAAATTGGAATAACGTTTCTTTGATTACTCTTTTGCTGAATAGACTGGTCATCTAATCCCCTGATTGGTTAGCAGGATTTCATTCTAAATAGAATTAAGCAAGTAAGGAAAGAAACAAAAAACAGTGGGAAAGAAAACAGTAACATCAATTGCAGCCACAACACGATTCAAGGCTTGGCCTCACCCAGGACTGCAGACTTACTGACAATAGTAGATACTTGGAAATCCGACCTCAAATGTTACCTCTGTAGGTCCTTCTTTTTGTGTTGGACACAGGAAGTAATAAGGTGACATCTGAAGCTTCCAGAATCAGAATAGCAGCTATAATTGTCATTATTGTCGTTTAGTCACTAAGTTGTGTCCGACTCTTTGTGACCCCGTGAACTGTACCCCACCAGGCCCCTCTGTCCATGGGATTTCCCCAGCAAGAATACTGGAGTGGGTTGCCATTTCCTTTTCCAAGTGATCTTCCTGACCTAGGGATCAAACCTGTGTCTCCTGCATTAGCAGGCGGATTCTTTACCGCTGAGCCACCAGGGAAGCCCAGCAACTACATGAGCTGCTTCAGCTCTGCCTGGGCTCCATCTCTAGCATCTGAGCTGGAGACCAGAGACACTCATTTAGTTCTTCTCTACCAGCTAGACATGCATCGAGCCTAGAGAGGATGTGGAGACACCAGGGAAGGGCATCTTGAGCCCCAGTTGTTGGGCCTTACATCCTGCTGGAGACACAGGAAGGTATATTCTGGGGCAGTCAGAGTTTGATGTTTGATCGGGAAGAGAAGCCTGAGCTCATGAAAAGAGCCTTGATAAAGGACAAGACTACATGTGGGCCTTGGCTGGATGGGAAGATGGGTTTAGAACAAGAATACTTTCATTCCTGTGCTTAAAAACACAAAGAGTGTTCTTTCCGTTCTTAACTTCAGCTGCTGACTGCTGGTGACAGTGGTAAAAATGGACTGCAGTGAGCAACCAATTTTGCTCTTTCTTTTTAAACTGACTCTTCGTATCATTAAAGAGAGATCTGGCCTGCCCAGAATGGGCAGACCAGATTCTAGGTGAGTAGCAGGTGAAATCTCTGCAAGATGATCAAGATGATCAAGCTGCAGAGTTGGGCAAATGAGTTAGGGGAGAGTTTCTTGATGCTTTGCTGCTTTCCTGGAGGCCAGGTCAACAGCCAGTGACAGAGGATGATAGCCAGAAGCCACACCCCAGGAGCAGCACTTCATGGAGAAAGCAGTTCATAGCTGAAGAACCAGGATAAAGCCTGGTGCCATGAGGCGATGCTGACACTCTGGTGATGTGATGGAATAAAAGGAAGAGCCTCAGGAAAACACCGTTGTACATTTCATTGCCATGTTCCCTATCTAAACCCCTCTGACTCTGTCATTTTCAGAGAAAAATTAACAAGTCATTATTCCTACTTACCTTCAGATGTCGCTCTTATTCATAGCACAAGGTCACTCTAATATCATCATTGTTGAGATGTAGCCTATTTGGAGGGCTGTCCTGTATGTCCGGTCACATCATGTGATAGAAACTTCATTTTCCTAAGATGTTGATGACCCTATGAAAGGCAAGTATTCTCTGACATACTGATCCCAAAGCCCTCCCCTTTGCCTGGCTTTCACACACAGATGAGAGTGCCTAGGGCAGGATGGCAGTAACTTGAAGTTGTTCCCTGGCCTAAGTTTAATAATCCCTCTAAGCAGAGGCAGGAAATGTTTATTTTGAGCTTAATCAAATGAGTCCTTTTGGTATAGCTTTTAGGTCACTTTAAAGTTGGGGTGTCCTATGTACTTCAAATAAGTAGAGTTTAAAGCAGTTGGAAACAAGTATTAGATGGACATGAATGAAGTTTATACCTTCTCAACTAGCAGGCTTTTGTGTGGAATTTTTGCTGTTTGGCTAATTCTGATTAGGTTAATACTTTCCCCCAAGAAAATACTTCTCCCTTTTTATCCAAAGAAGGGTGGATTCTACCCCTCTGTGGCCTAGAGAAAATTGTTATAAGAAACAGCAATGAGAAAACCCATTCTGTATTTTCTGTACCACTCTTGGCATTGATGGGATTGACCGTGGCTGTAGGAATTTGGTTGAGATAAATCTAAATTTGGGGAATTACAACAGGGTCGTTATTCTAGAGTAAGGCCTTGCACAATGGGAGGTGAAAGGGGAGAAAGCTGAGAAGTACTGAGAATGTGTGAAAATAAATTTTTTAAACATATTTCAGGTGATTATTATTATTGTTGCATAAGAAAATTTACATAATCAATCATTATTATTATTCAGATAAGACTCTCATTCTCTGTTAGCTGGCAGGTAAATCTTCACTGAGAGGAAAGATCCTTTCTTTTTATTCTCCATATCTCTCTTTCACCTAACTCAGTGGAAGGTCTATGGCACCAGTTAAACAAGGCTCTGCCTATAGTCGACATATGGTACGTCTGCCTGAGAGCTGGAGAATCCCACTCTTGAGTATCTGGTTTTAGTTTATTGTGATGATGGCTGTGCTTTCTTGATGAGGAAATAAAATTGCCTTATATTTTAGTTTAATGGTTAAGTTTCCCAAAGTGGTTGGATCTTTCCTTTCTTTTGACCCAAGAAGTATAATAGAGAAGAAGAACAGTTGCTTGCTGTTCTTTCTCAAAGATAATAAAACAGTTTACACAGTGGAAATAGAGAAGAGATGGGATAATAACTTCAAGTAATCTTCCATCAATCCATCATGAACTCTACTTTTAGAACAGTTTTTTTTTTAATTTTATTTATTTTTTATTGGTTTTGCCATACAATGACATGAAACCGCCATGGGTTTACATATGCTCCCCCTCCAGAACCCCCCTCCCTCCTCCCTCCCGATTCCCTTCCCCTGGGTCATCCCGGTGCACCAGCCCCGAGCATCAACCCTGGGCTGGCGATTGATTTCACATATGATAATTAACATGTTTCAATGCCATTCTCCCATATCATCCCACCCTTGACCTCATCCACAGAGTCCATGAGTCTGTTCTATACGTCTGCGTTCCTTTTGCTGGACTGGAGCCTATTATCCAGAGTGAAGTAAGCCAGAAGGAAAAACAACAATACAGTATACTAACCCATATATATAGAATTTAGAAAGATGGCAGCGAGAACCCTGCATGCGAGACAGCAATAGAAGAGTTTTTAAATCAGCTTTAATTATGCCATTTTATAACTCAGAAGATTTCTAGAGTTCTTCATTTCTCACCTGTATTTTCAGAACCATCTCTCTTCCTGTCCCACCACCCAGTCTGTCTCCTTCATACCCATATTCAAGTTTTTTCACTGCCTCATTCCTACCCTCCTCATCCGCACATGCAGTGGTCACTTTTGCTTACCTCTGCCCTTCATGTGTGTACTTCTAACTTGCCAGGCCCTCTACTCCTCCCACCTTCTGCTGTTCAAAACCTTAATTGTGGTCTTTTGCATAATTCAGATTTGTCTCAACCAAATCCCAAGAGAATGGCCATTTCCATTAATACCAGTTGTATTATGGAAAATAAAATACAGAAAGAGTTTTCTTATGGCCTTTTCTTATAACAATCTTCTGTAAGTGCTGAGGCCTGGATGATAGACATTTCTTCTCTAAGGGCCTAAGAAGCTAAGGGCGCAGATACATAGGTTTCACGTCTGATTTGATACAAGACGCTTTAGTGCGTGATGACAGAGCATTTTATGTTGCTTTGTATGATTTCCTGTATTCAATTCCTAGTGCCTAGAAACTAAACCCATGGCTTATATCATCTTCCATATCCCCCAGTCACCTACTCTAGGTCGGGGCACCCAGGACAGACCTGCTGAGTTGGTAGGTTACAAGATAAGAGACATGGAGAGGAAAAGGAGATGCTACAAGTGTGAGGTCAGGCTCCCTGATTCCCTTAGATGTGGTACGTTAGAGAAATCATTCATCTTGTCACTGGTGCATCAAAGGCAGACTGTTCCAAGTCCAGTCTTTTGTTGGGCAGTCATGTGAAATTGATTTAAAAGCGATAGAATCTTTGCACATGTAAACATCTAACAAACTATGGTGAATGTGTGTCCAAACAAATCCAGTTGGCAGGACATGCAGTGCTGCTGAGAGGAAGCCTCTGGCTATCCATCACACCTTGAAAGATGAACAGGGCAGGCCAGATTTTCCCTTCTAAGTTAGGAAAGTTTAGCACTCTGGGAAAATGGAGCCCAAAGGGAATTTCAAACACATGGTGTGGCCCTTCCAGCTTGCAGGTCATTATTACCTATTCTTACCCTAAATGGCCGTGACATATAATCTCTTTCCTAATTTTATTAGTTTACTTACTATCACAAGACCATAACTTTTTAGACATTCAGGTGTGACTAAGGGAGGAGGAGATAGAATAAGGCTTTTAAAATCTTTGATTACCTCAGAAAACATATTTGCTTACTTTACCAGGAAGTTGGGTTTTTTGTTTTGTTGTGTTTTCTACCCATGCCAAGAGGGGATTAATGAATGAGTAGCTGCTGGGTTTGCCAGCTTTCTTTTGATTTCAGTTTATGTAATTAAGCAGTTCCCAGAATGACTTCAGGTTCTCACTCTGCATCAAAACATGGTTCTCAAATGGGTTAGGTGTGGAGACCAGAAACAATTCAGACTCACTGAATGGAGGGAGGAGGAGTGAAAAACTTCTCTTGCTTTAAAAGCAGTCCCTCCTGTGTCAAAAGGGTTGACCATGCTTTGGGGCCATGCACATTGATCTGTATTGAGTAGAAAAGTAAGTTAAAACTGAAGTTCAAATGGGCTGAAGTTAGAATAACTCGAAATGAGGTTAACAATAGAAATAACATGGGGAAATCAACTCTGTTTACAATTGAATTTCTAGCAACCAGAGTGTTCTCCATGGTGGGCATTCAAGACTTCGTGCATTCACCAAAGACACACTAGGACCCCACTGTGTTTCAGGCCCCATTCTAGTCGCTGGGGATACAGTGAGAAGCTAATGAGAACCCTGCCTTAAGGTGCCGACATGGAGTGAATGTTGGATGAGCAGATTTTTTTGAGCACCCCTGAGCTAGTAGTGGCCGTGGCATTGCTGGGAAGTCTAAGGTCATGGTCCTCAAGGAACGGGCCATCTCATGGGGAGGTGAAATCATCTATCATGGAACCAAAGAGCTGTCCAAAGCTATCCCAAATACTGGGTGCTGAGACAGACAGACCCCGTGAGAGTGAAATGGTCAGGCTGGGCACTCATGGGCACTTTCTACAGGCAGGAGGCTCACTGCAATAGGTGACTCATCTGGAGGCCCTTAACTCCCTAAGCAGTAAGAGACTGCAGATACAAACATCAGAGCATCTTTTGAGCTGTTTAGATATTCTATCCACATAATTCTTGTTTTAAAGGGAATTATAGGCACTTTCTTTGGGGTTAAGCTAATTCCCTTAAAAACCAACAGGGTAGAGTTACCAACAGTTCCCACCCTCATGAAGTATACAAACTACTGAGAGAGAAAGACATAAATCAGTGACACAAATCAACCCCCCACTGGAGAGTGTAGCATGTAAGAAGAGGTTTTGACCTGGTAAGAAAAGTCAGGGACAGCTCCCTAGAAGAAAAGATGGCTGCACTGAAACCTGAAGGATGAGGAGGAATTAATTAGGTGAAAGGTCAGGGGGACACATGCCAAGCAGAGGGAGCAGCATGAGCAAAGGCCCTGTGGCAGGAGGGAGTTTTCTATTGAAGTGAAGGGAAGAGCTGAGAATGAAATGATTGAGAATTAGATAGGGCCAGATCACACTGGCCATGAGGCATATTAGAGAGTTTTCTATTTATTCCAAGAGTAATATGAAACCCTTGAAAGAATCAGTAGAATGAGGGAAGGAAGAGGGATACACTGTAATCAGATTTTCATTTCAGCAGGGTAACTGTCCACGGTGTGGTCAGTGTTTGGTGTGGGGACTGGAATCAATGTAGAGAACACCAGTGAGAAGGCACTCACAAGAATCTCAACCAGAGATGATAACTGCTTGGGCCAGAATGGTGGCCACGATGGTGGCAGCAACAGAAAGAAGCAGGCAAATGTAACAGGTACAAAGGTAATCAGTGCAAAGGTACAAAAGGTAAAAGCAATAGGACTTAGTGATGGATGTGAGGGATAAAGGGGAGGCGGGCATTGAGAATGGCTTTTCAGGTTTCTGACTTACACAGTTGGCTGGATGGTGAAGCCCTGCCCTGAGACAGGCACCCTGGATGAGGACCAGTTTGCCAGGGGAAGATTATGAAGCAGTTTTGAACATGTTGGGTTTGAGTGCCTTTGAGGCATCAGAAAAAGATGTCAGAAACACAGCTGGGTAAATGGGTTCCCAGATTGGAGGAGAGGTCTAGGATGGAGGGAGATGTTTGTGAGTCATCAGTGTCAAGGTGCATTAGACACTGTGGGTGTGGATGAGATCACTCAGCGAGTACAGAAAGGGGAGGAGAGGGGAGGGCATCCAACCCCGCCTTGTGGGATTCCAACACCTAATGGCTAGGGAAAGGAGAAGCCTACGAAGCAGGCAGAACAAACCTGCCAGAACCACAGGGAGAATAGCAGCTGAAAGCCAAGGAAAGCAAGCATTTGTTGGGAGAGGAGGTCATCAGGGAAAAATAATGCTGAAAGGATAGTGAAAATGAAGACTCAATAATGACAATAATAACTATCATACCACTAGCTATAATACTATAGTAATAATCGTCATTGACAATCTTTATGGAGCCCCAGTTATGAGGCAGGCACTTTAACATAAAATTTAATCCTCGTAAGGATTTTGTAAGGCAGGTCCTGTTATCATCCTCATTTTTCACAGTAGAGAACACTGAGCACAGAGAGCTGAAGTCATTTGCATGAGGTCACACAGCCAGTGAGTGAAGAAATCAGGGTGGAAGCTCTTTTTTCTCACTCCACGGCCCCTGTCCTTAAATGCCTTGTGTCTGGTGTTGGGGAGTAAAAAGCAGCCAGGGAGGCAGGGTGGGGAGGGGAGATTTAGAAATTTGGATTCTTTCAAGCAAAGGCAAGAAAATGTTCCATGGTTGCTAAAGCCCAAGTCCAAGTTGGTGACCAGGAACTGGTATTGCAGCAGCTGTTTCTGATGATGGTTCAGCTAGATTAGGGCAGTGTTGAATGCATGACAAGGCTTTATTTGCATGGGAAAGCCTTGCTCCAAGTACTCTCGGGCATTGGTTCTTGCTCAAAGTGGGAGCTCCAGGCCAGCAGCCTAACATCATCTGGGAACTAAGAGATGCAGATTCTCTGAATCAGAAACTCTGCGGGGTGGGAGGAGCGGAGGGGGAATCCATGTTTTAACAAACCTCTGTGAGATTCTGATGCACAAGTTTGAGAACCTTGTTCTTGGTAGACCCTTGGAAAAGAGGAAAGCCCTAATAACATATGATCCATATATCTCACCTTGGCAGCAACCAGATAGGAGAGTGTTTCTTAACCCTGGCCTCCCACTGTAATCACGTGAGGAGCTTTGAGAACTACTAATGCCTGAGTCCACCCTCAGAAATTCTGGTTTCATTGGGTTAGCACTGGCCTGATCATTTGAAATAAGGATTTGAATGGGGAATACATGATTAAATGAATGTTTGGCTTCTGAACACTTCTGAGTACCCAATTGGACCTGGGGTAGAAAACAAGACAGGCTTTGAAAGGGAAAGTCAAGACAAATGGAAGAGAAGCTAGCTCTTATGCGCTCTGTGAATACCAGTAAAGCTTGAATAATTCTGGAGGTTGTGGTGGGGGAAGAAGGTAGTCTGAATTTATAGCAGTTCTCAAGGATGACTTAAATTAAAAGAGATGCCAGTTATAAAGTAGATGTGCGATCAAGGCTGCTCCACGAATAAAATATTATTGTGATTTTTCAGTTCAGTTCAGTCACTCGGTCATGTCTGACTCTTTGCAACCCCATGGACTGCAGCACACCAGGCCTCCCTGTCCACCACCCACTCCCAGAGATTACTCAAATTCATGTCCATTGAGTTGGTGATGCCATCGAACCATCTCATCCTCTGTCTTCCTCTTATCATCCCACCGTCAATCTTTCCCAGCTTCAGGATCTTTTCAAATGAGTCAATTTTTTGCATCAGCTGGCCAAAGTATTGGAGTTTCAACTTCATTATCAGTCCTGCCAATGAATATTCAGGACTGATTTCCTTTAGGATGAACTGGTTGGATCTCCTTGCAGTTCAAGGGACTCTCAAGAGTCTTCTCCAACACCACAGTTCAAAAGCATCAATTCTTTGACACTCAGCTTTCTTTATAGTCCAACTCTCAGATCCATACATGGCCACTGGAAAAACCATAGCTTTGACTAGATGGACCTTTGTTGCAAAGTAATGTCTGCTTTTTAATAAGCTGTCAAGGTTGGGCATAATTTTTCTTCCAAGGAGCAAGTATCTTTTAATAATGTCAAGGTTGTAGTCACCAACTGCAGTGATTTTGGAGCCCCCCAAAAGAAAGTCTGTCACTGTTTCCACTGCTTCCCCATCTATTTGCCATGAAGTGATAGGACTGGATGCCATGATCTCAGTTTTCTGAATGTTGAGTTTTAAGCCAACTTTTTCACTCTCCTCTTTAACTTTCATCAAGAGGCTCTTTAGTTCCTCTTAACTTTCTGCCATAAGGGTGGTGTCATCTGCATATTATTGATATTTCTCCTGGAAGTCTTGATTCCAGCTTGTGCTTCCTCCAGCCTAGCGTTTCTCATGATGTACTCTGCATGTAAGTTAAATAAGCAGTATAACAATATACAGCCTTGACGTACTCCTTTTCCTACTTGGAACCAGTCTGTTTTTCCATGTCCAGTTCTAACTGTTGCTTCCTTACCTGCATACAGGTTTCTTGGGTGGCAGATCAGGTTGTCTGGTATTCTCATCTCTTGAAGAATTTTCCACAGTTTATAGTGATACACACAGTCAAAGGCTTTGGCATAGTCAATAAGGCAGAAATAGATGTTTTTCTGGAGCTCTCTTGCTTTTTTGACGATCCAGTGGATGTTGGCAATTTTATCTCTGGTTCCTCTGCCTTTTCTAAAACCAGCTTGAACATCTGGAAGTTCACGTATTGCTGAAGCCTAGTTTGGAGAATTTTAAGCATTACTTTACTAGCGTGTGAGATGAGTGCAATTGTGCAGTAGTTTGACCATTCTTTGGCATTGCCTTTTGGGGGAGATTGGAATGAAAACTGACCTTTCCCAGTCCTGTGGCCACTGCTAAGTTTTCCTAATTTGCTGGCATATTGAGTGCAGCACTTTCACAGCATCCTCTTTCAGGATTTGAAATAGCTCAACTAGAATCCCACCACCTCCGCTAGCTTTGTTCATAGTGATGCTTCCTAAGGCCCACTTGACTTCACATTCCCGATGTCTGGCTCTAGGTGAGTGATCACACCATCGTGATTATCTGAGTCATGAAGATTTTTTTGTACAGTTCTTCTGTGTATTCTTGCCACCTCTTCTTAATATCTTCTGCTTCTGTTAGGTCCCTACCATTTCTGTCCTTTATTGAGCCCATCTTTGCATGAAAATTTCCCTTTGTATCTCTAATTTTCTTGAAGAGATCTCTAGTATTTCCCATTCTGTTGTTTTCCTCTATTTCTTTGCACTGATCACAGAGGAAGGCTTTTTTTTTTAATCTCTCTTTGCTATTCTTTGAAACTTCATTCAAATGGGTATATATTCCCTTTCCTCCTTTGCCTTTTGCTTCTCTTTTTTTCACAGCTATTTGTAAGGCCTCCTCAGACAACTTTTTTGCCTTTTTGCATTTCTTTTTTTGGGGGATGTACTGCCTCCTGTACAATGTCATGAACCTCCATCTATAGTTCTTCAGCCACTGTCTATCAGATCTAATCCTTTGAATCTATTAGTCACTTCCACTGTATAATCGTAAGGGATTTGATTTAGGCCCTACCTGAATGGTCTAGTGGTTTTCCCTACTTTCTTCAACTTAAATTTGAATTTGGCAATAAGGAGTTCATGAGCTGAGCCACAGTCAGCTCCTGGTCTTGTTTTTGCTGATTGTATAGAGCTTCTCCATCTTTGGCTACAAAGAATATAATCAATCTGATTTTGGTATCTGGTGATGTCCATGTATATAGTCTTCTCTTGTGTGTTTGAAAGAGGGTGTTTCTAATACCAAAACCAGACAGAGATGCCACAGAAAAAGAAAACTACAGGCCAATATCACTGATGAACATAGACGTAAAAATCCTTAACAAAATTCTAGCAAACAGAATCCAACAACATATTAAAAAGATCATACATCATGACCAAGTGGGCTTTATTCCAGGGATGCAAGGATTCTTCAATATTCGTAAATCAATCAATATAATACACGACGTTAACAAATTGAAAGATAAAAGCCATATGATCATCTCAATAGATGCAGACAAAGCCTTTGACAAAATTTAACATCCATTTATGATAAAAAAAAAAAAAACCTCCAGAAATCAGGAATAGAAGGAACATACCTCAACATAATAAAAGCTATATATGGCAAACCCACAACAAACATTATCATCAATGGTGAAAAATTGAAAGCATTTCCCCTAAAGTCAGGAACAAGACAAGGGTGCCCACTCTCACCACTACTATTCAACATGGTTTTGGAAGTTTTGGCCATGGCAATCAGAGCAGAAAAAGAAAAGGAATCCAGATTGGAAAAGAAGAAGTAAAACTCCTACTGTTTGCAGATGACATGATCCTCTACATAGAAAACCCCAAAGACTCCACCAGAAAATTACTAGAGCTAATCAATGAATATAGTAAAGTTTCAGGATATAAAATTAACACAAAGAAATTCCTTGTGTTCCTATACACTAACAATGAGAAAACAGAAAGAGATATTAAGGAAACAATTCCATCCACCATTGCAATGAGAAGAATAAAATACTTAGAAATGTATCTACCTAAAAAAACAAAAGACCTATATATAGAAAACTATAAAACACTGATGAAAGAAATCAAAGAGGACACAAATAGATGGAGAAATATGTCATGTTCATGGATTAGAAGAATCAATGTGAAAATGAGTATACTACCCAAAGCAATCTATAAATTCAATCCAATCCCTATCAAGCTACCAATGATATTTTTCATAGAACTAGAACAAATAATTGCACAGTTTGGATGGAAATACAAAAAGCCTCAAATAGCCAAAGCAATCTTGAGAAAGAAGAATGGAACTGGAGGAATCAAGCTCTCTGACTTCAGGCTCTACTACAAAGCTACAGTCATCAAGACAGTACGGTACTGGCGCAAAGACAGAAATATGGATCAATGGAACAAAATAGAAAGCCCAGAGATAAATCCACGCATCTATGGACACCTTATCTTCGACAAAGGAGGCAAGAATATACAATGGAGAAAAGACAATCTCTTTAACAAGAGGTGCTGGGAAAACTGGTCAACCACTTGTAAAAGAATGAAACTAGAACACTTTCTAACACCATGCACAAAAATAAACTCAAAATGGATTAGAGCTCTAAATGTAAGACCAGAAACTATAAAACTCCTAGTGGAAAACATAGCCAAAATACTCTCCATCATAAATCACAGCAGGATCCTCTATGACCCACCTCCCAGAGTATTAGAAATAAAAGCAAAAATAAACAAATGGGACCTAATTAAACTTAAAAGCTTTTGCACAACAAAGGAAACTATAAGCAAGGTGAAACGACAGCCTTTAGAATGGGAGAAAATAATAGCAGATGAAGCAACTGACAAAGAATTAATCTCAAAAATATACAAGCAACTCCTGCAGGCCAACTCCAGAAAAATAAATGACCCAATCAAACAATGGGCCCAAGAACTAAACAGACATTTCTCCAAAGAAGACATACAGATAGCTAACAAACACATGAAATGATGCTCAATATCACTCATTATCAGAGAAATGCAAATCAAACCCACAATGAGGTACTAATTCACGCCAGTCAGAATGGCTGCCATCCAAAAGTCTACAAGCAATAAATGTTGGAGAGGGTGTGGACAAAAGGGAACCCTCTAACACTGTTGGTGGGAATGCAAACTGGTACAGCCACTGTGGAGAATAGTGTGGAATTTCCTTAAAAAACTGGAAATAGAACTGCTGTATGACCCAGCAATCCCACTCCTGGGCATATGAACTGAGGAAACCAGAATTGAAAGAGACACATGTACCCCAATGTTCATCGCAGCACTGTTTATAATAGCCAGGACATGGAAGCAACCTCGATGTCCATCAGCAGATGAATGGATAAGAAAGCTGTGGTACATATACACAATGGAATATTACTCAGTCATTAAAAAGAATACATTTGAATCAGTTCTAATGAGGTGGATGAAACTGGAGCCTATTATACAGAGTGAAGTAAGCCAGAAAGGAAAACACCAATACAGTATACTGAGGCATATATATGGAATTTAGAAAGATGGTAATGATAACACTATATGTGAGACAGCAAAAGAGACACAGATGTATAGAACAGTCTTTTGGACAATTTTGGGAGAGGAGCCTTTTGGGAGAGGGTGAGGGTGGGATGATTTGGAAGAATGACATTGAAACATGTATATTATCATATGTGAAATAGATCGCCAATCCAGGTTTGATGAATGAGTCAGGGTGCTCAGGGCTGGGGCACTGGGATGACCCAGAGGGATGGGATGGTGAGGGAGGTGGGAGGGGGTTCAGGATGGGGAGCACATGTACACCCATGGTGGGTTCATGTCAAATGTATGGCAAAACCACTACAATATTTTTAAGTAATTAGCCTCCAATTAAAATAAATAAATTTATATTAAAAAAAAACAGGAAGAGGATATTTGCTATGACCAGTGTGTTGTCTTAGCAAAACTCTATTAGCCTTTGCTAATTGTGGTTTTTACTCAGTCTTAATTGAAATGATTCTACTAATTTTAATCAAAGATAATATGCTGACATCCTCCTAGTGGCTTTGCTGAGACTGTGTCTCTATGTTAAGAAGGTACTCTGACCCTCTGGCCTCTCAAACCTCACTCCTTCCTCTTTGCTCCATGGACCTTCCTCCTTAGCTGACCTGGTCAGTTTACCGGTCCCCAAACACTGTCACTCTGTTCCCATGTCCTGGTATTTGTTGGTGCCTCCCCCTATCTCCTCCTCCTCTCAGGGACAGCCTATCTCCTTCTAGATTCCTCTATGGACCCCCAGTTCAAAGAGTTCCCCTTTCTCCTAATCCTTTTAGCACCAAATATCTTTAAGGCACTCTGGTTTTATTTAGTTTTCATCATTCTACACATTTCCCATCTCTGCTCCTGGACCATAAGTCTTATGTTTAAGGCTTATAATCTCACCCCCAACATTCAGGACAGTGATGGGTTACAACTTTTTGCCTCCTGCCCAGCACAGCACCCCACACTCTACAGGCTCAGGAAGTAGTAGTCAAGAAACTGTACAAAAAGTGAATTTCAGTCCCTCTTCTTCCCACATCATCATGATGTGCAGATAAGAAGGCACCACCCTCGATGAGATGTAATTATGGTTTGGCCATTCTTGAGGGCAAAATCCATAGGAAGCACACCAAGGTGTAGATCCCAGAGGGAGCATCCTCCAAAGTGAGATGTGGCTTCCTCCACGGGAGGGGCTCTCATCATCTCATTAGTCCATGTTGTTTTGTATTAGGTTCCAGGACTGCCTTAGCACATCACCACAAACTTGGTGGTTTAAAATAATAGAAATCTGTCCTGTCACATTTCTGGAGGTCAGACATCTGAGACCAGTGCCAGTGAGCCAGAGTCCAAGTGCTGATGGAGCCGTGCTCCCCCCAGAGGCTCTAGGACAGACCCTTCCCTGCCTCTTCCAGCTTCGGGCGGCTCCAGCTTCTGGCAGCACCACCTTCCTTGGCTTATGGCCATTTCATTCTAATTCTCTGCTTCCTTGGTCACACTGCTTTCTCCTCCCTTTGCAAATCTTCACTGCTTTCTCCTCCCTTCTCAAATCTCCCTCTACCTCCCTCTTATAAAGACATTTGTGACTGCATTTAAGGCCCACCCTGGTGATCCAAAATAATCTCCCCACCTCAAGATCCTTAACTTCATCACAACTGTTAAGTTCTTTTTTGCCATCTCAGGTAACATTTACACATTAAGGGATTAGGACTGGGATACCTTTGGGGCAGCCATGAGGTAACCTACCACACAGACAAAGGTAACTGAGCCTCCAAAAGGACAGAGACTTGTTCAAGGTCACACTTCAAGGTTGTAACAGAAATTAGACAGAGATCCAGGTCTTCTTTCTGTCAATCTTGGACTCCTCCCACTAGACCATGCTGGTCCCTGTGAAAGTTAGATAAAGATCTTAGAATAACACTTCATACCCTGATTCCTAGTCTTCTCTCTGAAACATGTGCTACTAGAATCCCCCAACCTGTGCACCCTGTCCCCGCTTGAGTCCCGGTTCTGTTACTTTGAACTCACTGTATATTCGTTGGCCTGTGTGGGCAGCTGCAATGAACTCACTAAATGGCATTTTCTCCTCTCCCTTCAGGACCGCCTCTTTTTTGTCATGGAGTATGTGAATGGTGGGGACCTCATGTTCCAGATTCAGCGCTCCCGAAAATTCGATGAGCCTCGTTCCCGGTTCTATGCTGCAGAGGTTACATCAGCCCTCATGTTCCTCCACCAACATGGAGTCATCTACAGGTACCTCTCCTCACCTCCACTCTTCCCCAAAAGCGAAAAAATAGAGAGTTCTCCGGATGCTTGAACTGACTTTGGCTTCCACCCAACTTGTCTCTTAGCAACTCACTTTAAATTAGTTGTTTGTTTTAGTTTGCTTACAGAGGGCTTTTTTGGGGGCTGTTTATCACTGTAAATGTTAATATTTGAATAGCCCTGGGAGATCTGATCCACTGTGTTTGTGCCAGTTTTGATTGAAAGCTTAAGCAGGACGTTTTAAAGGCCCAGTGCCAAGTAACCTTGGGGTGACCTTCATTTCTCTCCCCCTCCACCACCCCAACCCTCATCCTCGAACATCAGGGCATTCTTTGTACTTTTTCCTTCTGTGCCATGAACTTCCTCCCCTTCCCAACCTCTTGCCACTTCCTGAGTTTGTTTGGCTTAGTTGTCTCCAGCAGATAGAATCAGAGAAGGAGGAGTTCCTTGGGGGTCTCAGGGTTTATGATCTAGGAGGGAAGAGGGGAGGGGAACTAGACAGTATCTAACAGGAAGTGACTCTCTGCATATCATCCAGTCCCTTGTTACTGCCTTGTCCCCCTTCCAAGAAAACATGGAACACACACACACACACACACAAACACACACACACACACAAATTTTCCAGTAAGAGAGCAGTACTACTTACGCAGGCTCTTCTGTGAGGTCAGGAATTCTGGGAGGAGTAAATATTTATAATTAGCAACAAGGACACCAAAGTTCCTTCAGGTTTTTTTCAATGATTATCAATTTCTTTACTTAGATTTTGCTTCCTCCTTTTCCCTTCAGTTGGTTGAAGAATAGCTGGCTTGATTCAACCCAAAACTAATCCCTCACCAGAACTTCACTGGCCTCGCTCCTGGGAGCAATGCCCTGACTAAAAAAAAAAATGTTATCCAAGGGTTTCTGAAACCAACCCTCAGCTTCCTTAGGTCCCTCTGCTCAAAAATAGTCAGTGGCTCCCTGTGGCCTGCATAGCAAAGCCCATACTTTCTAGCCTGCCATAATGGTCCTCCATGTCTCAAGTCCACATATTTGTTTCCTGTTACTGCGTAACAAATTACCACAAATGCAGTGTGGCTTAAAGCATTGATTATTTCACAGTTCCCACAGGGCAGAAGTCTAGGCACAGCATACCTGGGTCTCTCTGCTGTGATCATGGTGTCAGCCAGGCTGCTTTCTTGTTGAAGTTTGAGCTCCTCTTCCAAGCTCACATGGTTATGGGCAGAATTCATTTCCTTGCAAATAGAGAATACACGTGGCTTCCTCATGGTTAGCAGGAGTGAAAGCCTCTCCTGCTTTGAGTCTCTAACTTCAGGGAGGCCTGGACCCTCTTTGGAAAGGATCACTTGATTAGATTGGGCCCACCCAGGCTAATCTCCCTTTTAACTCAAAGTCAAATCATTTAGGGACCTTAATTATGCCTGCAAATCCCTTGGCCCTTGCCCTATGATGTCTTATAATTGCGAGTGATATCACATCCCTTTCCACATTGTTTTGGTTGGAGGTAAGTCACAGTTTCTCCACCATGCACAAGGGGAAGGGGTTATGGGATTATACCAGAGTGTGAAACATTGGGGATCACCTTAGGTATGTCTACTACAGCCCAGTACACCTCACTTTCTGTGATCTCTTGAACCTACAAAGGTTCTTGCATGTGTGTGCGCTAAGTCACTTCAGTCGTGGCTGACTCTGTGTGACACTATGGGCTGCAGCCTGTCAGGCTCCTCTCTCCATGGGATTCTCCAGGCAAGAATACTGAAGTGGGTTGCCACGCCCTACTCCAGGGGATCTTCCTGACCCAGGAATCAAACCTGAATCTCTTACATATCCTGCATTGGCAGGCAGGTTCTTTACCACTAGTGCCACCTGGGAACCCAAGGTTCTTAGCTTGCCTCAAGCTCATCTGACAATTCCCTACTTTCTTGTTCTTCTGTCCTCCTCTTTCCAGCCCAGAAGCCTCATGCAGTACTGCCTGCCTGCTGAAAGTCTGGTCCCACCAGCCAGAGCAAGTCTCTCCATCCACCATTTTATTTGCAATTTGGGAATGTCATACCCTCTCCCTTAGGACCATGACTGCTTCTTTATTAACCCTTTGACCTTCTTATTTTACATCCTCTTGTTACCTTGCACATAGTAAATGATCAAGAAATGACCCTTGGCTCAGTTTAAATTCCTAATCTCTGCCTCCAAAGCAGCTTGCCAACTAGAGATACTGGCGTTAGATATATGAAAATATCACCCATATTACAAGGCAGTGCACTCTTAGGAGCCAGTGACAAGAAGAATTGTCATTCACTGAGATATCCCTATCCACTACCTATCAGAGTGGGTATAATCACCCACAGTTTGCCAGCAGAGATTCAGAAATTCCCCTTAAATATTGAGTGGGCCAAGGTTTGTTCCAGTTTTTCCATAACATCTTACAGAAAAACCCAAACAAGCTTTTTGGCCAACCCAATAATTTGCCCAAGGCCATATTCGGTAAGTGACACACTTAGGAAGTGTAACTGATCAGCAGGCTCCTGCTGTATGTCATGACACTTGTCATAGGCTCATCAAGTCCAAGTCCATACTCTTTACTAGTCATTCTTGGTACACCAAAACTTGACTTTTCCTTACATTTCTAGTTTCTTTTCCTTTCTGCTTCCCTAGATGAATGTTTGCCTCTCACCTCACCTGTGAACATTTTTGTTCTAGTGACTTTTGTGAGCCGTACTTGTCCCCTCTTTTTATCTCCTTTCCACTTTCCTGGCCATTTCTCCTTAATCTCTATATAACGTGGCCTGGTCCTTCTTCCCTCCAACCCCCATCCTCTAAATACTGATTTTTCCCAGGGCCTTCATCCCTAAATACTCTCCCTGAGCCATTTCTGCAGTTGCCTGCCTCCAAATGACACCTGTGTGCCAAGACCCCCTTATCACTGTCTCCAGCCCCCAGTTCACTCCAGATTCCTGCACAAGACTACTCTCTCAAGATGATCTCCAAGGCCTTCTACCTTCTTCCCCAGGTAGTTTGCAAGAGTTTACTGACCTGAGTCACTCACTGCCTCTTGCTTTTCTCCTTCCTATCTTGTCTACCTCCCTCTCCATCGCTGCCCAGTGTTCTTCCAAAGTACAGGCTGATGGTCACACGGTGCCCTTCTTAGCATCCTTCTACCTTTATTAGATAAAGCGCAGCCCCTCTTGCTGGCCATCAGAATCCATCAGCCCTGGCCCTGGGGCTGCTGTGCATGGCTGCGTGACTTGGGCATGGCACAGAAGGGAGGGCCCTAGGCGGTGACTGGGAACTGGCACCCAGCTTTGCTCTGCTAGTTCATCTGGCTCGAGGAAGAGATGCTTTTTCTACCTAGAGGAGACCCCTTTTTTTGTTTCTCATAAAGACACCATGCATACTAAAAGTACCCTGGTGGCCCCCAACGATCTTTTTTATCCTTATCACTATTACCCCAACTGTGTAACCCACCCTCTCTGCCCTCCAGATGAGACCATTCTCCCCCAAATCCCTTTCTCTTTCATTTCTCCAAGTTTTTGTCTCCACTGTCCCTAGAATTCCCTTTTTCCCAATCTGTATCTTGCTCAGTGAGGGGCTCCTAGGTCACTTCTATGGTCTGACTGTCTAAGGGTCCCTGGTTTAAAAAAAAAATAGGTAGATTCCAGAATACTAGATGAGGGGACTGGATCAGGATATAGATGGGGAAATAACGGCCATGAGTTGATGATTGCTGAGACTAGGTGTTGGGTACATGGGTTCACTATTATATCTGCTTTTGTGAATGTTTTAAATTTGCAGTAATAATCATAATTTTTTTTCTTAAAGAATAGCAAGTCCAAGGTAACATTTCTAGAGTCTTTGATCCATTAGGTCTGATATGGGACTCGGGAATCTGTACTTTCTTAAAGGATTCCTCAGGTGACTTGGGGACCACAGGTGTAGAAAAGTTCTGTTCTGCCTTCAGGACTGTGTGATGCCCCTGCTCTGAGAGGCTACCCTGACCACTCAGCCTGTCATGGGGATCATGCCTCCCTTGGGTGACAGCATCTCTCTGGTTCAAGCCAGTTCCCTTTGTCAGCCTTGTATTTTTACTTAATATACCTATTCTGTGATTGAGAACTCCATGCAGGCCTGCTTACCTGGCTGGCCTAGGTTGTTATGCTGCTTGTAGTAAGTGTTCACTAAATACTTGTTTTCATCTTTAATGCTCCAGAACCCTGTAGTCCAGCTGGGTTGCTACCTCACCAGTTCAGTTCAGTTCAGTCTCTCAGTCATGTCCAATTCTTTGCAACCCCATGGACTACAGCATACCAGGCCTCCCTGTGCATCACCAACTCCAAGAGTTTACACAAACTCATGTCCTTGAGTCGGTGATGCCATCAACCATCTCATCCTGTGTTGTCCCTTTCTCCCCCCACCTTCAACATTTCCCAGCATCAGGGTCTTTTAAAATGAATCAGCTCTTCACATCAGGTGGCCAGAGTATTGGATCTTGTCAGAAACTTATTATTTTTACATGTTCTCTCAAATAATCAGCTTTAGGTTTTCCTGATCAGTTGTCCCGCATTCTTTTTTTCTACTTAATTCCTATCCCTCCTTTCTGTTGACATGTCTTCCACTCTCCTCTTTTTCTAATTCTTGGGGGTGAATGCTTATTTTTTGTTCAGTATTTCCCAGCATCAGGGTCTTTTCAAATGAGTCAATTCTTTGCATCAGGTGGCCAAAGTATTGGCGTTACAGCTTCAACATCAGTCCTTCCAATGAACACTCAGGACTCATCTCCTTTAGGATGGACTGGTTGGTTGCATCTCCTTGCAGTCTAAGGGACTCTAAACAGTCTTCTGCAATACCACAGTTCAAAAGCATCAATTCTTCGGCACTCAGCTTTCTTTATAGTCCAATTCTCACATCCATACATGACTTCTGAAAAAACCATAGCCTTGACCAGACGGATGTTTGTTGGCAAGTAATGTCTCTGCTTTTTAATATGCTGTCTAGGTTGGTCATAACTTTCCTTCCAAGGAGTAAACATCTTTTAATTTCATGGCTGCAGTCACCATCTGCTACCTCATACCTGTATACTTTTGAAAGTCTGTTTTGGAAGCATCTGTTGGAACACACAGTTTTTCTTCCTTGACCCTGAATTGCCCCACTCCTGCATGTTTCTCATTTCATAGCTGAATTAGGACCACGTAATCTCTCTTTCCCATGCTCCTTTGTTTGAAGCTGCTGGCACAAGGGCTGTATGATACACATCTCTGCCTGTTCACCTGTGAAGCCCAGATGGCAACCATATTTTGAGTGGTGCAAGGGTTTACCTGGGAGGTTGGCAAGACTAAATCTTGCAGGAGGAACCTCATTGCCAAAGTCGAGATAGAATTTTCCAGCCTTTCTGCTGGAAGTTATCAGTATCAGTTCAGCTCAGTCGCTCAGTCGTGTCCAACTCTTTGTGACCCCATGAACCGCAGCACGCCAGGCCTCCTTATCCATCACCAACTCCTGGAGTCTACCCAAACCCATGTCCATCGAGTTGGTGATGCCATCCAGCCATCTCATCCTCTGTCTTCCCCTTCTCCTCCTGCCCCCAATCCTTGCCAGCATCAGGGTTTTTCCAATGAGTCATCTCTTCACATGAGGTGGCCAAAGTATTGGAGTTTCAGCTTCAACATCAGTCCTTCCAATCAACACCCAGGACTGATCTCCTTAAGGATGGACTGGTTGGATCTCCAGCAGTCCAAGGGACTCTCAAGAGTCTTCTCCAACACCACAGTTCAAAAGCATCAATTCTTTGGCACTCAGCCTTTTTCACTGTCCAACTCTCACATCCATACATGACTACTGGAAAAACCATAGCCTTGACTAGATGAACTTTTGTTGGCAAGTAATGCCTCTGCTTTTCAATATGCTATCCAGGTTGGCCATAACTTTCCTTCCAAGGAGTAGGCGTCTTTTGATTTCATGGCTGAAGTCACCATCTGCAGTGATTTTGGAGCCCCCAAAAATAAAATCTGACACTATTTCCACTGTTTCCCCATCTATTCCCCAGGAAGTGATGGGACCGGATGCCATGATCTTAGTTTTCTTAATGTTGAGTCTTAAGCCAACTTTTTCACTCTCCTCTTTCACTTTCAGCAAGAGGTTTTTTAGTTCCTCTTCACTTTCTGCCATAAGGGTGGTGGCATCTGCATATCTGAGGTTATTGATATTTCTCTCGGCAATCTTGATTCCAGCTTGTGCTTATTCCAGCCCAGCGTTTCTCATGATGTACTCTGCATATAAGTTAAATAAGCAGGGTGACAATATATTATACATATATATGTATAATAATATATATGTATACATGTATAGCTGGAAGTTATACATAAACTAATTAGTGGCTAATTGGCCAGGGTTCAGAAACTAAGGGAAGAAGTTGTTCCTCTGGCCAAGGGCTCACACTAGCAGGCGAGTCCAGGCTGACAGGCAGGCTACTTTCCTCTGAGTCTCTCTGGTCAGGTTCCCCATGTGGGTGGCACAGCGCACTGTCTTTGTTTCCTCTGCTCAGCATTCCTGGGAATCCTCTGTGTGCTGCGGTGGGAGCCAGTGTTCACTCACTGTGGATCCACACTTCCTAACTATGGCTTTTAAACATTTCTTCTCCTCCCTTCTACCTTCACACACACCATGATGGGGGAAATTTTGAGGGGCGGACTTTCTTCTGAAATTTGATGTAGGGAACTTTCTCCTACTGTGCACCATGCTCAGAGCTTATCTGTTTTCCCGAGCTGCTCAGGACAGCAGCTGAGTCTCAGGATGCTCATCTGTCCATGGGACAAGCAAGCGAAAGGATGGGATCCACTTCAGACACAGAGGGCAGTGGGAGCCCTGAGAAGAGAGCCAGAGGCTTGGCAGACAGAAAGGCATTTTCTTCCACAGTCATAAGTACTGTGGCAGAGGATGGTAAAGAACATGGCTTCTGCCCCTTGGCCAAGTGTCTCAACACTAGAAGAATGAATTCTTTCCTTTGTTTTTATAAAACTAAATTCCCGTGTTTTTAAATTACAGAAGTAATAGTCATTAGGAAAAATCAAAATTTAAACAGAAAAGTAAAATCAGTTTCCTCTTCACCAACCTCATAACCATCCAGGGCAAAACAGATGAAGAGTTGCTAGAGAATCCTTCAAAAAATCTTGAGCAAGTGATTGGATCTCTTTATGAGTGGCTTCCATGTGAGGTTCAGATAATACCTGCCTTGTCTCCTCTCTAAGGTAGTTTTACCTGTAAGTTGAACTGTACGGGTAAAAGTGAAGAATATGAAAAGAAGGGGAAATGATGAGGTATTTATGTCAGGTATCACTGATGATTAACTTTTGTCACATTGAGCACTAAAATTTGGTCTTTAACCAGCAGGAGAGGAAGTTGTAAATTATAAAGCTCTCCTGCTCCTTTAATTCTCCAAGATTTTCATCCTTAGTAAGTCATCATCATCACCCAACCACGAGTTGATCTATGCCTGATGCCAGAACTAAGAGGCCATAGCGGGCAGGAGGAGAGAAAAGGGCATTTCTGCTTTGGCCCTGTCTAGGTCACTCTACTCAAGAGGTGCTTAGAAAAGGTTTTCGTGTTGATGATGATGTTTATAAGTCAGTGAAGAATTAAGAGCAGGGAACAGAGATTTAATTCAGACTCAGATAAGCTTGAGTGTAGTCCTCTCCAGGGCTGGGGAATGAAGCCCAAAATGAGGAGCTTGGGAAGGATTTCCCTAGAAAGAACTGGAGATAGAGGTCTCTGACTATGCTCTCCAAGCCAGGCCTACCTAGGAAATGCATACAGAGTTGTGATGTGGTCTGTAGTCTTGCCTTCCTGGTGGTCTATGGGGGAGATTGTGGACCTAGTTTGGGGAATGATAGCCTGCCTTGGTCCTTGGAAACCTTTCCTGCCACGGCCACAGTTAGGTGTTTCCTGAGATGAAGGTCTCTGGTTAAATGCTATGTTAATAACTGGAAGGTCTAATATTTAGAGTCTCATCTTCTTTCAGTATGTTTCCAATGTAACTGATGTTCATACAAAACAGAGGATGAGGAGGGATTGGGGAGATCCCTTCTTCTTTCCTTCTCAGTCTTCTAGGACCTGGCCTTTAGAAAATCTCATGGAGATCTTCATCCCCACTGAGCACTGTTCTCAGCTGTCAACATTCTCCCACCCATTGTAGAAAATGATACTTTAATGATTTAGTGTAAAACTCCTAAGGATCTAAGGGTTGAGTGTGTAATGAGATGATATCAGTTCCCATGGCAGGAATCGTGGTGTGAATGTTAGATCAAGGGGGACCTCAGAGGTTATCTCATCCAATGCCATTTTATGAATACAGAACTTGGAAACTGAAACCAGGTAGTAACTTACTCAAGTTTACACAGTGAGGTGTTATAAAGCTTAGATGTCATTTTAATCAGAGATATACATAAAGATTCAAATAGTTTTACCAGGTGCTTGCCTAGTGGTAATGAAAATCTGTTTTCTGCCCTTCCTCTCCAATAATTTCCCCTTCCACAAAGATACCTGCTTGCAATTTTTTTAGCTTACACTTCTAGTATTTCTAAATAAAAGGGTTTTTTTCTTTCTTATAGTTAATTGGATTCTGGTATATACAAAGTGATTCAAAGTGACTAAATATATATATTTGGTCTTTTCATATTCTTTTCTATTATGCTTTATTACAGAATATTAAATATATTTCCCTGTGCTTTATAGTAGGACCTTGTTGTTTATATATTTTAAATATAATAGTTTGTATCTGCTAATCACAAACTCCTAATTTACCCCATCTTCAACCCCTTTCCCCTTTGGTAACCATAAGTTTGTTTTCTGTCTGTCAGTCCACTTCTATTTTGTAAATGAATTCATTTGTATCATAATTTAGATTTCACATATAAGTGATGTCATATGATATTTGTCTTTCTCTGTCTGGCTTACTTCACTTAGTCTGATAATCTCTAGGCCATCCATGTTTCTGCAAATGGCATGATTTCATTCTTTTTTATGACCAAGTAATATTCTTGTGTGTGTGTGTGTGTGTGTGTGTGTGTGTGTACGCGTGTGTGTGACATGTACCACATGGTCTTTATCTATTCATCTGTTGATGGAATCTAAGTTGCTTCCATGCCTTGGCTATTATAAATTGTGTTGCTATGAACACTGGAGTTTATATATCTTTTTGAATTAGACTTTTCTCCATACATATGCCCAAGAGTGGGATTGTTAGAGCATATGGTAACTCTATTTTTAGTTTTTAAAGAACCTCTGTACAATTTTCCTCTATTTATTTGCATTGATCACCAAGGAATACTTTCTTATCTCTCCTTGCTGTTCTTTGGAACTCTGCATTCAAATGAGTATATCTTTCCTTTTCTCCTTTGCCTTTAGCTTTTCTTCTTTTTTCACCTCTTTGTAAGGCCTCCTCAGACAACCATTTTGCCTTTTTGCATTTCTTTTTCTTGGGGATGGTCTTGATCACTGCCCTGCACAATATCATGAACCTCCATCCATAGTTCTCTCCAGGCACTCTATCAGATCTAATCCCTTGAATCTATTTTTTACTTTCACTGTATAATCATAAGGGATTTAGGTCATACCTGAATTGTCCAGTGGTTTTTCCCTACTTTCTTCAATTTAAGTCTGAATTTGGCAATAAGGAGTTCATGATCTGAGCCACATCTGATCAGCTCTCTATCTTGTTTTTGCTGACTATATAGAGCTTCTCCATCTTTTGCTGCAAAGAATATAATCAATCTGATTTCAGTATTGACAATTTGGTAGTGTCCATGTGTAGAGTCATCTCTTGTGTTGTTGGAAGAGGGTGTTTACTGTGAACAGTGCATTCTCTTGGCAAAATTCTGTTAGCTTTTGTCCTGCTTCATTTTGTACTCCAAGGCCAATTTGCCAGTTACTCCAGGTATCTCTTAACTTCCTACTTTTGCATTCCAGTCCCCTATGATGAGAAGGACATCTTTTTTGGATATTAGTTCTAGAAGGTCTTGTAGGTCTTCATAGAACCATTCAACTTCAGCTTTCAGCATTACTGGTTGGGGCATAGACTTGGATTACTGTGATATTGAATGGTTTGCCTAGGAAACAAACAGAGATCATTCTGTCATTTTTGAGATTGCACCCAAGTACTGCATTTCAGACTCTTTTGTTGACTATGAGGGCTATTCCATTTCTTCTAAGGGATTCCTGCCCATGGTACTGTCTAAGGGATTCTTGCCCAAAGAATAGCAAGGAGAGATAAGAAAGCCTTCCTCAGTGATCAATGCATAGAAATACAGGAAAACAATAGAATAGGAAAGACTAGAGATTCTTCAAGAAAACTGGAGATACCAAGGGAATATTTAATGCAAGTTCCAGTTCAGGCACTCAGTCATGTCCAACTCTGTGTAACCACACGGTCTGCAGCATGCCAGGCTTCCCTGTCCATCACCAACTCCTGGAGCTCCTCAGACTCATGTCCATCAAGTCAGTGATGCCATAAAACCTTCTTATCCTCTGTCATTCCCTTCTCCTCCTGCCTTCAATCTTTCCCAGTATCAAGGTCTTTTCTAGTGAGTCATTTCATGGAAAGATGGGCACAATAAAAGACAGAAATGGTAGGGCCCTAACAGAAGCAGAAGATATTAAGAAGAGGTGGCAAGATTACACAGAGAACTATATTAAAAAAATCTTCATGACCCAGATAACCATGATGGTGTGATCACTCACCTAGAGCCAGACATCCTGGAATGCATAGTCAACTGGGCCTTAGAAAGCATCACTACAAACAAAGCTAGTGGAGGTGATAGAATTCCAGTTGAGCTATTTCAAATCCTAAAAGATGATGCTATGAAAGTGCTGCACTCAATATGCCAGCAAATTTGGAAAACTCAGCAGTGGCCACAGCACTGGAAAAGGTCAGTTTTCATTCCAATCCCAAAGAAAGGCAATGCCAAAGAATGCTCAAACTACTGCACAATTGCACTCATCTCACACACTAGCAAAGTGATGCTCAAAATTCAAGCCAAGCTTCAACAGTACATGAACCGTGAACTTCCAGATGTTCAAGCCAGGTTTAGAAAAGGCAGAGGAACCAGAAGTCAAATTGCCAGCATCCATTGGATCATCAAAAAAGCAAGAGAGTTCTGGGAAAACATCTACTTCTGCTTTATTGACTACACCAAAGCCTTTGACTGTGTGGATCACAACAGACTGTGGAAAATTCCTCAAGAGATAGGAATACCAGACCACCTGACCTGCCTCCTGAGAAATCTGTATGCAGGTCAAGAAGCAACAGTTAGAACTGGACATGGAACAATAGACTGGTTCCAAATCGGGAAAGGAGTACGTCAAGGCTGTATATTGTCACCCTGCTTATTTAACTTATATGCATAGTATATTATGCAAAATGCCAGGCTGGTTGAAACACAAGCTGGAATCATGTTTGCCAGGAGAAATATCAATAACTTCAGATACACAAATGATACCATCCTTATGGCAGAAAGCGAAGAAGAATTAAAGAACCTCTTGAGGAAAGTAAAAGAGAAGTGAAAAAGTTGGCTTAAAGCTCAGTATTCAAAAACCTAAGATCATGGCATCTGGTCCCATCACTTCATAGCAAATATATGAGGAAACAATGGAAACAGTGAGATACTTTATTTTGAGGGGATCCAAAATCCCTGAAGATGGTGACTATAGCCATGAAATTAAAAGATACTTGCTCCTTGGAAGAAAAGCTATGACCAACCTAGACAGCATATTAAAAAGCAAATACATTACTTTGCTGACAAAGGTCCATCTAATCAAAGCTATGGTTTTTCCAGTAGTCATGTAAGGATGTGAGAGTTGAACTATCAAGAAAACTGAGTGCTGAAGAATTGATGCTTTTGAAGTATGGTGTTGAAGAAGACTCTTGAGAGTCCCTTGGACTGCAAAGAGAACCAACCAGTCAATCCTAAAGGATACCAGTCCTGAATATTCATTGGAAGGACTGATGCTGAAGCTGAAACTTCAATCCTTTGGCCACCTGATGCAAAGAACTGACTCAATGGAAAAGACCCTGATGCTGGGAAAGATTGAAAGCAGGAGTAGAAGGGGATGACAGAGAATGAGATGGTTGGATGGCATCACCGACTCGATGGACACAAGTTTGAGCAGGCTCTGGGAGCTGGTGATGGACAGGAAATCCTGGCATGCTGCAGTCCATGGTGTCACAAAGAGTTGGACACGATTGAGCAACTGAATTGACTGTAGTTTTCCAGGAATGCACCAATTTGCATTCCTACCAACAATGAAGAAGGGTTCCCTTTTCTCCACATCATTTCTAGCATTCATTATTTGTAGCCTTTTTAATGATGGCCGTTTTGTTAGCAGTATGAAGTGAAACCTCATTGTACTAAATAGCATGGTTTAATGTTCGTTTTTGAATTTTATTTTAGGTGTTATCTAGCACTTTCCACTAGGCAAGGGAGAATTTAGTTCTCTGCCCTACCTACTACCTACCCTTTACCTCATCACATCCATATAACCTTCCAAACCTCCCATCTTCTCAACAGAGATTACTATAATTTTGGTCACATGAATGTACATTGTATACATTGTTATGACTGTGAAAAGCTATAATTGCTTTTCCTTTTCAATACATTTTCTTTGTTTGTTTTCCCTGGAGATAATACAGATGCTGTCTTGTCCACATCTCCCTTCAAGATGGTGAGGTGCAACAATCATTCTATCAATATTCTTGGATACACTTCTCCTGAGCCTTCTAAACTGCTCCAGTCCCAACATTTGTCCTCAGTCCCTGCTGCAGAGCTGTCATTCTGGGATCTCTCCTCACTGTTGTCTAGGTGTCTTTGCCTCTTCCGTGTGAGAGCTCCTCTCTTATGTCACATTCTCTTCCCTGATACACTTTCTTGAGATGGTGATGTACCTTTCTTGAGATAGTGAAGAAAAAGTATGGGATGTAAATTTTTGAGATCTTCCTTCTTTACCTAAAACCATCTTTATCATACTCTCAAACTTGATAAAGAGTTTGGCTGGGTATAGAATTCTAGACTGAAAACTGTTTTCACTCAAAATGTGAAGGTGTTGTTCCATTGCCTTTCAGCTCCTCGTGCTGCTACTGGGAAGTCTACTGTTTTATTCTTGATCCTTCTTATGGACCTATTTCTTTTTTCTGGAATCTTGTTTAATTACTTGTTAATGATGTGTCATAGACCTGTCTTCATGTATTATACTAGGCCCTGGGTAAACCTTTGTAACTTAGAAAATCATGTCCTTCAGTTCAGGAAAATGTCTTATTTCTTTATGGAACTATCATTCAGAGTCTGGAGAAGTCAACTTGGGCCTCACTACAATGAATCATCTGACTCGCCACTTATTTGGGGAACTTTTGACTATCAATATTTTCAGAGTTTTTTCTCTTGGAGTCCTCAGTTTACCTTGGGAAGACTCTTCCAGAGTCCTGCCTCAAGAGACAGAGCTTGGCAGCCAGATGAGCCAAATGAGAGAAGAACAGTGGAGGGCCCAGCTCCCAAAATACATATATCCATCCAATTGTCCTATTTTTAGTTCTATACCCTGGTGCCTGCCCTCTCCCTGAATCCACCCTGGTCCTTGAGACTTTCTGTTTCTCTTCTTCAGAGAGTAAGTCTCTGAGGCAGAGAAGGGGGTGTGCAGAGTAAGAAGAGAATCTGAGTTTATAGTTGCTTGTCAACCATATCTTTTTCTACATCACCCTCATCCCCAGAGGTAACAGTTATTGTAAATTCCTGAGCTTTGTTAGAGCAGGAAACAGGAGATTCTACAGTATAAATTTGATTGTCCTTTACTTATCCCATTGCTGGCTCAGGATGCAGCTCTTTCTCAGGTCTACTGAGCCATTCCCACTCACTCCTTTGCTTTCCTGCTTCCAAAATTACATTGCTGTTCTTTCTTCTGTTGTTTCCCTCATCTTTGTGTGTTTAGGCCTCTGTATGTAATTTGGGGAAGGAGAAAAAATAATTTGTGAGCATTCGAGCTACCTATTTATCTAGATGTCAAAAATAATAACAGAAATAATAACCACTGCAGCAATAACAGAGGCAACAACAATAATAGCAAGACACTCATTTTAGGCTTCATTACCAGCCAGACTATTCTGAGCACTTTGCACCCGTTTACTCATTTAATCATCACACACACAGGAACCCTATGTGGTAGAAAGTGAAAGTGAAGTCACTCAGTCATGTCCGACCGACTCTTTGCAACCCCATGGACTGTAGCCTACTACGCTCCTCCATCCATGGGACTTTCCAGGCAAGAGTACTGGAGTGGGGTGCCATTTCTACAGCATTTATTCATGGGATTTATGATTCTTCCAAAGATGGAGATCCTCCAGATCCCACGCTGCTGCCGCCACTGTCAGGTCACCCTGTCCCACTGCTGCCTCGCGTGGGAAGCAGAGTTGTATGTTGGAGACAGCACTGAGTTGGAGTCAGAGAACTGGGACTGGATCCCACGAATGCCGCATCTTTGTTGTGTCTTCCTGAGCAGAATACTTAAACTGTTTGAAGTGTAATTTCCTCACTGTACCATGGGAATTGGAATGAAAACTTCCCTGGACTGTTGGAGAATTACATGAGCAAACATTTTTCAAAAGTGCTGAGCACAGTCCTTGTCACCTAGGAAGCTCTATAAGTATTGGTTGGATGAATGGGAGAATGGAGAGTTATGGACTCAGAGGATGTTGTGGACTGAATTGTGTCCCCTCCAAATTCATATGTTGAAGTCCTAATTCCTAGTACCTCAGAATGTGGCTGTATTTGGAGATAGAGTCTTTAAAGAGGTAAAAGGTAAAATAAGGTCATAAGGGTGACCCCTAATCCAGTATAACCAGTGTTTTAATAAGATTAGGACACAGAAATGTACAGAGGGAGACCATGAAGACCCCCAGAGAAAATCTATTTATAGGCTGAAGAGAGATCTCAGAAGAAACCAATCCTCAATCTGAGGCCTCCAAAACTGAAAGAAATATGTTTCTGTTGTTCCTGACCGAGAATGTGCTTGGCTCTGGCGGCCTAGCAAACCAATACAGAGAACCCAGGGTGCAGTCCCAGCATTGACACTTACTAACCATGTAGCCCTGGGTAAATGGCCACAGTTTCTTGTAAAATGTGGAACTAATAAAAATGGAGCTCCTAATAAATATCAAAATATGATAGCCAGGCCTGCGGTTCTGGCATAAATTGAAAGCCTCAAATAAGTTGATAGACCTAGAAAGGACTCTGTAAGTTGTCTGGGGCCCAGTGAGGCATGGGGAGGTGCCAATACCCTGGTCGTGATGACACCCTGTCATCAGGGTGGTGGGCATGTGAGGCTTTGCCCCTATACAGAGCCCAACTAAGGGCCCAACTAGGACAGGGCTTAGGTCTCAGAGTCAGGCAGTATTTCAGGGGAGGGAGCCTTTCCTTGGCATTATTCCAATACTGTGAGCACCTAGAGACCATAGGGCAGGATGAGTGAGTGCTAAGAAATGCATGAGACAGTGACCAACAGGGCTGGAACACCTGAGGTATGCCTGCATTAGAATGCTATGGATTCTAAATTCTGTACCTCAGCCTCCTTGATGGGCTCCCTTGACACCTACCATCTTCATGAGCTCCTACACCCACATGATCTGCTTCAGCAAAAAGGCTGACTTCAAAAACATGCATGTTGGTAATGAGACTTATTTCATCCCTCTACCATGTTATATAATTGAAGGACATGTCCTTCTGATAAAGGAATATTAAGTATTATTGTGGAGTTTTCAGGGATAGTCACTTTCTTCCAGGTCTGGGTTTACTTAGAGATGGGAATGTTTTCACCCCGAACTCCTTTCATACAGTGTCACCTGCTGATGACCGTGTGGGGTGAAGTCATTATATGATAAAGGAGAGAGGAAGAGTGAATGGAGACAGAGCTGATTGGGACAAAAGCCAAGTTTACATTCCTCTGAGGAAGCCACATTATTGCTGACCAGATCAGAAGTAGAGTTCTGACTCCATTGACATTGGACGTTCAGAGCAAACAGGAAGCTTGGAACCAGAGGGAAATTCCTGATTAAGTGTGTCTGAGAGTTTCAACATAGTGGTGTGTGAGAGGGATTGATCAGGGAGCTATCAACTCCTTTTGTGTCTCTCATGATACTCACCACAGAGCTGAGGACCCAATGTAGTGGTTAAGGACTCCTGGCTCAAATTCTGTCTCCATTGCTTATTAGATGTATGATCTTAGGCAGCTAACTTCTCTAATTCTCAGTTTCTTCATCTGTAAAATGGAGCTATTACCTCCCACAAAGAGAGACTGTGAGAATCAAATACACGTTAATAGGTGTAAAGTCATTATGATTGTGTGATTGTGTCGGTTACAGTGTAAACACTGAGTACTTGCTGCTGGTATTGGCATTGTTATTCTATTTCACAAGTGGCTGAGCAGACAATTGGTAAGTTTCACCTTGTGTCTTGCTAGCTGGTAAACTGATGAAAACATCTTGCCAGCTTAGAGTCTCCCAAACAAAGGCTACTTTGAGGACATGGGTTCTGCCTTATGAAGCACATTCAGTATCTGTAGCTTTTATGGCCATGCTGTGGTCTGTAGAGGGTAGACATTCTTGAACATGTAGTATCAATGTATTCAACAGTAGAACTTGAATTCTCCTAGGCTTAGTCTGATGATTTTGTTTCTTCCATGCCTTTGGCTAATGATTGCACTGCAAGAAAAAAGGGAATTGTTTTAGCAAACAATGGGTAGCTCTGCCACGAGGTACGTAGAGTATATGCAGATGTCTAAGTGGATCCCAAGGTCTCAGTGGGCCCTGGATGAGTCCAAGATGACTCAAGCTGGTGGGGCGGGGAGTGGTTCTTCAGCCCTCAGAAGCATTAGGGGCCACACTTAATTAGCTTTGCTTCTCATTTTGGTTGTGTGGTAACAGGCTGATGGATTAATCCTGGTGGTGGCTGCCATCTTCTCTCTCCTTTCTTCTGGTTCTCTTCTCCCACCATTCCTGCAGATTAATTGTCATAAAACAAGGAGCTGGGGCATTTTCTTGCTCAGAAGTCTGCAGTGACTCTGTAGTCTCAGGATAATGCCCAGACACTTCTGCCTCTTACCTGAAGCCATCACCAAGCTGACCCCTGACCCTTTCACTAGCTCATTCTCCAGGCATTGCACACAGTTCTGTTCCTACCTACCCTCCCTTCTCAAGTGCTTCTCTCACCAGACTCCCCTGTGGAGCTCTGCTTGAACCTGGCAGGTGTCCTCACCAAAACAGCCGCACATACTGTTCATTTGTTACCCAGATCCCAAACATCAACTCCTCTTTTTACTTAGGAATATCATAACTTTTCCTAGAATAACAGATGTTCTTCTTCACTTTTTATTTTTTTCTCTTTCCCATCCTTTAAGATTCAGCCTCAATGTATTTTCCCCTGGCCCTTTCAAGCAAAGTTAGTCCTTTCTTCCTCTCATTAACACTGCATCTGTTCCATTATAGTCTAGTCTTTCTCACATTGTACTGAAACTGTTTCTTTGTTGAATGATCTTATAGAGTTTCTGCAGGTTATGCTGAACTTATGATTTAGCCCAACTGCCCATGAGTTCATGGCTCAACCTATTCAAATGTATCAAGCAAAACACCTCCAGGGAGGTGGGGCAACTTTCTAAATATATTTGGTCACAGGGATGCGCTTTCTAATGGACTTCATGCTAGACCCACATTTCCCTGGGTTTCCTTTCTGTGTGCACTGTCCCATTCCATGGTCGTTTTGTTTTTCACAATGTCTGATCAACGAAGTGCTGCGGTAGAAAGAACATGAGGCCAGGAATTGGGCCAGAACTCTAATAAAGCTTTGCCTCAGTTGGGTGACCTCAGGCAAATTACTGCTTCTCTCTGAACCTCAGCTCCCTACACAGTGGCTGCTTTGGAGGATCTTGCTCTGTGAGCCTAGATCCTAAGGTTGTTGTTCTGGGAATTCCAACAGATTCTGAAAAGAAATCTCTAAAAATGGCATCTACAGATTACCTCAGTGAGTCTCCAGCGGTAACTGAATTTAAGTAGCAAGAGTGTCTAGTGCCTGCTGGAGAGGTTAGAGGTCCTAGAACATGAGACTTCATACACAGTAGTCCTGTGCTCTGCACTCTGAGCATCAGGTGACAATCTGTGGATCTGCCCTCTAATGTACCCACAGCTCCCTCTTCTTAAAACAAGTAGCTCCAGAGGCCATAACCACTCTGTGAGTAGGAGTTCAGTCTGAAAATCAGGGCTGTTTGCTTAGAAAGTCATGGTCATATCAGGATTGAACATCTCGCACCAGGACTCCAAACCCTCTCTGAAATGGGGCATCTCTCCAATGAAATTTGCTCCACTGTTGGAAATCTGCTGTTTGAGTTTGTACCTTTTCTTGACGAGTACCTCTCTGCTGTTAAGAGAGCTGTGTCCTACTCATTTATTCAGTCAACAGTGATTGTGAAGCCTCCTTATTGTATCAGGAGTTGTATTGGTGTATTCAGGCAGATACCATGAAAAGAAAAAGACACACATTCCCTGCCCCCCGGCCCTTAAGTTTGGGTGGGGATGCCAGACAATAAAATGGACAATAACAATTTAAAACAACTGATAAGGATAGTGATCAGGAAAGGATAGGGTGCCAGAAACTACATGGCAGAGATACCTTGGCTGGATGAAGAAAATCAAGGAAGGCTTTCTGGGGGTAGTGATCTCTTCCAGTAGGGACCCTGTAGAGTCAGTAGGAGTTGGCCAGAGTAAGAGGTCTTAGGAGAGTGGACCACAGAGTGGGGACAGGATGTTTGAAGGCTTGGGTGGGCAGGACACCAGAAGGGTCTGTGGGTCTAAAGAATTTCTACAGGCCTGCTTCTCAAAACGCAAAGGGAATCTTGGTGAGCAATGAGACCTGAGGGGAGGGCCTGGACCCACCCAATCCTGAGGGACATAGAATGACTGTCTGAAGTCACATGAATTCACACTGATGTGCTGTTTGGTTGTGTTATAAGTAGGAATTACGGAAGAGGGGCTGACTATATAATAGAAATTCAGAGGTGTGAGTAAACTTGAAGGTCACCTACTCCAGCTCCATCTTTTATAATGAATAAACTGAAAGTCAGGGAGGTGGTGTGACTTATCCAAAGTCATTCAGTCTCTTCGTAATGTAGGAAGAACCATGAGTGGGAACGCCGGTGGTTTTTGATAGTATCGGCTGAAAAACTGACTCCAAATAAACAAGCAGAAATACCTGATTTACAGTTGATTTCCATAGTACAAATATTCCCTCTGTGGTAGAGTGGATTTCAAGCTACCCACATTTCACAATCAGCTCACAAAGCTCCTGGAAATTTAGCAATCTGATTTGTGGGCTGGCACCAAAGGGGAAAGGGGCTTCCCTAGGGGCTCAGCAGTAAAGAATCTGCCTGCCAATGCAGAAGCTGCTGCTGCTGCTGCTAAGTTAGTCGTATCCGACTCTGTGTGACTCCATAGACAGCAGCCCCCCAGGCTCTGCTGTCCCTGGGGTTCTCCAGGCAAGAACGCTGGAGTGCAGGAGACTCAGGTTCAATCTCTAGGTCTGAAAGATCCCCTGGAGAAGGAAATGGCAGCTCACTCCAGTATTCTTGCCTGGGAAACTCCATGGACAGAGGAGCCTGGTGGGCTACAGTGCAGGGGGTCACAAAGAGTCGGACAAGACTTGGTGACTAACCCACCAAATAGGGAGAGCTATGACCATCTCTTCCCACCTAACTCCATGGTCAATGACAGTTTGTTGGTAGGTTGGTATCAGCCATGGTGGGAGTATTTGTACCATAGAAATCATCAAATGCTACAGATCAAAGCTTGTGTCCTCTGGAGAACTATTTCTACATATTTATCAGTACACTGCTATAAAATGAAATCTATAGATTAAGTTGGCCAGCGCTGTTCAGGTCAACTATATCCTTGTTGGTTTTCTGTCTGCTTGATGTATCACTAAAAGAGGGTATTTGTGCATTTCTCCTTTCAGTTCAATCTTTTTTTCTAACAGTTTTGTTGCAATTTAATTTATATACCATACAGTTCACCCACTGAAATTATACAAATAAGTTTTTAATATGTTCACACAGTTGTGCAACTCTCACCAAAGTATTTCCTTCCTCCAGAAAGAAACTCCCAAAATATGAAACAGAAAAATATTGTAACAAACTCAATAAGAAGTTTAAAAAAGGTCCATGTCAGTTCAGTTCAGTTCAGTCGCTCAGTTGTGTCTGACTCTTTGTGACCACATGGACTGCAGCACGCCAGGCTTCCCTGTCCATCACCAACTCCTGGAGCTTGCTCAAACTCGTGTCCATTGAGTCAGTGATGCCATCCAACCATCTCATCCTCCGTCATCTCCTTCTCCTCCTGCCTTCAGTCTTTCCCAGCATCAGGGTCTTTTCCAATGAGTTGGTTCTTCACATCAGGTGGCCAAAGTATTGGCATTTCAACATCAGTCCTTCCAATGAATGTTCAGGACTGATTTCCTTTAGGATTAACTGGTTTGATCTCCTTGCAGTCCAAGGGACTCTCAAGAGTCTTCTCCAACACCACAGTTCAAAAGCATCAATTCTTCTGTGTTCAGTCTTCTTTATGTTCCAACTCTCACATCCATACATGACCACTGGAAAAACCAAAGCTTTAACTAGACAGACCTTTTATATCTTTAGAGTCTGAATAACACCAGGCTGGGCCTTTGAACTCAGATGAGCAGGGACATCCATTGACAGAAGAATCTTACAGTGCTTGGCTCTGTTTCATGGTGGTAGAGAATATGTCAGCATCGAACTAAACATGAGAAGAGCTAGGTCTGCCTAGAGGAAATTTCTCTGTCTGTGTAGTTTTCTGTGGTTGGGTACTTTTGTTCATGACTTTTCTGAGTCAAGGCTGCAAACTTTCCAGAGGCTGGGCATCACCTGGCCAATACAGCTGGAAACAACAGTGCCCTTCTAAAGTTAAGATTTCTAGAAGAATCTAAAATTCTTAATCTCTCTCGAGGTACTGTACTTTATGATTCAGTGGAAATTTTGTGATATACTGACATGAATTAAAAAAAAAAACCAGGGGGAATTAGAGCAATTATCTGGATCACCCAAACCAAGATAAGGGCAGGATTTGGAGAAAAAGGATTTCAAGCCTCAATAATATATATTTGGGTATCCCTTTTCCCAAGGGTATATGTTCTAGAAGATCCCAGGAAATCCTGTCCTATTGCCAGGGACTGCTGAGGAAAGGCAGGGGCAGTTGCACAAAGTTTCCAACATTTCTTGAGTTTGCCTCCATATGAATGGCACCCCTGGAGTGCCATTTCTCCATCCTATATCCCTCGGGGACCACAGTGGAACTCAAGCATCAGTCCTAAGCCCTGGAAGGTTGTACTTGGTAAGGGATCAGGGGAACTTATTTCACAAGTTATCCACTACCCAAAGCAGAACAAAGTTTTCAGCCAGTCACTTTGGACTTTGTAAGCTTCCACAAATAGGACCTGTTCTCAGACTCTGCTTCCCATCTTTTCCAGGTTCTTGTGAGATAGTGGAAGTGTGTCCTATTGGTGAGAATCTGAAAACCTAACATATTTTTTGCACAAAGAAATCCACACCTCATTAGACCCCCAAGCCCCAGTGAAAACTGTCCACCCAGTGTGTCTTATCCAGAAACCTGAGCCACTGAGCACATGGCTAGAAGAATAAACCAAGGGGTATAAGGAATCCAGAAGCCCCACTTTCCTACAGATGTCATGAAATTCTCCAGTGGGGACCTTTTATTGTCAAAGATGCAAATGTGTGCATACAACAGGGTACCAGCCGTCAGAGATACACCTTTGCCTACAGGAGGCCAGATTTAGGAGCTGTTTGTATGTGCATCAGTGCTTGCTTCATAGCTCCTGAGTTCTATTTGTGTGTTTGTCTGAATTATAAATCAGTGTTTTGGGTGGAAGCAAGATGCAGAGCTATATTTAGAACCCACTTAGAATCAAACACAGGCTCCTTTGGCCCTCTGTAATTAGCACCTCATTACATCCTGTACCCTAGGGAATGCAACTTAGAGTTTTCCCATCATTTGCCTTCTTTTCTTTTATCTTTTGTGTATATTGTTGTTTAGCCGCCCAGTCATGTTAGACTCTGCAACCCCATGGACTGCAGTGCGTCAGGCCTCCCTGTCCCTCACTGTCTCCTGAAGTGTGCCCAAGGTCATGTCCATTGCATCAGTGATGCCATCCAGCCATCTTTGTGTATGTCTCCATTTTTGTTTTGTTTTTTATTATAAGACTTAAAATTTCTCACAATGAGGAACCAAAGGCCTAAAGTTACAGAAAGAAAAAACTCGCTTTATAATATTACAGGGTCAGGAGGATTAGGGTAAGATTTCCCAAAGGTGAATGAGCATTTATTTGTACAGTGGTTTATGGGATTTCAGACTGTGGCTAAGGAGGTAGAGCTTGCTCAGTCTTGAAATGTTTCACTTTTGTTCATATGTCTCCAAATTTAAATTGTTAGCTGTTAGAGGTCTGGGAACATGACCTCTCCTCCTTTTGGGTCCTCCAAGTTGTCCAGAAAGGGCTGTGTATGAGGTAAGCCAGTTTAAGAAAGTTATCTCTGTTCCACAGGTGGGCACATTCCTGCACATAGAGAATGTCAAATGAGAGGTGCCTTCTAGAACTTCTTAGAGAATAGTGTGCCCACATGGATATGAATTGCAACCACAACCCACAGGAAAAGTCTCGGATTCTAATCTAAAACATCCAGAGTAATAAGCAATTCAGTAACTGTTGCCTGGATGCTTTCATCCCAGTTTCAAATAAAATAAGATGATGATGAAAACTGTGAGACCAGACTGGTGAGCTGTTAGTGACCCAGTGCTGTTGACACCTTGGAACAATTATGAAATAAGAAAGTTGGGATATTCTGATAGTATTCTCCCCACCCGCATCTGCTCTTAGCAGAAACCAATGGAAGAAAACAAAAACTGTCATTCAAAAAGCTACATGCACCCAGGGTTCATAGCAGCATTATTTTCCATAGCAAAGATATGGAAGCAACCTAAGTGTCCATCGACAGAGAATGGATAAAGAGGATGTGGTATATATATATATACAATGCAATACTACTTTATTTTTGCTATAGAAAATACTTAAATTTTGCCATTGGCAACAATGTGGGTGAAACTGGAGAGTATTATACTTAGTGAAATAAGTCAGAGAAAGACATACTGTGTGTTACCACTTGTATGTGGAATCTAAAAAATAAATGAATACATATAACAAAAAAGAAATCAAGTGAACTGTTTTACTGATGATCTGTGCTAGTGATAATGACCCTAACTCACAGCCTTCACGTGCCTACTAGCCAGGTTTATGGTTCATATGTTTGTCCCCACTCTGCCCTGTGGTTGGCCAGTGACCATAATTTAACCATCAAGAATAAAAATTAAATAAACATGAATATCCTATACTAAGATTAGAGGAAGAAAAACAAGTAACAAAAGAGGATGTGCTTCAGTAGTTAGATTTGGAGAGGGGAAAACAAAACTGAGTAGCAGAAAGACCTTTCACTTAGAGAATCTAAAGAATTTTGTGGTGGTTTTTCTTGCTATTGCTTAAAAGGAAGCCAGCAGTAAAGAAAATTATAGGTCAAATTTCATAGAAGAAGGAACATGAAACAAAGGATTTTATCTTTATTAGCTAAGAACCCAATTTAATGTTTGAAGGAAAGTAGGAAAAAAAAAAAAAAAACGCACAACGGACTATCCAAAGGGGCTATGGAACCCTGTCAGATTAGCTCCTCCAGAAAGCATGTGAGGGCATCAGGGGCTGGGAGTTTCTCAATTCTGCCATAAGGAAACAGACTGATTTTTTTCTAAGCAAAGAGAGCAAAGTTTACACATCCAAATGAGTGTTATCATCTGCTTTAAAAGAGTCCTCCTTGGAGACTTTATTCTCAGGGCAAAAATATTGCTTTTCCTCTGAATATTTTTATACCCCTCTCTAGATCTTACTTTGAATATATCTTTTGTGTCTAATAGTCCTCCTTTGGAAGTAAATCTGGTTTCTGAACATTATTTTGTAGCATAAATAATGTGTGCCTATGACAGAAAGGCCCTGATTTTTCTGGGTGGCTGTGAAGTGATGGATTCTGACAGACCTTCTATATAAGGTCCAGGAAGCAAGGAGACAGCAGCAACAAGCTCAGCAGTCCTTTCCCAGTAGCCTCCAGGGACCCCAACGTGCATCAGCCTGGCTGGGTGATAACATACCTGTGAACCAGACAAATCTGGGGTTATGAGATCCTGGCTCTGCATGCTGGCCAATTCTTTTTCCCTTCTGACCTTCAGTGTCCTCATTGAAATCCTGGGATGTGTTGGTTTAGTTGCTAAGTTGTGTCCAACTCTTGAAACCCCATGGACTATAGCCCACCAGGCTCCTTTGTCCATGGGATTTCCTAGGCAAGAATACTGGAGTGGAAATCCTGGGATAATGTATGATTATCGTGACTATGAAGTGAAATAATGCTTGAAAAACACATAAGAAGGGCTTCATAATTATTTATCATTATTATTATTTGCTTATAATACCTTAATGTGGAGCCAAGTACATGGTAAGTAATCACTAAATATTAGTCAGTTGGTTACAAGGTTGATTCTAAATGTGTCAAGTTTTGACTTGAAAGTACACTATACTTTCAAATGTGAGGTCATCTAAGGTAACTCAGAAAGGCTAGAACTTTTCTAATCCTTAATCCCATAAAACTGTTCCAGAATAGCTTTTATTTACCTTGAAGGTCCACCCCAGCTCTAATAGTCTGTGAAATTGACTATTACATCAGATAATGGAATTAATATGAACAATAAGAAAAAGTGTTAAATAGCATGGATAATTGAAGAATAAACTGTCAGGGAGTCAAGTAACTTTATAGGTACAGCTTAGGGAAAAATATCTTGAAAAACCACCTTAGCCCACTTTTGTGTAACTGTCAACGGGAAAGACTCCTCTGTGGCCTCATCACTTAAGACGATGAAGTAACTTGTTTAACCTGGGCATGAGAGGCATTGCCAAGAAGAAAACCTACCTGAAACTCCACAAACAAAGAAGAGTGGGCACTTGGGGAGTTGTGGGGCAGGATGAGGAAAGAGTGCCAAGGTTGACCAGAGAGCTCTTCACCTTTTTATAATGCTTTCAGGTTGGTGAAGAAGGTTTTCACCGCTTTTCAGAAGATTTGAAAGAGAGAATAGACACTGGCCATCATGTTGCCATGTTGACTGCACGTTAACTGCAAAACCCAGTGTGTATATGGTATTATTAGCAAGATATTAAAATTATGGCAGGAGAGGCAGAGACGCAGCAGAGTGCCACATTCATAGAAATCCTTGAAGTAACAAAATAGAAAAATGACGATGAGACTGTTTAATTATTACTATTATAACAGATTTCACTAAGGAAACTCCTAATGCAGTCTTGTAACCACAAAACACAAATCAGGAAGGAAGTGACTTAAAGCCAAAGAGACGTAAAGTGAGGCATGTGAAGGAAGATGTTTTTGATCTTCTTGAGGATAAAACATGAGAATGAAAATCCTAGTGTTGGACACAAGTCATGGGCCTGGAGGTTTAGGTATTGGCCTGTCCAAAGGTAGGCCTGGAGCACGGGCCCAGGGAGCCTGGTAACTTCTGAGAAAGCAGATTTTTGACCCAGGACCCTCTCATTTTAACAACCTGATTGAACCATAGTCTGGGACAGATGCTTCTTGGGATGCTGGAAACTACCTGGGATGGAACTGGAGGAGGAGAGTGAATGGGGCTTTTTCTTTCACCAGGACTCTTGGAGTTAACACAATAAAATTAACAGGGTTAAGCCAGCAGATTTGCGGGATTGGAGGCATAATTGGTCCTATTTTTCTCTAGTCTTGACCTAGCTGGAGTTCACTGGGTATGTAATGGAAAAAAAACAACCAGCTTGATATAAAAATACAGGAAATGCCTGCAATCACTGCTGATTACAGTAGCAGCTTTCCTTCTGTTATTTTTGTGAAGGAAAAAAAAAAAACAAACAGAGTTTGTTAGGTTTGGTTTGGTTTTGCCTTTTTTTCCCCTTTCCTAAATGGTAGAAACAACTTAGCCTATTCTTTTTAGGGTATTCTTTACTCTAGCTAAATGATGTCATTTAATCTTTATAAATAAGAGATAGGATGGGTCAAAGAAGGCATTCAAATTCTTATCTTTAATATAACTCCTGTAAACATAAAATATATTCAAATGGTTCTAAATACAGTTTATTGATCCTGGGGACTCATGTGTTCTGAATTTCCTCCAATTTCTAATCTCTCTAGGCTGAACAGGGTGAACCAAGTTTTTAGCTTAGTGCCTGGTTTTACAGTGTGGTTTATATTACTTCTAGGAGAAGTAATACTGTTTCCAGTGATTTCTTTTCCCAGAAACCATCACTTTTTAGCAAGTTGAAGACTCCTTCAATGAGACCTTCTGAGCCAGTGGACTGAGAGACACACAATGTCCCATCAGCAGAGAGGCTGCTAGGTTCTCATCACCCAGGCGCTATCAGGCAGCATTCCACCCAGTGTGTTGGTGGAGGTCAGTTAGCAAATCTTGATTTTGGCTTCAGGGTTTTCAATTTCTGTTGGTAGAATTTGGATCAAATAGGTGAAATCTATAGTTATGACGTGTTTTAAAGCACCACCAAGGAATTTGTGGACTCTGGGAGCTTGCAGATGGGAAACTCACTGGGCGCTGCACAGAACATGCTGTAATCTGCAGGTAGAACCATGAGGCCCCTTTGTTCCTGAGGCTCCCAGAAGTGTTGTCATTTAGATAATGGAGCAAGAAACTCTTAGCATGGCACTAAGGAGGATTTGATTCTACTTAAAAAGAAGGATTTGACTCTTACACAGCAGCCCTGCTTGGGGAAAAGGCATTGAAATCAGGCTGGGAACACTGTCATTGGCTATAGTTTCTTCGCCCCTATGAGATTAGAGCAGGTGACCCCTGATGCTCCTCTGGCACAGAGACTCTGTGCTGGTACTGACATTTGATAGAGTCTGGAGTTAGTTTTGGTTGTGCAGCTGGAAAGGGGGTGCTGTTGCTGGTGTGGCTGGAGGCCGAGGCTGCTGCTAAACGTCCTGCAATGCACGCACAGGGCCGCCCCCACAGCAAACTGTCCAGCCTGAGATGTGAGTAGCATGAGGAAGATAAACCCTGCCCCAGCTCCAGAGCTCTGTGATTATGCAACTCTAAAGCTTGGAGAGGTCATGAGTTAACAGGACCCTTGTTTTGGCTGCTAAGGCTTACGCAGTTTAGGTGGGGTACAGCCAGAATTGCAGACTTTTCAGACCTTGAAGAAACCAGATCAGGCTTTTTGAATCCTTTTGAAGACAGAGGAAGACACTTCCTCTCCTTCTTTCTACTCAGCAAGGTTCTACAATTTAACTTCTTAGAGTGTATTAGATATTCTTTCAAAGGATACCACCCATGTTAGAAAAACCAAAGGTTGTTGGGTTGGAGCTGTTTTTCTTTCTTTTTTTCTTTTTTGGTAAATATCAAATCAAGACATAGTTAATGTATCCATATTAGAAAAACTAAAATAGCCTAAACATGATCTTCTCTTATTAATTTCTCGCCTCTGTGATCCTTCTACATGTTTCCCATAAACATGTGGCAATATCCATTTCCAGACAAAAACCACTCCTCTCCAGATAAATTTTATTTCAAACAAAACACATTTTTTTGAAAGTCATTTTGCCATCACAACTCAATCTAACCGGAGCACCTTCATCTTTCCCCACCCTTTCAGTGTCTTTTATGGGGAAGTTTATGCCAGTAATGGTTTGGTGTTCTAGGGATTAAAAGGATTAAGAACACACAGACAGACAATTTTCATTTCCACTTCGGTGCACCCATCGTAAAGTAAACATTTCATTGTTTATGGCCTCTTGGGACCAGACTGTCTTAAACATTTTATGGCATGAGGGGGGCCCCACCCTACAGGCTGAAAGAAGTCTCCCAGGTCTGTTCTCTCTGACACCAAGGTGCCCAGAGCATGCTCTCCCCATCTTTGACACCCACTTGTGGATGCCTGCAAACACCTGCCCGGTCTGTACCACACAGCACGGTGGACTCTGATTTAGTATAGGTGCCCATGGGGAATTTACAGGACCTGAAGTTGTGTCAGGCTTTTAGGGGATGGCTAGAGAATGTTGATCAATATGTTGATGTGAGATTCTGGGATGACGGTCAGGCTTGTCAGTTTCAGTACGAGGATCACTTAGCAGTAGGTGTCTGGCGCCCGTCAGGAGAGGTATTCAGACGAAAGTCAGACCAGCATGCAGTCTCTGAACACATAACCCCTGTCCTCATACACCTGATCACATACCAGAGATGGTGCTCGTAGAGGCCTCAAAACAGGAGTTAGGCTCTGATCATGGAGGAAAGAGTACAATTCTTTCTGATCAGTCAGCTCATTCATTGAATAGGCCTCTCCCAAACTGGGTTTGTGGGTTACTTAAGAGCAAAGTAGACCAGGGAAATATTTATGCCTGCCCCCGTTTTATTCCCCCTCTTCTTTCCTCCCTCCCTCCCTCTTTGCCTCTCTTCCTCCCACCTCCCTCCTTTCCTTCCTAGTTCTTTTTTCTTATTGAGGTATAATAGCCCTATAGTAAAATATGCATTTCCCAGATGTTAACAAATTTTTACATGATCGTACACCTATGTAACCCAGACTGAGATAAGAGACTGTTTCTTGCAGCCTAGCAGGTGGATGCCTCCTCAGTCAGTATCATCCTTACCCCAGGGGTTATCACCATTCTGACCAAAAGTAAGTTTTATATTTAGGTCTCTTTAAAACTGACCTTAGTGCTAAAATAATCTAAATAGCCCTCATTGTATCCCTGTGATATTGCCCAAGTCCAGGTTGATCTTGCCCAAGTCTGCGTTGGTATGTGAAGCTCCTCATTTTGAAAATTATTAATAATAATTATTGAGAAATTAAATCATGCCTGCCAATAAGTGTTTTTCCATCTGTTCTTTCACGTAACCCCTGGGAACACAGCCTGTGAGGTAGATAGTATTGTCCCTATTTTACAGATGAAGAAACTGAGACTTAAAGTTGTAACAGGAAGCAAGAGGTTCCAGAACCAGGAAGTGGGGGAGCAGCGTTGGAACCTGGCTCTGTGGACACCACAGTCTGTATTCCTTAGCACTGTGCCAACAAGCATGTTCCTCCATTATACTTAGAAGAGCTAGCAAAGCCAAATTATTTTTCCTATAAAATTGAGTTCAATACTCCCTAGTAAAACTGGAGGAGAGATTCTAGAAAACTTTACCAGACCACCTTGCTGTTAGTCATTGTGGCAATATTTACTGCCCAGTGGTCACAGCCTGAAACCTCTCTTGTAATGTATGTTTAAGAAATACATTTACTCAAGTTCACTAGCAAAAATGTGCAAATACAAGGAAAGGAAAAGCTTTACAAAAGAAAACACTTGAGTCCCCACCCCCTTCTTTTTGGTCAACACACTGCTCATAGGAAACTCAGAGTAAAAAGATAAGCAAGTCACACCCTTTAATGTCTCAAATTATTACCTCTCAATTGTGGAAGTTATTGGGGAGTAGTGAGACTAGAATAAGGTTCAATGAGAGAATGAAGATAAAAGATTTGGGGAGAGTGAAAAGTAAGACCCAAAAAGCAAAGAGTTACTTCTCTTGGGGGAGTGAACAGTCTCTCTCTTGTTTACTGTTTGGCCACCTGATGCAAAGAACTGAGTCATTGGAAAAGACTCTGATGCTGGGAAAGATTGAACGCAGGAGGAGAAGGGGATGACAGAGGATAAGATGGTTGGATAGCATCATCGCCTCAATAGACATGAGTTTGAGCAAACTCCGGGAGTTGGTGATGGACAGAGAAGCCTGGCATGTTGCAGTCCATGGGCTCACAAAGACTCAGACACAACTGACCAACTGAACTGAACTTACTGTTTAGGATCCTGAAGAGTTCTGTTTTGTATCACAGAGATCAACAACACATATATTGGTTTTTGCATTACATTATGTTTTAGGTCTTCTCTGACCCTCTTAAGTGGTGAGGATTAGCACCTTTTCAAGCACAGAGTAATGAGGATCCCAGTAACGAATGAAGAGACTTCTGAGGTACATCCTGATGCAAGGGGAAGCAAACTCAAGGCATGGCTGATTTCAAGCAACTGATAGCAGTCAAGGGATTTCTCTGAGTCTCCTAGTTAGAAATGTGATTTTTAAATGCTGTGTTCTCAGTCACTCAGTCATGTCCGAATCTTTACAACCCCATGGACTACAGCTGGTCAGGCTCCTCTGTCCTTGGGCAGTCTCCAAGCAAGAATGCTGGGGTGGGTTGCCATGCCCTTCTCCAGGGGATCTTCCCAACCCAGGGAACAAACACACATCTCCCGTATTGCAGACAGATTCTTTATCAACTGAGCCACGAGGGAAGCCTGATTTTTTAAATATTTGCTTGCAAATGAAGATATGAGGGCACTATTTTTATTTCTAATTAAAATGGCATTGCTGCCACAAGGAGTATGAATAGACAATCATCTGGGAAGAATTTCCTTTTAAGGAATGTGCTGTTTCTTCAGTCATGTCCAACTCTTTGTAACCCCATGGACTGTAGCCTACCAGGCTCCTCTGTCCATAGGATTCCCCGGGCAAGAATACTGGAGTGGGTTACCATTGCCTGCTCCACCTCTTAAGGGATAGTTCAATATAATCAGCTGATATTAATAGACTCAAGTCCCTCCTCCTCTTTGAAACCTTGTTTGACCAGTACCCTTGACACTACCCTATAATTCTATGTTCACTCCCCAACTGGAAGTCCCTATTTGTGTTTAAAAAAAAAAATGACCATGTAAATCTATGGCTCTACATTTATGTTAGGGCCTCTGGGTAGAGGAAAGAGGGCATATTCTGAGTCCTTAGTACCTCATTCATTGATCTAACTTTGATACACTTAAACACTTTAAAGACTGGAAACAAGTCTTATATCTCTCTGATCTTCCATTATATCTAACAAAGATCTTTACATAATCCTTGTGGTGAATGATGCAGGTAGTTGTGTTGTATGTTTATATAATGTCAGATGACCCTAAACAATTAAAAATATTTCTCCACTAGGAGCCTCCACATAATTGGTAAATATGGTGAGTCTCAAAAAGAACTCCTTACACACAGTTAACTCTTTTCTAGATAAAAGGTCACACTTGGATTCTCTTACTGGGGCACAAAGAAGACACTTTGGTAATGATTTGTTTTGCCCACTTTAGCCATTAATTGCCCAATACTTTCGCTCTGTAGCGATTTCTCGAATTCTACTTCACTGACTGTAGTCATGTATATGTATGCAAACTTTAGAAAATTCAGATTCAGTTGATTTGCATTTATATTTATCTAAATATTAGTAAAAAATCTCTTTGAAAATAAAGTGATGTTCTATACACAGTTCACACATTCCATAGAACTCAGTGATCCATATTCTAACAGAAAGGAAAAATTAGCATGGTCCCCAGTGACTTTGGGGTTCATTTTAGGTAGCAATGATTGGGTTTACTAGTTTGAGTTAATGAGTTATCTAGAAGAGAGGAATCTTTTCTAAAGTTGGTATATTGGACCAGAGTTTGGCTGTTACCATGCAGATCTTAAAGAAGATAGGATAGACAGAAGTCAGTTTCCTGGATAGGGTTAACTATATCATCAGGAGGGAAATGAATAGTCATTCACTTCATCTTGCCAAAATACCTGGTGAAATTTTTCCACTTTTTAGTCTCTTTAAGTAATTTCCTTCTACTAAGTTCACACATGCCGATAAACACATACCAAAAATTAAAAAAAATTAATGTGAAGGTACTTAGTAGGTACATAAGTAAGCACCCTCTGAGAAAAACAAATGTTTCAGCCTATGACAATGAGTCATTCCTAATTCACATTAGGATTAAATAAGCTTGAAAATCAACGTCCATTCCATACATAATTACTGCCATAATAAACTGGAGTGTGAATCAAAATCCAGTTGTACGTGTCTCCATTGTATCTAAGTGAAGTACTTGTTTTAAATGATTAAAAATTATTCAAGGCAAGTTAATCTGTACAAACATTAGGGCAAATGTAAGCAACAGGATTGAGACTGCCAAGCAGTCTAATAGCCCAACAGGTTGGTTCTTGTAGAGTGCGTCTATTAGGCAGTGTTATTTTATCAGCTTAGCATCCAAGCTGTGGCACAGACAGCACTAAGTTTCCAGAAGAAAGTTACTTCATGGATCTTCCTTTAGTAAGTACTCCCAAGTCTTGGAAGCTGACCCCCTTCAGCCCACAGAGCTCTCTCTGGGCTTCCTCTGAGCACCTCTGTTCATGTTTAAGAAGTCAGCCATTATACTTTCAGTAGGCGCCGACTATATCCCAGACACTGCGAGAGGTCCTGTGGGGATGCAGTGGTAAACTCAACTCCGTCGCCTTGTCCCCTCCTTGTGTCCAGTGGGGGACATAGACAAACAGGTGTTCACATTTCATTGTCATGAACAGTATGGTGGGGGAGGTCCAAATACCTTGGAACTTCTTAGGAGGAGCACTGAACCTAATTGGAGGAGCTCATGAAAGTTTCTTGCAGGAAATGCTGGGAGGTGACCAGTGAGGAGTGGGGAAGAATGTTCTAGGCTGAGAAGACAGTTTCTGCAAAAAACCTAAACATGAGCACTTATTATTTATACCTTTTATTTCATGCTTCTTGATACTTGAATCTGTATTTCCCATTGTAGTGCTGGAGTAGAAGCTTTTTTTTCTCAGCAGAAACTTTCTTTAGTATCCTTGGGTCTCCCCAAGAGTTTGGCAATTGTGAGTTTCCTTCCCACTTGCCTGGAGGGTGAATAATGGTGCCCCAGGTTCTCAGGGGAGCTGGGAGGGAAGAGTGGGGCAAGCACCGGGCAAGCAGACCCTGTGCCTAGGGGGCGGGCAGCCCTGAGGACAGACAAGGGTGAGATGAGGAAAGCCCTGGGTGGTGAAGACACACTTCACTCTTTTATATTTTTCTTAAGGCCCAGCATTAATAGGCTTACCCTAGATGAGCTCTTTTGAAACATGGGTGTTGTCCTTGAGCTTTAAAAGCTAGCATCTATTTGTGCTATTTTAAGCTTCCAGACCCTTAGCCTAGGAGTTGAAGGGCAAAGTATGGGAAAAAGCAAGGCTTTGAGGCCAGAAAAACCTACAGATTTGGGCCTTCCCAGTAGCTCTGCTGCTTTAGTTTCGATTCTTTATTTAGCTTTCAGGTTTGTTCAGTTCAAACTCGTTGATCCTTGCCCTTAAACAATTCATCATTGATATTTTCCTCACATATTGCTAAAACCCTGGATTCTACAGGAGGATTCCTCTAGGTTTTTATAATACACTTAATGTTTTTTCTTATTTTGAAGATGGAGTAGAAACAGCTGTATAGACCTTTTTTTTTTTTTTTAAGGGAGAGAGCCTTAAACCAGCATCTGATCCTAACCTCTAAGCTGCTGGGTCATGTCAACATACACTGAGTAGCTGTTATTTGCCTCAGCCTTCTCTTAGAGCATGAAGACCAATGCAGTTGGTATCGCTGGTCCTCACTGTTCTTCTCAGTATCACTCTCAGCTCCCAACCAGCACGATGCAGAGTAAGTGGTCACAGGTATTTGTGAATGTATGGTAACCAGCAGGGCCTCTCCATTCTCAAAATCATTGGCCTGGCTCCTGAGATAGTTCCAAGTTTGTAAGCCTTTGACAACGAGCAGCTGTTATCATGAGCAATCCGTGTGAGTGAGGGGTATTTAGATTGGCCTGGGACTGGGAGGGGGTTAGTCAAGGGTCTTAATAGTAAGCACAGCTCTGGCTAACTTGTACAGAAAAGGAATTTGTTGGACAGAGATAGAGTAGATCATAGACACAACAGGCAACTGGAAAATCAAGGGGAAAATGGGCAGGGACCAGGGAGGCTGAACACAGCCATGTCTCTTAAACTTGACAATGGCACACTGCAGCCTGAACAGCTCACAGGCCCTTCATGCCTCATGCCTCAAAAGTCCTTGAAGTATCAAAATGGACATGCCTGAGTGTCCCATGCCCTTCCACAACTCACACCCAAGGTACCCATCCCTTCCTCCCATAACAAAGTCAACTAGAGTGGGAAATAAAGGCAGAATCTAAGCAACATAGCCCACATTCTACAATTCCTATTTATATTTCCTCATTCTGGTTTTCCCTTCTGTTGGTGGTGGTGGTTTGCCACTGTGTCGCTCCCTTACAGTGTCACTTAGAATGCAGTCAGTCTAAAAAGCCAACAGACTTTCAAATCTGTTTCTCTGGCAGATAGTCATTGTTTGGTTGGTTAGAGAGAAGTAAGAAATTAGTGGTTTGAATGATCATGTTTGGAAATTGCTCATGGAAGGGAATTAAAACTGATCTTTGTCAAGTACCGCCTCTGTGCTAGGAACTGTAATGAATTCTTCACATATGATCTCATTTAAGCATCACAGTAAGCCTTTGGCATGAGTATTGTTATCCCCATTTTACAGGTGAGGGGCCTGTGGCTCTGTGAGCATCTGTCTTCACATTATTGTTGATAATAATTCAGTCAGAGTAATCTTTAAACTCACATCTGTGAGACATCACAGTCTCCTGCTTGGTCTCTGGTTCTCTGCCTTACTAATCCTTCCATGGCATCACAGAGAGTCCCTGTTTTGGTGAACATCCCCTAATCCTTATGTCATTGACCTTTAACCAGTTTTCCAAGGGCCCCAAATCTAGATTGCTTTTAACCATTAAAAATAAGATTGACAAGTCAATGAAGTGTCATTATTTAGAAATCAGAGCTGGATGACCACACACCAAAAGACCTTCTGGTCTGAAAATTTTGGTGGGTGATCTTGGAGTGACAGCACCAGAGAACAACCAGGATGTCAGGGTTAATGACCTCTCTTGGCACCTGCACTGGGGCAGGCATTGTGGGGCCGGGGAGGATGTGGATGGTGGAGCAGATGTGGGTCCTTCTTTGGGCATCTTATTAGCTTCTCAGGAAGCCCTTCAGTGATGATGTCTCTACCATCCAGTGTAGACACATGTGGACTGTATGGTTAGGAGCTCACTCTGCAAGGTGCAGGCCTTCATTCCTACCTCAACACTAACCATGGGCCTCTAGACCAGCTGTTTACCCTCTCAAGGTACTCAGTTTTGCCATCCACAAAACAGGAGTGATGTTAATCCCATTTCAGAGAATTTTGGGGAGAATTTGATAAGATCTTCTACATGAGGTGCAGCGTGGTGGCTTTAGGATTTTCTCCTGGCTCAACCTGCAGGTGGCAGAAGCCAAATCTTAGAATTCTGTCTCTTGAAAGTCATCTCACAAAGGCCCAAGCACTTAGAAGGTGCTCAATAAATGCTTGTCACTTAATGGAAAAGAAACAAGGACATGGACCAGAGTTCATCTCAGGCAAAATATTGATAGCACTTTCATTTCTTAACATATTATTTATTGATTAATTATTATAAATTTCCATATTAGAATGTAAACTCCATGAGGGCAGGAAATTTGTTTTGTCCATGACGAGAGCAGTACATGTCACACAGTAGCTGTTCAGTAAATATTTGAATGCATGAATAAATGGTCTTTCCTATGAAAGGGAAATAAGTTGACTAGAAACCTGTAGGTAGTCTCTGCCCTGTAACCTCCTAGCCCTAGGCAGACAGTCCCACTGTCCCACGGAGACTCCAGCCAACTTGGGTTCCTGCTGGCAGCCACCCACAGGAAGCTGCCTGTGCCTGCCCCTGGCCCCAGCCAGCCAGCTCACCTGTGGGGCCCAGGGCAGAGCTTTTCAGATTGGCAATTGCTTAGTCTGATGTCGTAAAACTCAATGAGAATTGCTGCCATTTGGGTTTATGATTTTCATTGTTTTATAGTTTATACTTGTGCCCTGCAGTGATTTTCCATTAAATCAGAACATTTATGTTTCAAAAAAGAGCTGATGTGGTTGTGGAGATATATATATATATATATGTTAACAGCTGATCGCTGGCAATTAAAAACTGACAGTTATCAGCAGATTAGGAAATTAGCATTTGTTTAATAAAGTTCTATTTGAAGCTCTTAGTACCTGAAAATAGTGATTTTTTTTTAGCCTGATAAGGTGACAGATTTTACATTTGTATACACTGAAGGCTTCAAGTATAATTGTTGTTTCTACCCCTATTAGCATAAACCAGTAGGTAAAAATAAGTTGCAAAATTGGGAAGGGACCAATGACAGAGTATAGTCTAAGAAGTTACTGAAACTTCTATTGATTTTATGTAAAACATATTCTATAGGTACATGTATTATACTATATATACATATAATAATTATATAGAATATGAATATATATACAAAGTATTATACTAAATATTCATTATATATATTAATCATACTAGATGCTTTATTACAGACATACTTAGTGTGTGTATCTAAGCAACATGCAACTCCCAACATCTCTCTATATTTGGTATGTATTAATCCTACTATATATGTATAATATATGTACAGTTCAGTTGACCCTTGAACAGTACAGGGATTAGGGGAACCAAGCAAAAAGTTACATGCAAACTTCATGTATAAATTTCATGCGAACTTCATGTAAAAACTTCATGAATAAGTTACAATCAACCCTTCATACTCATGGTTCCATATTCATGGATTTAACCAACTGTGGAGTGTTCAGTACATATTTATAGGAAATAAAACTACCAGGTTGACTTGGTTTGATCTCCTTGCAGTCCAAGGGACTCTTAACAGTCTGCTCCAACACCGCAGTTCAAAGCATCAATTCTTTAGCGCTCAGCCTTCTTTATGGTCCAACTCTCACATCCATACATGACTACTGGAAAAACCATAGCTTTGACTAGATGGACCTTTGTCAGCAAAGTAATGCCTCTGATTTTTAATATGCTGTCTACGTTGGTCATAGTTTTTCTTCCAAGAAGCAAGTGTTTTTTAATTTCACGGCTGCAGTCACTACCTGCAGTGATTTGGGAGCCCAAGAAAATAAAGTCTGTCGCTGTTTCTGTTGATTCCGCCTCTATTTGCCATGAAGTGATGGGACCGGATAACATGATCTTAGTTTTCTGAATGTTGAGCTTTAAGCTAACTTTTTCACTCTCCTCTTTCACTTTCATCAAGTGAAAGCTCTTCACTTTCTGCCACAAGAGTGGTGTCATCTGCATATCTGAGGTTATTGATATTTCTGCCAGCAATCTTGATTCCAGCTTGTGCTTCATCCAGCCCCGCATTTCTCATCATGTACTCTGAATAGAAGTTGAATAACCAAGGTGACAATATATAGTCTTGACATATTCCTTTCCCAGTTTGGCACCAGTCCATTTTTCCATGTCCAGTTTTAACTGTTGCTTCTTGGCCTGCATACAGATTTCTCAGGAGGAGGTAAGGTGGTCTGGTATTCCCATCTCTTAAAGAATTTTCCACAGTTTGTTGTGATCCACATAGTCAAAGGCTTTGTCCTAGTCAACGAAGCAGATGTAGATATTTTTCTGGAACTATCTTGATTTTTCTATGATCCAGCAGATGTTGGCAATTTGATCTCTGGTTCCTCTGCCTTTTCTAAATCCAGCTTGAACATCTGAAATTTCACGGTTCACATACTGTTGAAGCCTCACTTGGAGAATTTTGAGCATTACTTTGCTAGCGTGTGAGATGAGTGCAATTGTGAAGTAGTTTGAACATTCTCTGGCATTGCCTTTCTTCAGGATTGGAATGAAAACTGACCTTTTCCAGTCCTGTGGCCACTGCTGAGTTTTCCAAATTTGCTGGCATATTGAGTGCAGCACTTTCACAGCATCATCTTTTAGGACTTGAAATAGCTCAGCTGGAATTCCATCACATCCACTAGTTTTGTTCGAAGTGATGCTTCCTAAGGCCCAGTTGACTTAGGATTCCAGAATGTCTGGCTCTAAGTGAGTGATCACACCATCACGGTGTTGTGGGTCATTAAGATCTTTTTTTGTATAGTTCTTGCCACCTTTTTTTTAATATCTTCTGCTTCTGTTAGGTCTATACCATTTCTGTTCTTTTTTTGGGCCCATCTTTGCACGAAATGTTCCCTTGGTAGCTCTAATTTTCTTAAAGAGATCTTTAGTCTTTCCCATTCAATTGTTTTCCTCTATTTCTTTGCATTGGTCCTTTAGGAAGGCTTTCTTACCTCTCTTTGCTATTCTTTGGAACTCTGTATTCAGATGGGTCTCATCCATATCTATGCCCAAACAACCTGCTCTACTGTGAGGATATGTTCAGCTGGTGATTGCCAGCCAAGTCACTCTGAATTTTAGCTGAATGACATCAGGAAAATCCAAATTCTGCTTCAAGAATGGTCCTATGGTTTAAAAAAGAAAAAAGAAAAAGAAAGGCAGCTGACTCAGGCTAGATTCAGAGGTGGGATAAAGAGGCAGCCACTAGGAGAGTCCTAGAGGGAACCTCCGCCCCCTCCAGGCAGAATTTGGGAAGTGGAATCACACCATCTCCTCCACTAACTCTCCAGTCTTCTGACAAGTCTGTGGAGGTTCCTAGGGGAAGTTGCATATATCAAGCTGCAAATGCCCATCTTAGCTTAATGACAGTGAACAGATTTGCAAGTCATCAGAGGGGCTTGTCATTTAGGGAAGAGTGATTTTTCAAGGTAAGGGAGTAAAAAATATATCCTGGGCGCAGTTGCCTCCTCCAGTGGAGCAGTAGGTAGGGAGTGCCAGGGAGGGCAGCCAGAGGGCAGTGAGGCTGGTGAAGTAAAGAGAGGGACCCAGGAAACTGCACTGTTGTTGGGCTGGATGCACCCACTCATGAGGAGGAGGAGGGGAAGCTGCTAGGTCCTTCTCAGTTAGAGCCTGGAAGCCTCCTAGAGAACATGGAGCTTCAGTGTGTTTTCTCTGAATGAAAGTTCTTCCTATGTGGACACTAGGTTGTCTTATGCAGGGACATGTCTCCCAGTGTCACTTGCAGAATTGTTGCTTTGTATTTTTTCCTTTGTGAAATTTTGGAAATTGCTTCTCTTTTTCCCATTGACAGGTTTGACATTTTCTTTTCTTTACTAACACTATTCACCAGGCCAACCCTGGCACATGATACCTCTGTTGACTTGGCAAGTCATTTCTTGAAATGTATAATTTATTATTAGTGCATGCTAAGTTACTTTAGTTGTGTTCAACTCTTTGTGACCCTATGGACCATAGCCTGCCAGGCTCCTCTGTCCATGGGATTCTCTAGGCAAAAGTACTGGAAAGGGTTAGAATACTGGAGTAGGTTATTGCTAGTAGTATTATCATTACTATTATTATTATTTCTAAATTGGAGTCACAAAGTGTAAAGAGAAAATATCAATAAATATAAATAAAGGTAAGCAATGTATCTCCCTGAGCCTAAGTTGGATAGACAGAACTTGGAACTGCTGGATCACCAAACTTGAGGCCCCCAGCAGCATGGCAGTGACTGACCAGACCTTTTGGTAGACTGTCCCTCCTCCTTGGGCTTCCTGGACATTGAGCCTCCTGAACTTCCTCTCTGGTTGTTTGGTTGCAAATCCCACCCATTAAATGCTGGGCTTGCTCACAGACCAATCTTAGCTTTCTTCTCTTCTCACACTGTACTATCTATCTTCTCAGACAATCCCACCCACACTCGTTCTTTCTCCAGCCCAAACCTTCCTATAGCACCACCTGGGCAGCGTGTTCAGTTAGGTGTTGCTGAGGCACCTCAGACTTGGGCTGTGCGAGTTGAACTACTGGTCAACCCCTGCCCTCACTCCACAACCTGGAGTATATACATATAGTAGGTGCCTCATAAATATTTATCAAGTGGAGCACTCTCCAGTGCTCTAGCACTCCCAGCTCTAATTGGCTTTGTTTCATAAACTCTGCCAGATTATGTCCTCCCTGATAAAAGAGAGGAAGCTTTTGGCCTGCCTCATCCCCACGGACCTGTGCATCCCCCTTAGCCCAAGCCCACAAACACACGTGTGGCATGAACACAGCATGGACCCATCCCTAGCAGCACGTGTGCCTACACGTGCGCATACACCTACACCTCTGATCAGCTGAAAAACACCACTCGGTCTCAAAGCAAATACCTTCTGTGGCCAAATTAAACAAATATAAATGTACAACTTCTTTTTTTAAGAATAATAAAATCTGTTTTCTGTCCCTTCAGAGGTCAGTCCATTTTCAGCTCCCTGGCCTTGCTGGAGGCCTCTGACATCCTCCAAGTAACTTGGGTGACCCCCACTTTGCAGGAAGACGTGCTTGCCCTACATCCTCCTCAACTTGTTGGAGTTGCATTTGCGTTTTCTCAGCTCTTTATCTGGGCTGGGCTGACCTGTGAGGGACTGACCACTCTCTGAGCACGTGGCTCCTTGCGTAGCTGGACATGGAAGCCATACACTCACAACATGGCAATCTCTCGTCCTGACAAAAGAGTTTGAAGAGTGGTTTTCTGGCTTTCCTGTTCGGGAATTCTGAGCCCTGACTAGGGTTCCATAGTCTACTTCCGCCAGACTCCAGGCATGCCCCCAGAAAGGTTACTCTTGGTCCTTCAGCTGGAGTAGCCCTTTCTGTGATGACAGAGTGCTGGCTGGGTTCCAAGCTGCAAATTGCCGGGCCCAAAAAAGATGAGACCAGCAGCCCTTGCCTTCTAAGGACAGTGATGGTATCCTGTTTGTCCCTCTGGTATAGAACTTACCATCCCAAGTGTTCTGGACTCATGTCCACTTATGCCTTGAAAACAGAGAGCTTTCCTTGAGGAGAGGGACTGTGTCCTTTCTCAGTATCCTCAGGCCCTAGCTCTAAAGCAGGCCCTGAATGGTATCTCAGTAAATAATCTGGAGCATTATGTAGTAGGGCCAAGTAGGCAATGGATGTATTAGGAGTTGTTGTCATGCCACTAAGTAGACTGTCCTTAGAATGGGCTTAATATGGATCCTGCCTGTTATATGGATCCAGACACTCAACAAATTTTGCAAGGCTCGAGGGACCAAGATGCAGACACAAAGACATACTTCTCGTGGAGCTCATGTGAGGGAAACTATAAACTCAGGGACGTAAACAAGCAAAGTAATTGCAAGTTGTAATCATTGCTGCATAGGAAATGACCAGGGTGACTGAAAATAAAGGAAGGGGAGGGGCAAGAGTTGATTGGATGCTTCAGACAGGGTGGCCAAGAAAGGCATCCTTGAGAAAAGGGGATGGAGACCAGAATGCCAAGGAGCCTGTTCTCTAGGGAGAGGGAACAGCCATGTGGGAAAGATCTCAAGGCAGGAAAGTGCTCAGTGAGTTTGAGGAGCTGTCACACAAACCCTGTGGCTGGACAGAGGGGAAATGGTCACCAAATGAGACAGGGAGGGGCCAGCCCCAAGGCCAGAGTAAGGCTCTTAGGTGCCTTTCTGACTGCCTTGGAAGTTGCTGGCGTCAACAAAGTGTTCTTCCTGCGTGAAACCAGAGAATGAGCTGGAAGGCACAAGAGAACATTAGATTCAGCTGCCTCTAGGGCTTTTGGCCTTAGTTTTAGTATTTTTTTAAAGAACAATGTATCTTAGTGATTGCATATGTTATCTGAAAATAGGATCACCTGACTGGAGGAGCCATGATCCACAAAATTCACTTCTCTATTCATTCCTTTCTTCATTCCTCTGACCAACAGGTATTGAGAAGCTAGGATGCTTCAGGCACTGGAGGGATTCCCAGGCCCTGCCCCCACGGAGTGGGGCATTGTGGAAGACAGATACTCCCAGTGGAGCCTGTGCCAAGACACTGAGGCAGGAGGCAGTCTCACACATTTTGGAAACCACCCACAGGCCCCACGTTTGGATTTTGAGGGAGTATGTTGAGGCATGAGGCTAAAAGTCCAGGCTGGTGGAGACCACACAGCGTCTCGCACACTATGTTAGATGAAGTTCATGGGATGCCCTTGAAGAACTCAAGTAGTAGGAGAGAGTGGTCAGATTTACATTTTGTATCAAAATGTCTGCTGGCAAAGGTTTGCTCAGGAGTAGAAAGGGAAACATTTGGTGTGCAACAGCCAGGGTTATAAGTTCAAGATTCACGTGTTCCAGCTGCCTTAGCTTCCCAGGATCTCAGAAGAAGGGTCCTGGGGGATTAATGTATCCAGTCATTGTACCTCATAGTTGAGGACAGTAAAGCTCAGGAAAGCAGCTTGAGGTCACCGTTGTCCTTGGTCCTGGTCTGTACGCTGAACCCCAGATAGCCTTTTCAAAGCCAGGTTGATCGATGATCTGGAGAGGAATGAGAGGACCAGGTATGAAGTGTCAGGTCAGGGCAGCCCATCCTCCTGCTGAGGCACAAGTCAAGGCCTGTTTCCCATCAATGGAGGTCAGGATATTATCCATGAGTATTAAGGATAAGAATTTGCTTTCATTACTGTGGGTGAAAAAAAAGAGTAATTGGAGAGTCATGCGATCAGACAAGTGATTCTACAGTGATTCCAAGTCTTAATGCCCAGGTACAGCCCCAGGCTGTTTATTTTGGCTATAAACAGGGATGCTCTTTCACACCTGAGATTCCCAGTTGTCAGTGTAGTAGCTTAAAGTCTGCTGTCTTCAGACAGGGGGTCTTCTATTTGGTCCAAACTTCAGTGTATAGCTTATCAGTTACATCTTATAACTATGTTGCCATAAGTCAAGAGCAACCACCATCCCAAAAGCAAAAATTGTGTTTTCAATCACACAAAAGAGCAAAAGCATGGTACAGTATTTTTTTTCCTTCCCAAATGATACAGCAAAATGATTAAGAACATGGGAGTTGATGTCAGGCAGCACCACTCTGTCACTTTCCACCTCTGTGTTCTGGACATCTGAGACCCTTCTTCCTCCTCTTTAAGAAGGAAAGAATAATAATCTGACCAGATTCAAAGACTATTTGTGAGATTAAATGAGATAATATGTGTAAAAGATGTACCACTGAGCCTGGGCATACAAAAGCATCTGGGAAAAAAAAAAAATGGTGGTTATGATTTGGTTCCTAAATGAACTTTTTCCTATGAAAAGACTTGGAGAAAGATTTCTCTGCAGACTGGCCCAGAGTGAAATATTATCATTAACTCTCAGAGAGTGGAGATCTTTTTTTAATCATTTACCTTGGTTCTGAGAGCAAATTATGCTTTTCTATTGGATGGAGAGGCAGGAGGTGCAGTCTCCTAAGCTTCCCATGTGCCATCCCGTCTGGCATAGGGTCGTACTTGAGTGACGTGGCCTCTCTGGGAGAAATGGGAGGTGGTTGCAGCAGAGAAAGCAGGGAGAAAGAATGACAGCTGGTCACCAGCATTTGCTGCCATCTTGAGGAGAATCTGCATCGAAGGGGCAAATGGTCTTTCTGTTGAGCTTATTACTAAGTTTATGAAAGTGTTTGACGTCATCTTCCAGAAAAGCCTGGATTCCCATCTGATTAACCACAGTCATTTGCAGGTCTCCACTACTTGCCCAAAAACAAGCAGAGTTTCTTCATAACCTCCCCCTGAGGGCCTGTTCTCTGGTGATCCAAATACTTGGCATCCCAAGAAGTAATCTTTTGCATCTCTTATCTTCACAGAAATGGAAGAATTTACTGTTTCTGTGGCACTCAGGCCTGAGCTTTGTGGAATTAGCCTGCTGGTGGGGTAGGCATACCAGGAAGTGAGGGCACTAAAATAAATGGATCCAGGGTAAAGGAGACAGGCACAGATGGGTCTCTTCCTTTAGGGCATGTTTTCAAGTCAAGAAAAACTTTTTTTTTTTTTAACTTTTTTTCTTCTGAGTCTCATCGGTGCCAACCCTTTGCTAAATGCTCTGTGGTTTACAGAAGAGTTTCTTGACCTTTATTCCTGGGAAATCTAACCATCAAATTGGGGCACTATAATTTTACAAATGGCAAAGAATGAAATTTTCAGTCAAGATGATGCTGTGGAAGGAAAAGAGGGCTGTACCCAACTTCTGAAGTGCCAACCCCAATTCACATCAGTAGGCTTTGTGCTCCCCAGGTTCTTTATCTGTAAACTGGGGGTGGTGCTACCCACTGCCCAGGGCTGTTGTGGTGAGTAAGAAAGATAAGGCGTGTGATAGCCTTAAGGTGTGTAAGCCCAGAGCTTAGGGACAGGTTACAGCTGTGAACCACAGCCACCCTGTGGGCCCGGCTCCCAGCTGTGGAGATCCCAGGTCCTGAGCAGTTTGCTAACTAAGGGTCTGGAAGCTGTCTGTCAGTCCTGATTAGAAACACCAGTGTTGCCCCACCCCACACCCCCTCCATCAGTCCCTACCTTCTTCCCATTGTTTTCCCCCCTGGGGCTGTAGGTGTTCCCATCAGGTGTCATTCCTCAGGCCCAGGGGAAAGGAATCTGGGATTTTTCTTGCTAGACTGAAAATTTTTGTCTCTGTCCCCTGTAAGTGTCAATTGTCACTTTCTTTCATATGTTACAGTGGCATAGGCTTCCTGTTTTTCATCCCACAGTGTCTCTCTCTGTGGCTTATACACACTAGGATGTGCATGTTAGTTGCTTTGTCATGTCCCACCAGGCTCCTCTATACACAATAGGAGGTAATAAGTATTTTTCAAAAATTCTAGTGACGTGCCCTCACATGGCAAGTGGGTTTTAAGCAATGACTGTTAGAGATCCCCGTAGAGTACTGGGGTAACTACAATGTCTCAGGCATTGTACCTGAGCGTTCACATTGGTTACATCATTCAGTCATGGCAGTGTTCTGCTTATTTTGCAGATAAGAACACTGAGTCCCAAAGATATTTTGGACTAGTCCAACACCATGCAACCAAAAAGTAGCCTAGTTAGGAGTTAGATACAGAACTGTCTCATTGTCTATCAGGAAAAGACAAGTGAGGGTACCTCCCCAGCATCTCAGGTCACAACACAAAGGCATCCACAATTTCTTTGGCCATTAGGTGCAAAAATAGCCATGGGGAGGGCGGGTAGGAGTGTACAATTCTAAGAAGCCAAATTATGTATTTCAAACTGTCATGGATGCATTTCTAGAGATATCAACAGTTGATTCCATGTCATGCTAAAAGAATACTTTTGTTAAAAGTGAAAGTATAATTCGACCTACTGCTAATCTCACCCCATCTCTAACAGATGTGGTAGGAAGACCTCACTTCTCAGCACAAGAACATTTCTTCCCCAGCTCACAGAAAACTCATTGTACGGACCTTTGCTTTCACTCAAAGGTCCCTTTCCCTTTTTTCAACACAATAAACTAGTACAGTTGATCAGAGAAGAAAAGTTAGATTTTTTTCCCCCTCCTTAAAACCAACTGCTAGGCCTCCCTGCCATCCCCATAGGTTTTATAGAATTTTTTTAAGGTATCTTGTTTAGGGAATTTCTTTTCTTGGTGTCTTTGGGATTTCTGGAAGAGAGCTATGCTCCTTCCCCAAGGGAGCCTTGGTCATACCATCGTGCCTCTAAATCAGCGTGTCCCTGTCAGCCACTGTGACCTCTCAGCCTCTGTATTCCCCTTCTCACCACAAAGCCTTCCTTTCCCAGCCCAAAGGATTTGGGTCCAAGCAGCAGATGGAGATTTTCAGCTCACAGGTGGGTCTCGCATTTGGCATAAGGTGGTCACAGGCAGCTGCGTGGAGTTAGCATAGCATCGCTTTTCACCAACCTGTGGCCTTGGGCAAGTAACTTGCCTTTTCTAAGCATTCATTTCTTCATACATTTAAAAAGATGGTTGTTGATGCCAGATGTCAGCAGGGTTGTTGTGGTCAGGGTTCTTGTCTTGCCAGGATGAAATGGCAGAGGATACCATAAGCAGATGCACCCTTTCCTGGTAGCCAGAGCATGGCTCCCAAATCCCTCTTTGGCTTCATGATCTGGGTCAGGCCATCTTGGAGCTTTTCATCACTGTTTAAGACTTAAATTTGAGAAGCAGATTGTCCACCAGAGGCCTGGCAAGGAGATGTTTAACAATGTCTAGAGCCATTTTGGGTTGTTACAAATTGGGGGGAAGGGGTAGCTAAAAGCATCTAATGTGTAGAGACTGGAGATGCTACCAAACATCCTACAATGCACAGGACAGCCCTCCCACAACAGAGAATTATCCAGCATCAAATGCCAATCCAATGTGCCCAAGGTGAGAAACCCTGGACCAGAGGGACAGTATATGACCTGCTCCCTAACTCTTTCCCTCTAGCCACCACACAGCCCATTTGGACCTCTAGCAGCTGGGGGACAAATGGAGGCTCCATGGAAGTTCTCACAAGTCCTCAGTCTAGTAGAGAAATACAGGAAGACAGCCTTCATCCAAGTGCCACATGACAAGTGTATTCTGCCTGAGGAAGAAATTCTAGGAGCACCCCCCTAAAATTAGGGACTACCAAAAGTGCTCACTATCACCATTATTCTTTAGCATTGTTCTCAAGGTTCTAATCAGTACAACCAGATGGAAGAAATAGGTTAGAAATATAATCACTGAAAAGGAGGAGATAAAAAGAATCACTAACACAGATGATTTGGAAAAGCCAGGAGAATCAACTGGAGAACTCCTTTACAAAAACAAAAGTTCAGTATAGCATCAGGGCACAGAATGGCCAGCAGTAATCAATAGTTAGCGCAAACTGTGTAACTTGATAGAAAATATAATGGAAGACAAGACTGTATGCAATAAGAATGTGAAATATAAAATAGTAACTTGGGTTGTTTAGAAGTAGATTCAGTTTGCAATTAACATGTAAAATCCAGACAACAGTGCTTTAAATAAAATACAAAGTTTTCTTTTTCATATAAATGTTATCTGGAAGTATAGGTAGTCCAGTGACCATTCCTGGTGCAGGGTCCTTATCTTCAGGGTTGAAGGTGGCTGCTAGGACTCCAGGCATTATGTCCGCCCGCATTCAAGTAAGGCTAGAGGAAGAAAAGAAAGAGAAGAGTATGGCTCTTCCTTTCAAGGAGACTTTCACACATCTGATTGGCTAGAACTTAGTCACATACCCATGCCCAGCTCTTAAGAAGGCTATAAATCCTAGTTTATAACTGTATCACTCTGTGCTTGGCTTAAAAGAAATCAATATTCTCTCACTATGGAAGAAAGTGAGAATGAATATTGGGACCATGGCAGGCTGCCACAAAATGTAACAAAAAGGTAAAAGATCTACAAAATGCTCTGAAAGGACACAGACAAGACTTGAACAAATGGAAAGACAAACAATGTTATTGAATTGGAAAACTCAACATCATAGAAAGATCAATTCTCCCTGAGTTAATTTATAACTTTAAACATGTTTCCAATAAAAACATCACTAAGATTTTTTTTTAAACTAGACAGATGATTCTAAAGTTCAAATGGAAAAATAAATAAGCAAGAGTAGCCAGGAACTTTTGAAAAAGGAGGAGGGGACCAGCCCTGCTGTCAATTAAAATATATTTTAAACCTACAATAATTTAAAAAGTGTGGTATAGATCAACATTATAGAGTGAAGAGTAAAGGAATAAATCCAAATATATATGGACATTTAATACCAGTGTTTTATAAAGGTAGTTTTTCAATCAATGAGTAGAAGATGAACTATTTAACATATGGGACTGGGACTTACTAGAAGTCTGAAAACAAAGTTGGATCTATACTTCCCACCTTTTATCAAGATAAATTCCAAACATATCAAGGACTTATCTTTATATAATGAAAGCATAAAATTACTAGTGAAACACCTTGGGAGAATGCCTTTATAACTTTGAAATAGGTAGAACAAAGCCTGTCAAATGAAAACATAAACTCTAAAACCTATAAAATTAAACATCAATTCACTTACATAAAAAATAATATTGGCCTGGCAAGAACTGGCATAAGCAATGTCAAAGTCAAAGAGTAAACTGGGACAAGCATTTGCAATTCTTAGCCCACACAAAGGTTGTTTCCTAATATAGAAAGAACTCCTGACAATCAACAAGAAACAAACACCACAAAAGGAAAATGGGTAACAGACAATTCACGGAGGAGAAAAAAATATATATAGATCACTTTTAAATATAGGAAAATTGCTCAAACTTACAGAGAAACCTAAGGACATATACTGAAGTACTGTTTTTACCTATCAGACTACCAGAAACCTGATAACACACCAGGGTAGCAAGCAGGAACTATCACCTACACTTCTGGGAGTATGAATTGTTCAACCTCTAAGGAGAGCAGTTTGACAACATTCATCAAAATCTACATTGTTGTACTATTAGACTCAAATTTCTAGGATATATGCACAATTACCTTCATATATGTAAAGATTTCATATGTATAAGCTAAGTCACAGCAGCACTATTTATAACAGCACAATATTAGAAGCATCTTAAGAAGCCCCCCCAGAAAATATGATGGAGTATTATGCAGTCATAGAAAAGAATTTGGAGGCTCTTCATGTACCAAGACAGAAAGTTTTCCAATATATCCAGTAAGTAAATAAAAGATAGAAGGTACAAATGAGTGCATATAACAAGTTCCCAGTTAGTTAAAGTGGGGAAATGAATGTGTATTCACATTTTCTTATATACGTCTAAAGGGTGACCAAGAGGATGCACAAGGAATAAGTTAAAAGCAGTTGCCTATAGAGGGGAAGGGACAGAGGCAGAGGGGAGATTATTTCCTGTATGCCCTTTACGCTTTGAGTTTTATGAACACATAAATGTATTACCTATTGAAAAAGATTGAGTGAAACTCTTAATAGATCAGCTTAATAAAGGCCAGTCACATTGGCTCGTATATAGAGAAAGGGATGTTGCTGTATTTGTTTCCATTATTAAAAAACAGAAAGAAAAAAAAAAAACCCTACTCCTTAAACCAAAGGACCAATGGTTTCAAACTGTGGTGTTGGAGAAGACTCTTCAGAGTCCCTTAGACTTCAAGGAGATCAAACCAGTCAATCCTAAAGGAAATCAACCCTGAATACTCATTGGAAAGACTGATGCTGAAGCTCCAATACTCTGGCCACCTAATGCAAAGAGCTGACTCATTGGAAAAGACCCTGATGCTGGGAAAGATTGAAGGCAGAAAAAGAGGGTGACAAAGGATGAAATGGTTGGATGACGCCACCAATGGACATGAACTCTGGCAAACTCCGGGAGAAAGTAAGAAAGAGGGAGGCCTGGCATGCTGCAGTACCTAGGGTGGCAAAGAGTTAGACATGACTTAGCAACTGAACAACTCCTTGAACAATGTTCCAGTCCTCAAAAGTGCCCTGACCTTGTATCTGGGGATTGAATAGAGAAGGATTGATGTCTAGGCAGGAGCCCCTCTTTGCAAAGCTGTCAGTCTACAACTTTGGCACGTACCTACTCCTTGCTCAGCCATGACCCAAGGGCCAAGGGAAATTTCTTTCAAAAGGAAAAGTCCAGTCACTCTGCCCTGCAAGCTGGACTGAGGAGATGGCAAGGCTGGGAAAGGACTGTTTCTGACCCCGCTACTCAGGGAAGCTTAGGGATCCCTAAAAAGAGGCAGCACTAGAAGCCCAAAGGAGAGAAATCCTGAGGCAGGAAGAACAAGAAGAAAGGCAGGGAATCCAGAACAGCAGTGCTGGTTGGAGAAGGGAGGGAGACCATGAGGGGACCACAGTCTTCAGCCAGCTGCGCAGCAAGCAGAATTTCAAGGCAGCCTTTATCCCCTCCCCTCCTCTCTGTTTCTCCACCTGAGCAGCCCTGGCCCTGGGCTTTCCTGAGCACTGCCATCCCCTGAAACCCCACCTGGGAACTCACTGAGAGCCTGAGACAGGACATGTTTGGTCCCTGTGGTATTTTTCTTTTTAATGAGACTGGAAGACCCCCCAGAGAAATAGAGCTCCACTAAGGGCCTTTCAGGCACCCAGGGGTCTTTCAAGCTACGCTAATCTTTCCTGTCACAAAAAGGAACGTAAATCATGAGGTCTTCCCTGGGACTTGGTTTCGTGTGGGGAGTTGAAGTTTAGATAAATATAGACGGTGGAGGGGGAGTCTGAGGAATATGTCAAGCACCAGTGACAAGACAGCAGGAAGAAATGGTTTGGCCTGGGGCCTCCCTTCGCCACAGCAGAGGGGCAGCTGCCAGCAAAATGTGCTTCACCCTGGTGACCACCCGGTCTTTGTCAGGAGCGGCTTCTCTCTCCTGAAAGCAGAGGGGCAGAGACCCAGGGGCGGTTCGCACCTGGGCCAGGGCGAGGGTGGGCAGAGGAGAGCGGGAGACTTGGAGGGACTGAAGGCTCACCTTCTCTTACTCTGAGTAGGAGCCCCGAGCAGAAGGAAAGGCTGAGCCTGATGGACCGGAAAAGCTGAGTCGCAGTTTTCAGAATGAGGGCAAGGTTCAGGCTGGCTCAGAATCTAGTGAGTCTGTTCCATTCACACAGAAGCAAACGAGTCTTTCCTGTGACATAACAAACGTTTTCAAAGAGAGTGCTTTGAGCAATGGCGTGCGGGGCTCCTTTTAAATTTGAGGTTGGTGGCTGGCTTTGAAAGTCTGTCACTGAGAAGGCTGGAAGGTGGGGGAATGACGTACTCAGAGTCAGTGGTGCCCAGCTTCAGGTTCTGAGTGTTGCCGCGGCGACCATGGTGGGCAGGGGTGGGTCTTGGAAAGGCAGCTCCAGTCTAGAGAGCAAGTAAGGGCCCTAACTCAGTGGCGCGTGGGTAAGCCTCGGCCACTCACACCTTTGCAGGCCTCCCAGCTCCCTCTCCGTTGCCTCACGTGTAAAGATGTTAAAGACGGGCTGCTTTGACACACTCATCACAGTAGTCCTTCCCACCAGCACATGAGGTTACAGACCCGCACAGGACCTAACCCCTGAAGTGACTGTCACCCAGGCTACCTGAGCCCAAGTCGGGTTCTCGCGGTTCCCCACCCCCACTGCCCCAGCTAGAACCCAGCCTTGGCCACACACAGTGGCCAGGGAGGGGACTTGGTAAGCCCCGGTCCCAGGGGCTCGGCTGATCGGATGCACTCTTCTTTCTGTAGTTCCCAGGCATTTGCTTAGAGCAGCACATTTTACGTGCTTTCTTTTTTCTCAAGAAGTCCCAGCTGTACGAGGAAATGGGGCCACGGGTGCAAGACAGGCCAGCCTTAGAGTGCTTCCTGCTGCACCTTTGCTCTCAGGCCTGGATTCCTGGCGGTGGCTGGAGTTCAAGTCCAGACGCCAGCAGGCCTATGAGAAAGGTCCCTCTTGCTCTGTGTGCTGTGGAATCAGCTGTCTTTGCAAGACCCCCCACCCCCACCCCAGAGTGACTGCTGAGAGAGACCCAGGGAGAGGACCTCCATCTGGATCTTTCTATGAGACGGGTCTAGAATTTGCAGACTTGCCTGGTAGGGGAATTATCATCCAGAATCCTAGATCATTTGTGAGATCTTACATGGAACCCCAAACTGTTGAACTGGCCGCATGGGAGCCACACTGGCTAAGGCCTGAGAACCACCCAGCTTTCTGGGTCCTGGGAATTGCAGCTAGTGTGCCTTCTTTCCTGCACTCAGACCCTCCCCCCACTCAGCCTGCTTGCCCCCAGGAGACTGATCTTGCAAATGCTTCCTGCTTGTGCAGGCTGGGCTTCAGTTATCCTCAGCCCCTCAGCATGAATTTCAATTTCCTTCTTCCTGGTGTTCTAGGCTCTTCGTGGTTGTTTTCAACATGCCTGTCCTGCCTCACTATATCCTGGGACCCAGTTCTCTGGTCTCTTCATTGCCTTTTGCATCTATCGTGTTGGCCTTCCCCTCCCTCCCACCTTTTGCCTTCATGTTCTATCCTTTATCTTGAGAGTCAGCTTCCTGGAAGCCCTCCCTACCTACTGAAAACAACAATGATCTCTCCACTAAAAACAACAGCTCACAGAGGGCCTTGTTCTTACGTGTTTTATCTGCTTCCCTGGTTCCAATATGTCAGTCTTGTCCTTCCAGTTGATTCCTATGATTAACTCATGATCTGAATAATACAAATTTCCACATATAGTAGGGCTTCAATGAATAGCTGCTGACATTTTTAAACCAAAGCAGGGTTTAAACATTCCTGAGGTTAAAGAAATCCCTCCCTCATGTTGGAGTGAATGGGGGACATCTTTGGGAGGGTGGCCATGTGGGTGAGAGCCCTGGACTGTGGTCAATTCTTGGCAGGTAAAGCCTCCTTGAAGACTTCCCTTTCTGTAGCAGATTTCCCTGAGATGTGCATATCTCTCCAACTAGAAAGGTCATATTGGGATAAGTGAAGCATTAATCATGTGGTTCTTCCCTGTCTTATAGGGATTTGAAACTGGACAACATCCTTCTGGATGCAGAAGGTCATTGCAAGCTAGCTGACTTTGGGATGTGCAAGGAAGGGATTCTGAACGGTGTGACGACCACTACTTTCTGCGGGACACCCGACTACATCGCTCCCGAGGTAAGACCGTGAAGATGAAGGGCTACCTCCTCCCACTTCCAGGGCTGAGGCTTGAGTTCATCCTCATGTGTTGGGGTCATCTAGCAGTGCTGGGTGAAGGCTCTAGAAAATCAGGATGAATTCCAAGGAGGAGGGAAAAAAGGAAAGGTAAAAGGCATACCGATTTCTGCATAAGGAAGTGATGGCGATGAGGAGAGAACGGTGAACTGAGAGTAACAGGCCATTCCCTGAAGCTAGCCAGGCCCTCACTGAGCATCCCATCTCATCCCAGTCCAGAACCATCACGAAGCTAGAAACAAGCAATGTTTGTTGACTTGTATTATTGCTTTTACTTTTCTTATGGTAGTACTGTGTTTTATTTTTTAATTATTTATTTATTTTGGCTGTCCTAGATCTTGGTGGCTGCACAGGATTTTCTCTAGTTGCAGGGAGCAGGGGCTCTCTCTAGTTGTGATGCGTGCCCCCTCATTGTGATGATTTCCTCATCGCAGAGCACAGGTTCTAGGGCATGTGGGCTTCAGTAGTGCAGTTCCTGGACTCTAGACCACAGTCTAATAGTTGTGGCGCATAAGCTTAGTTGCTTCATGGCATGTGGGATCCTCCCCAGTCAGGGATTTTAACCTGTGTCTCCTGCACAGGTTAGGATTCTTTACCACTAATCCACCAGGAAAGCCCTGTTTTCACTTTTTAGTAACCAGAATAAAGGAACACCATTGACAAAGGCAAAGTTTAGCTATACAGCTTTAATTGCCTACAGTAAAACCAAAGATTAGCTGCCATTTCTAATGTATCACAGATTCTGTGTAGCAGGCACACAATGTTGAGCAGAAAGAGGAGAGCATCTGAGCCTCGTTTTCATGGAGATCAGAGATGTTCACTGTGAGCCTCACCAGTGGGTTGCCTTTTATGGAAGTTGCTTAGATATTTTGCTCATCATAATGTGTTTTCTTTGCCCTGAGTTTTCTCCAGGTCAGTCTGCCCAGACTGAGAGACATCTAGTGTGGAATGATTCAGATTTAAGACATAGTCTGTCACAGATACTTAATAAAAATGTTCTCAAGGGTCCTGAAATATGTGAGATAAGAAGCAAGTACTAGTCCCCTCTAAGTATTGTCCGTGGTGAGTAGGAGTTAGCACAGCCAGATTTCATTTCCTTCCAGTGGGCACTGTTTGAGCACCTGCTAGATACAAAGTGATGTGAGGATGAAGAATTGCTGAGACCCTGGTGGCTCTCCTAAAACGCCTTTGTGTCTCGAGAGAGTGACAGCTAGTTAAGCAGAATAAATAGGTACACAAGATGGTAACCTCAGGACTCAGGGAAGGTTTCTTAGGGCGCCTGGTGGATGAATTGAGTTACAGAGAATCAGCAGGATTTCCTTTGGTGGTATGCAGTGGGGGGCATTCCTGAAAACAACAGGAAGGATTGGAGTGGGTGTGGGGCAGGAGAGGAGATTCAGTATCACTGGGCTCTGAATCCTTTAAGGTAGAGGCTTTGTTTCTAATCTGGGTACTCCCAGTCTCTGGCACACAAATCAGTCTCTTAGTAATGGTTTGTTGAATGAATAAATAAATAAACAAGAACTTGTAATAGTCCAACATGAGCAAAGCCTGGGGGATGAGAACATTCTTGGCCTTTTTTAGAAAGGAAGATAGTATGGCCAGAACAGAGGATTTCTTAGTGCTCTTAGTAATGAACAAGATTAAGAAAAAGGACCAAGGAAAGTGGCCTCTTTTCTGTAGGATCTGTGGATCCACTGATGGTTTCCCAGTGGAGGGAGGGTCATCATCAGACCTGTCCCAGAAAGAAGACAGGCAACAGGAATGTAGATCAGAAGCCAGAGGGTCAGAGAAGATTGGTTGAGAGTTTTTTTACAGCCCAGATAAGACATAAGGAAGCCTGAGGAGGTTCACAGAGTGAGGATGGTAATAGGTAAAGTCTCACTGGAACCTCTATCTTCTAAAAGATCTGAAGAGTAGAGATTTCAGACTGCCTCTAATAGTAAGTTCTTTTAGCGGAAACATTAGGAGTTTAACCTTCAAGGAGAAATTGAAAGCAAGGGCTCTCAGTTGACACCTGTTTCTCTACCACCTTTCTCGTTCACTCTTTATCATCAGAATGGTTGGTTCTAGCCCTCTGTGAATTGATGTCAGAGTCAAAGGGTTGACAGCCTAGTGTAGTAGTCAAGGACCCAACCCAAGACAAACATTCACTTTATGATGAACAGAACACCCACACAACTCTCATGAAAGGCAATCCATTGGCAAAATGCACAATGGATAACTCTGGTTTCTGTTTTATAGTGAGACCCAGACACTATTCCTCCTCATTCTACACTTGTGTCAACTATGCAGCATCACCACTCCAATGAGGCAAATTATAGCTGATAAGGGTATTGCTACCTTTATCAAAGGGTCATTGAGAAGGTTAAAGGAAATTATGCCACTAAGGCATTTAGCCAAGTGCCCAGACCACACAGTAAGTATTGGGTCAACAGTGGCTCCATCACAATCATCATGGTTGTTGGGTCACACAGTGGGATGAGCAAAGCACAGTCCTAAGAGTTGAGAATCCAGGCTGGACTTAACCACTAATGCCCCCCTGTGACCTTGACCAAGTCACAAAATGTTTTTGACCCTCAGATTATCTTTCAAATGGGAATGATAATTCCTGCCCTAGCCGCCTCATCAAGCGTTTTGAGAATCTAATGCGATTAAAACATGGAAATGCTTCAGAAAGCATAAGCCTGTATCCAAATAGGAGGGGTTGTGAGGTGCCTGGCTAACCCTGAAACCAGAGACACCATCTGAGGCACTGACTCTGCCCTGAGGCTTCTCTTTGCACCACATGCCCTTGGCCGACCTCCATGGCAACCCCTCCCCTCTCTCCTCACCCGCTCCCCAGACAATGGTGGCCAGCCCTGGGTAGTGCTTGGCATCATTAGGCCCAACGTCTGCTCTTCTTCCCCACTCTGACCCACCCAGGAGTTGGCTGCCATGCCAGGTACCCTCCCATGGCATGTGAAGACTTGCCTTCTCACCAGCTCCATCCATGACAAGGTGATTTGGAAGCAGATAATTAGGGTCAGACTTGAGGAGGATTTTATTAAAGGTGCCACTCCAAATAGGAAGCTTCTGGAGGGGCCTGGGGAAAGGTGGGCAGTGCTGCTCTGGTGGTTTCCTGAGCACCAACCTGTCTGAGCACACACGGGGTCACCTGGAAGCTACCTCCCCACCACACCAAGAAGGCACAGAACCCAGCTGTACCAGCCCTGCCCTGAGGTTAGGGGGTGGCTACCTTAGCACCAGGGTCCCCAGAGCCCAGGAGAGAAGGGAGCGTGCCTTGGAAGACACACACAGTGGACCCCCCTGGCAGCCAGTCTCCCTGAGTGTTAGCACAGGCTAGTCGTGAGCACACCCAGAGAACTGCTAAAGCCCCTCTTCTGGGGAGACAGCTGACCATGATAGAAATCGCTAAAATCATGAGAGTATGTGGAAGGTGCCTGTCAGATTTTAAGGCCAGGGGTCTTAGGATGCCAGAGACCAGGAGAAAGGTTGGAGAAATCCAGGACATATTTTTGGATGAAAGCTTTTGGTGATAACCATGACCTTGAAGGTAGTACCACAGTGAGCCAGGCTGGGGCTCTGGGTCTTTCAAGGTTGAGGGAGGCTCAGACTTTGGCTTTGGCACCGAGCAGCTTTACTGGCTTCTCAGTGGAGCCTATAGCTTTGACCTTTCAGATACCATGTACTGACCCTTGGACTAAGAGACCAAAGGTCCTAACCAAGCAGATTACCAGCCCCAAATAATTTTAAGTTGGCTGCATTTGCTCACATTCCTTTTCATTCTAAGTTCTAAAGAGTCCTAAAATGTGTGGGTTTTTTTGTTTGTTTGGTTTGGTTTTTTACTGTTATCAAAATCCTTCTCCCACCTTTTAATTTAATCCCAAGCAATCTGCAACCTTGAGAAGGGCATCTTGAGCAGACCCCAGACAGCCCAGATACCTGAGTTCAACCTCATCTTCTGTCTGGTAATCTGAGAACTGAGCTGGAGCTTCATTCTGAAATAGGTGACCTGAGAAGTTACCTGCCTTGGGTGACCCGCAGGCTGGAGTGACTGTTGCCATTCGGGGAGGTGTCTTCAGAATATACTCCCTTTGAGGATGTGCACTCCAGTTGTGCTTCTCCTCCCTTCACTTTTCGGAATTCTTTATAGAATGATAGCACTGAGCAGAGATGACCTCTCACCTGCCCCGCTGTCTCGAGGCAGCACCACGCCTGATCCTGCTGACTGATAAGAAGGAAACATCACTATGGAGTGGGAACATCACTTCCTTAGCGGTGGGGACAACCCAGCATTCTTTCTGCTTTGAGCCAATTACACATCACTGACCTGCTACATACTATACACACATGGAGATGAAACCTTGTAGAAGTAAAATTAGATTTAGTACCACCTTCCAATTATATAGAGCTTTCTATTTGCAGTAGGCTTTCGGAATCTTCCATTTTAATTCATCTTGTGAGGTTAAGCTGAGGATCTGAGCCTCATCTGATAAATGAGGAAGTCAACTGTCTGGTTTGAGATCACCCAGAAATGTAATGCCAAACTTGGCGTGAAATTAGATACCTCCTGGTTGATCTTCTATCTCTGGCCAGCCCTGCAGAGAAATTAGGAGGGGGAGGTTACTTGCTTTTCCAAAAGTTCTGCAGCTTCTCAGATCAGAGTTCCTCTCCTGCACTGACATTATGATTCCATTTGTAAAACTTCAGTCCTCACATACCATTCTGCAGGAAGCTGATGTCAGCATGTCTTCAGCATCATGTACTAAGTGCATGTAACCTGAGTGACTCTGACTCCATGTACTTGGAGAAAGAGGAAAAGAGAACATAGATAAGCGAAGTGACAAATCCTCATTTGGAGGATTTGTCAAAGACAAATGCAGAGAAAAAATGCAACAGACAACCAAGGAGAGGATTTGATTTGGGCTCTTGGAATAGGGAGAATTTTATGGAATGCCTGAAATAAAAAGGAGGGAATCCACTCAATATGCAAGGATCCCTGACAAAACAAACCCACATGTTAAACTAATTAAAATCTATACCTCTTTAGTTTTTTCAGTGTGAAACTAACAAGCAGTAAGTGATAAAAATGTGGTAAGAAATTGATGGAGTTTATTATATGCTTGAGCACAAAATTGTGAGCTAGTTGTAATGAATATACCACAAAGCAGATTAGTGTCATGTTTAACAATATTTAGTAATGGATAAAACATAAACTTTGAAGTTAGTCAAATCTGAAGTAAGACTGGAACAAGTGCATAAATCTGGCTTTATTTCCTGCAAGTCACTTAATTAAATGTTTAATTTTGTTCACCAGTAAATTAGGAAAAAGAAAATAATCTCTGTAAAAGCTGTTATAAAGGTTAAATAACACTCAATCATTTTTTTAAAGGAATTCTGGGGCTTTATAAAGGAAGGAAAATAAGGATTTGTCAGCAGGCCTTAGGAAAGTCATGAGGAATAATTGAAATGGGTCTTCTCTCAGAATATGCAAGAACATCGTGGTCCTTTATGATCAGAACACAAATGGGTGGGGAGATTTATTAACTATAGTTTCTTTTCCAAGAGCCCAGGGTTGTCACTATCTAAAGAGGACTGAGGTTCCGATCACCCTTTTTTAGTGAGGGAAGACCTAAATTTGCTGCACTCACTCACTGTGATTTTAGTGTCGAGAATATGCACAGTTTTTTCACATGGCCTCCATGCAAGTCAGGAACTTCATCTGGTACTCAAGCAAAGAAGCAGTAATTTGTTCCCACTGGAAGGCAGACTGTGGGTGTTGACTCTGGAAAGCTAGCCCCTACACTGTGCCTCCCAAACTCAATTTTCACTCAACTAGCTGATTTAGAACCCAAATTTTTATGAGGCAGCCCTACTCTATGGAAGAGCAAGCTGGAAATAGAAACTCAGGTCTTTGCAAGTCTGCTTGTGGTGCAGGCGTGGCCTTGGGGGGCAGCCTGCAGGGGGGCCCTGATGTTGCCCATCTACCAAACAGATCCTGCAGGAGTTGGAGTATGGCCCTTCAGTGGACTGGTGGGCCCTGGGGGTACTGATGTACGAGATGATGGCTGGGCAGCCCCCCTTCGAGGCTGACAACGAGGACGATTTGTTTGAGTCCATCCTCCACGACGACGTGCTCTACCCGGTCTGGCTCAGCAAGGAGGCGGTCAGCATCCTGAAAGCTGTGAGTCATCGGCCCTTGCCCTCTTTCTGCTCCCCCGCCTGCCCCCCGCCCCCGTGCCTTTCCCCACCCCAGCTCTGCTCATTGCCCAGCAGAAGGGGTGGAGGGCAGTCACCACTGGGAGTTCAGGTCCGCTACAGGGACTGCTGCTGAGAAATTGAGCCTGGGCAGATTGCTCTTCTTGTGGTAAAGGGACACCACATCTGCATTCCCAGAGGAAAGCTCTGTGCTCCTCCAGAGCTGCAGAGGGGGAGAACCAACCCCAGTATGCTGAGATCACCCCTACTGCTCACATTCTGGGGGCTGTACCCCCTTTTCTGATCTGCCACCCATGCCTGTCTACCTCTGGGGCTTGGGATGGGGAAGAGAGAAAGGTGGGGGGGGGCGCTATACACCTGTGTTGGCAACAGCGACACTGATCAAAAAAGATGTGTCCTCTCAAGATCCCTATGACCACAATGGATTCAGATGTAATAGACTCTCCCGTGCCCCAAAATAGTCCCTAACAGACAATAATGCTTAGTACTTGCTCAGTACAACCATTGCTACAACATTGAGACACTTGTACTATGACAAGTAAATGAAGTTATCTGTCCCCCTTGGAATGCTGGGGGAGGTAAGGTGCAGGGAATGTAAACAGACCAGTTTGCCTGGGGAGGGTCACCCCCCTGGGTTGAGGCCATGACAACTCAGGAACCCTGACTTCTGTTCCTGGCTCCTCTCACCCATCAGAACGCCCCAAAGTTCAGACTCAACATGCCACAGTCCCAAAATTTGCCGTATCAAAATACCTACTCTATCATGGTTTATTTTTCTTGGTTTCCAAGTCAAGTCCCAATATTTACCTAATTGTATATATACAGAAATACTATATCACTATCATAAATGGAAAATCAGTATCTCTTGCCATAACTGATTAATATAAATCATTCTGTAAAAATAGTATAAAGGCCTAAAGTCATTTCACAGGTGTCTGGAGGGGTCTTGTACCATGTTTTGGAAAATGCTACATCAGAACATGTTGCTTCTTTCTGCAGTTCATTTTTTCCTTTCTCTTCCCTCCTTTCCCTCCTTCCTTCCCTCCCTCCCACATCTATTTATCTTCCTTTCCCTCCATCCGATTCCTTGATTCAATGAACAACTGTCTGTTGAGTGTTTTCCTGAATGCACTGTGCAGTGTTTCCCCAGCATTGTGCTAGATGCTGCGTGAGTATAACAGCCATCATCCTTGCCTTGTGGAGAAGGTGGGAAACAAGTTAAAAAACACATCTATAGGTGGTCACAATTGGGCTACAAACAGTGAAGGAAGCAAAGAGAATATGTTCATTCACTCATTTATTCAACACCTATGTATTGGGCATTTGGATGTGCCAGACACTATGCCAGGTGCTGGCAAAGGAAGACACTGTACCACCTGAGGCAGCTAGGATGCCCCCAGCAGAGCTGATCACTCACCCTGGGCCCCAGACACCAACCTGACACCTTCCAGTGAGCACCCTGCCAGTAACCTAGATGGGCCGTTTCATTATGAATGATCAGAGCAGTGGTCTTCACGTAGGGATGATTTTGCCCTTTCCCCTCCCCGCCTCCCATTCTTCCATCACCCCCAGAGACATACGACAATGTCTCATCTTGGAGGGGAGGGGTGCTATTGGCATCTAGTGAGTGAAGCCAGGGATGCAACTAAGCACCCCGCACTGCACAGCCCCCACAGCTAAGAAGTGTCCAGTCCAAACTGTCATCAGCACAGAGGAAACGTCAACCTACAGAGATTGAGAAGAAAGAGGCTGCGCCTGTGTCAGCTGGTTGGTGAGGGCGAAGTGTCGGAAAAGACGAGACTCTGGCTTGGGGTCAGCTTCCTGAGAGGCTAAAACCTGTGTGTTTATCCATGGCCCTGATACTTCCCCTCCCAGAAGTGGGAGGACAGGAAGAGCTGAGGAAGCAAGGAGAAGTCTTCTACTCCTTGGCCTTGGAACACTTCACTTCCTCACATTGTCGCTTGATTCTAGGGCCAGGCCAGGTTTTCCATGACTTTGGCCACTGAGCCGTGTCTCTTGAGGGCTGCTGCCTACGTGCAGAACTCTCCAGAAGCCTTTTGCACCGTAGAGTTATGCGGTGCTCCACCTGTGCAACAGTGAGTAGCGGCCCTGCTTCCTCCCTTCCTCATCCCTGTGCCCTGAGGCCCAGCCTTCAACCTGCTGTTCACTCATCTCAGTGTACCGAGTGCACAGTGGGAGCCAGGCACTGATCCAGATGCTGGGAGGAGTGGACTGATTCCTATATTATAGAGCTCACCATGGAGAAAAAAATTTAGACAAATTATAACTTAAATAAATGAGAAGCATCTACCCAGCACCCCTTCACCTTCTTATCTTGGCCCAGGTGAGATTCTTTGGTTTCAGCAGTGCCAGGCAGGAGTCAGTAGGAAGCTCTTGTGGCCCAGGAAGCCCTCCCTTGCTGAAGCCTGAAATGCCATCATTATAGATTTATCCCTCTGAATTTAATTTATATTTTGTCCTCTTAAGATCCTTTGTTTAAACTCTCAGCCTTCACCCCATGAGATATAACACTCAGCCTCTGACACACATGCAAACACACACCACTACCTTTATTTTGGTTGGCTGTCAGAAATGTTTCCACCTACCAGCACTGATTTTTTTTTCAAGGTTATATTTTTATACATCTGCTCAATTAAATTCACATTTGCCATCAGGACTGACTCATTTAGTACGAATAGTAATTTCACTTGGGTGTGTGAGTTCACAAGACACCAGCCAAAAAGTACAAAACACATCAGTGTGGTTTTTACAGACAAGCATTGAGAAGCAATAAGCCTTTCTTTTTCTTGTTTTTTTATCTGTTAATCTACGTTGGGTTTTGTGCTAGCAATTACAAATTCAAAAAAAATTTTTTTAAGTAAGAGGGCCTACATCCAGGAAAAGGAAAGAGGAGGAGGTGCCTTTGAAAACTGACCTTAACATGAATATCTGGTCTTCTTTCCTTACCTCCAAAAGGACTGACCTCTTAGTATGAGATTATCAGATGTCAGTCTCCCTGATAAGAAGATTTAAGAATCTGAGGGGAAATCAGAGGGTTAGAAAGTCTAAGTTCCTAATCTTGACTTGATACCTGGCTGTTTGACTTTGGCCAAGTTAATTAACATCTCTGAGCCTCAACTACCTCACTTATAAAGTAGGGATCCTGTTGGTCCCTCAGAAGGCTGTGTTGTGTGGAATGAGTCAGTGCATGTATATGATATGTGTAGAGCGGTGGCCGGCGCATAGTAAGTCCTACGTAAGAATGAAAGAGCACCCTGAGGGGCAAAGCTCCTGAAAGTACAGAAAGTGGGCTTGGGAGGCGATGCCAAAGATGCTGCCTTGGCTGAGCGCCACCTTCCCCTCAGTGCCTGTGCCTGCTGGGCCTCTGTCCCTGATTCTCTCTCTGTCTTCATCCCCTCAGTTCATGACCAAGAACCCCCACAAGCGCCTAGGCTGCGTGGCGGCACAGAATGGTGAGGACGCCATCAAGCAGCACCCGTTCTTCAAGGAGATTGACTGGCTGCTCCTGGAGCAGAAAAAGATCAAGCCGCCCTTCAAACCTCGCATTGTAAGTAGGCCTGTAGCTTTACACACCGAGGGTGGGTCTGGCATCTGTGCACAGAGATGAGGGTCTGGGCCCATTTCACAACCAAGATGACAAGGGCAGAAGGTCGCCAAGCGGCACCCTAAAAGAGTCTCACTGACCCTGGGGGTTTACTGTCAAAGATACATAACCAATAGCTGTAACCAAGATGATGATTTACATGGGACATGGAGGAACCTTTTGTACTTTAGTCAAATTTTATTTATCTTGACCAAAACTATAGGCAATACTGGTTTTCTATGTGTGGTAGAGATACAAGGTTTCTTTATAAATAAACTTTTTTTTTTTAATGAGTCAATTTAAAGAAAAATACTAACTCAGTGATAGTCACAGTCATTGGCTGGAGCTAGCACAGAGCCTGGGGCTGAGACCCAAAGGTGGACATTTGAGGAGGACTGCCCCCAGAGCGGCCCGTGGAGCCTGGCTCTGTTCAGTGCCATTTCTTTAGACCGTGTCTCTGCCTCCTTTGACCCACTCTCCCTTCTGCCTTCTCTCCAGCCTCAGCACACACTTCTTCCAGGTGCTTTCGCCTGTTGTGACCATGCCAGTCAGAGGAAGGTGCAGTCATTGTGTTTGAAGCTCAGAGGTTAGAAAGAGGAATAGGCCTGCCGAGTCCAGGCTTGACTCAGAGAGCAGAGACCACGTTGTGGCAGTGACCTGCCTCTGGAAGGGAAAAGGGTCAGAGGTGCTTTCCTCAAAGTTAGAGAGTGGGTGTGTGTAAGCATGCGTGTGCATGTGCATGCACACATATCCGTGTGTGTTTGTGTGTGTGTAAGGGGAAACTCTTAGTTCTCTTGTATCCTAGCCTGATGAAGCAATCATTTAGATGGAACTTTGGGGAACCAGCTGGCTAGTGTCCTGGGAGTGAAAGAGGCTGTGTTACAGGGCAGAGCCCCGGAGTGTGGGGCTGGGGTCTCGGGCAGCCAAGACTTGTGATTATCCAGTCAGCCCTCAGTCACCCCACATTCTGTCAGAGGATTCCTTCTCCATCACTCCCAAGCATGAAAAAGACCCTCCTGTGCCTTGGGAATCATCAGACAGGAAACTCACTATATTCCAGGAGGTTTTCTGGGGGGCAGTGGTTGACAGTGCGGGGGTCTTAGAAATATTTCATGTAGGGGTAAGACTCAGCTGAAGGGTGTAATCCAGGCCTCAGCCAGACAAGAGCGTTCAGGTGGACGATCCCTGGACATAGTCCCGTCACCATTCTTTGTTTGCTTCCTTCTAGAGTTTTTATGATTTTCTCTGGCTGACACACAGCTTGGAACAGGCTAAGTTCAAGTTTACCTTCTTTCTTTGTTAACATCACCCACAGCTCTGGGGCCTGCCTATGCTGTGAGCTCAGAACAGGGCTTACGGCACATGCCAGCCTGCCTGAAGGCTGCCCCACCCTACCCCTAGGGTCTCTGCAGGTGTCTTTTAGACCAAGATGAACTGACACATTTCCCCAGACAAAATGAGGGGGTCAGGAGACCAGAGGCCAGGCAGAGGAGGAGAAACTTATCTTAGGTTTAATCTAAGTTGATCAAACCCAAAGAAAATTGGGAAATAGACCTGAGTAAGAAATCTATGCCCAACAAAGAGGAACCCAGGATGAGCACAGGGCCCAGTCAGTCAGTACAGGTCTGCAGAATGACTTGAACTTCGATCTAGAGGCCAGGTCAACAAAAGGACTTGCTGCTAGGCTTGCAAAGGGGCAAGGCTGGAGGGGACAAGCCCCAGGGGATCATCATCAGCAAAAAGGGGTGAAAGAAGCGGGGGTCTGGGGAAGGCAGAGGCAGGCAGGGACTCTTTGCAGAGAGCCCACAGTGAAGCACAGAATTCAGGAAGCTCTTTGTGGTAAAAGGCACAAGGAAGCTTTAAAGGATGAATTCATGGAGGAGAGTCCTTCTCTGGAGTGGTCTGGTGACTGATTGTCACTCAGATCCAGTGGAGGCGATTGCTCTGAGATGGCCAAAGAAGCCCTGAAAAGTGCTGGTCTCCAGGAGCTCTTCCCAATGCCCCGGCATTCCTGGGGCTTCCACCCTCTAGTCTGAACTCTGAGTGCAGTGACGGTACACACCTGAGAGCAGGGACACTTGGAACAGTCCCTGGCTTCTGCAGAGAGAGGGGAGGGCAGGAAGGACAGATGTGCAGTTTCTATGGCCCACAGGATGGGCAAGGATGCAGATAGAGGAAGGAGGGTGGGGAGGGAGCATGAACCAGAAGGCTGAGCATGTGACCCAGTCTGCTAGCTGTAGCCCTGGCCTTGGCCAGGGATGTGGGTGCTCAGTACTCCTGTGGACAGGGGGTGATGGCTCCCCAGGAATCAGCAGTAGAAGTCCATCTGGGGTCAGGGGTTATTTCTATCCATGTAGAATGCAAGAGCCCGGTGCTTCCCTTCCCTAGGCCTCTCGACAGCCCCGACCTGGGACCAGAGGGCAGGACTCTGCTTGCTTCCTTTGCTGAGGGGCTCAAGTAGGCTTCTGGGGGCCATCCAGGAGCTCCCACCAAGTTCACAACTGTTAAGCATTCCTTAAGACTGAGTCATCACTGCCTTGGAAATGATCCTCTAGGCATGTTCCTGCTCGCCCCCAACAGGCTTCCAGAGTCACTCTCAGTCTGTTGGGGGTCAGGAGAGAGGGCATTTATTTGGTTGGTTTGAATTCAATTTGAAGGAAGAAATTAGAACATCATCTGAAAGAAGGATAAAAAAGGAAACTTACATTGTACAGAAGGTGTTTCTGGTCACATTTGGAGCTGAGTGATGTTGATCCTTACTAAGTTCTCAGCTATAGGGCAGTCAAGATATATTCAAGTTATTTAGATCTCTGACCACAATCATATCCTTGTGACAAGAGGTTTCTCTCCAGAGAAATATTAAACTCGGAAAAGAACAGTCTTCATCTAGTTAGCAGGTTGAAAAGGTGTCCCAAATCTGTCCCTTGATTGAAAACTCCTCTGAAAAATGTTAATGGCATCATCCTGAGTCATCTCTGGACTGTGTATAATGGAAACAAGTTTTAAGTTGAATTAAAGCCCACTGTGATGACAGATATACTGTATCTCATCTCTGAAAGCCCTAGTAGGACCAGTGTGGAAACTCACACAGGTGTTTATAAGCCATCACCCCTCAAACCATCTCAGGAGTCTCCCTGGGGGTGTGGAGGCCTGCCTGGCTCAGATGCCAGCAGTGAGCAGGGCTCTGTGTTCCAAGAGCTGCGCCAGTATAACCCACAGACAGAACCACACATGAGACGTCATTGGAGAGACCCTGGGAAGCTGAAGTGTGTCCCCATAGACATCATCTTTTGCTCATGGGACAGGGAGTTCCAACACAGGACAGGCTCTCCTTGGGCTTCAGCTGCCACATAACTTAAGGACACACCAGATACCTTCTGAGGAGAACCACGGAAGAATGGTTTTGACAGAGAGAGGAAGAAAAACTGGTTTGACATTGGGAACAAGTGGCCACAAGCAACAGAGGACAGTGTGAGTTTCTTAGATCTTAGAGACAGACTCCAAGTCAAAGGAAAAAAGCCACTGTCAGAAGGGAGGGGACAAGTCTGTGATCAAGCATCTCCAGCTGTGCACCTTGGTGGTGGCCTAGAGAGGACACTGGGCATGCGTTCCAGAAGCAAGGAAAGCTATGCACGTACTCCCCATCTCATCAGGCTGAAGATCCCCAGGGTGTTCAGTCAAGGGCCTGGGGCTCCAGAGGAAACTCCGGGGCTCCTCTCTTCTGGGCTCTCTATTTGCTCCCTGCCCATGCCCTACTGATGTCACACCAGGATGCCACCAGTCCCCAGGAGCCTGCTGAAGAGCTGCTTTCCATTGCTGTCCTGGCCCTACTGAATCTGAGCCCCCTGGGCAGGTGGCGAGGTGTGGGAGGGGGCAGGGGCAGGCATCCTGCCTGTCTGATTCAGGAAGGAATTGGTTTTATTTGGTAGTGGGTACTGGGAAAACAGACTGGGTGAGGTCCTGTCATCCAGGCTAGGAATTATGCAGAGACAAAACATAGTGACCTGTGTTCCAGAGTTCCTAACCATCCCCACTCCCCCGCATAGACAGAGCCCCTACGCATGGGTGAGCATAGCAAACTGCACTCTGCCCATGCTAGCTCAGTTGGAGGCTGGGGTCCCTGGATCACCCACACAAGGGCTGAGGATATGGCAGGAGAACAGCTTCCAGAACTGTTTCCATCCCCTCCACAGGAAGCCTCACCCCTCTAAAGATATCACCGGGGAGATTGTCCAGATTTGTAGCTGGAATTTGGCCTCTGGTCAGGTTCCATCACATACTTCGATTGGCTGCTATTCCCTCCAGGCCTTGCCTTCCTGAGATGTTTGCTGAGCTGAGATTTCTGCTCCCTGGCGCCTGAACCTCCCTGTCTAAACCCTGCCCTGACTCACCAGCTGTCAGTATTTCCTGGGTTTCTTCCCTTCAGGTTTTCACCCCTGTGCGCTAACCCCACCCCAGGACATTTTTCAGTGGCCTTTGCTTCTGCGTGGAGCTTTCCTTCTCATCTTTCCTCCCAGCTATCTTATCTTGTATATCCACCCTCCTCCACTTTCCTTTTTATGCTCCTCCCATCCACCCTTTCTCCTGAAACCCTTTCTCCACCCTTTCACCCTTTCTCCTCCCATACTCTACTGATGTTGTACAAGCGATGTGCCATTAACACCGAACTGGAGACTTGGTGCCATCACACACTCAAATCAGTTTTTCTGGGGCGGCTTGCTTCCAACCAAGGGCATACAGCAGTGGGTGGGTGGGGGAACAGAAAAGTCAGCAAGGACCTCTGTGACCTCTGATGCTGGAAAAACTCTCCAATATGGAGCTCACCATCTATCTTACTGGGGATTTGGTTCCAAGACAGTGGCATCATTTGCTGCCAGTAAAAGCAGCCTATTTAGCTTTTGTGTTCCTAGTGGGCTTGCCTTCCTTGGGGACCGTAGTGGACAGAAGTGATGTGTTTGGTGTGATTGAAAGGCATCATCTGACCTTGTAGATCTTGGAGGTGTTTTGCTCACTCCTAGTGCTCCTCCTGCATACTCCCACCCTGCTCCCCCAAAGAAGGAGGCTCTGAGATTATGGCTTCAGTGCTGAAATGGGGGGAAGCCAGTAGAAGAGGGAAAAGTCTGCCTTCCCAACAGCCCACCTGTCCTCAGTGAAAGCCAAAAACAATGAGGGAAATGCCAGCCAAGTAAACTTCTCTTTGTGTACATGTTCTCTCTTTTCAAGTTTGCTTCAGTGTGAATGTCCCTCTTTAAGGTAAGGCCTCCAGAATGGGGAGTCTCTCCAGGTAGGTGAGCCCTCAGGCCTGGTGACACGGAGGCCCCTTTCAACCTCATGATCTGTTCCATCCAGCCATCCACACTGCATGGCGGGACCCTCAAGGGAGGCCCTTCCTGCATGCTCCTGCATGACCAGGCTGTGCTGAGAGAAAACTGGGAAGTGGGCCTGAAACCCTCACACCCTCACCAATTTGGCAGCCAGAGGAGGAGCCTTGCTAAACAGGCAACCCTTTCTGCTAAAGCCAGCCCACCAGCTGAAGACCTCCTGAAAGCGTGAATCTTGAAGACAGAGCCCCAGAAATCATGAGAGGCTGTCCCCATCTTCCACATGGCAGGCCACAGACATGTGAGGACAGCCCACTGGCTTATGTGCATGCCAGAGTGACACCCGTAGCCTCCAAGAAGCTGCAGAGGCCCTCTAAGAGCCTGGGTGCTGGCCCAGGGCTGAGAGCATGGAGAAAGTCCAGGAACCTGTTTTGGGTAGTTGGCCCAGGTGGTGGCATGGTACAGTGGACAGGGCACTGGCTGTCACCCCAGAGGGACTTGAGTGGGAATAAAATTGCTCTCATAGGATAGCCATATGAACCTAGGAATTCACCTCTAGCTTTCTTGAACTGTGACCTCCTTATCTGTATAATTGGCTTGAGAATACCCACTCCCAGAATTACTACAGGATTAGCTTACAAACCTCAGATGCTTTGCGTACTACAGATTCTCGATAAATTTTAGTTCCTGTCTCTTTCCATTCACTACTCTCAACCCAGCCTGTTATAGCCCTTCTTCCTCTTATCCCAAGATTCTAAGAATCAAGAGTTCAGGATTGCAGGAGGTGGTGTGATATTAATATCTGAAGGCTGGGATGTGGAATCAGATACTACCAGGTTCCAATTGGGGCTGTCAAATCTTGAGAAAGTCATCTCATTTCTCTGAACTTCTGCTGATCCATGAAACAGGGATGATAAAAATCTGCCATACTGGATTGCTGTCAGCAGGGGAAAACCCTGGTGATGTGAAGTGATTAGGACAGTCCTTGATATGCAGTGGGTGCTGGGGCTGGTGCTTATGCTGATGGTGGTGGAGACAGTGGGGCTCTAAGCTGAGACAGGCAACTCTGGACCATATTTCTGATCTAAACTGGTGGAGGAGCCAGGCATTCAGATGACACAAGGTGCAGGGGAGCAGCCATCCATCGCAAGCAGAAAGGCATCTAAAGACTGGCAGAGAACACAGTCCCCCTCCTGGGGCTTAATGCTGGTGTAGCCACTGGTCTGAGCTGGGGGAGTTCTCGGAAGGAGGAGCTGGAAGACAGTGATCCACCCTGGACACCAGTATTCAAGCCCTTTACCCCTTGGAATATCCCAAGGTACCCCAGCTTTTATTCAGTGAATTTGCTCATGACCTTTACTGTTCCTGCCATCATCCAACCTTTACTGTGCCTTTGCTGAGCACAGCTGTGTGACTTTCAGTGTCCCAGCCCTGAAATGGTAGCAGTCACAGATTCCCAAGTATTTCTAAGCTAAACAGTGTCAGTGGGCTGTCTTTGACTACGCACAGTAAATTTCTCTCAGAGAATTCTGGCTGCAGGAGCATCCCTATGTCCAGGGACTGGAGGGCTCATATGTGTATCACTCTGGTCCTCCCAGCCCCCCACCCCAGGGGAGGGCATTTCCATAAGCTCTAAAGTTTTTATTTATGACTTAATAGCTGTTAGATTGGGATTGGTCTTCATAGATTCACCAAACTAGTGCATATTGAATGTAATCTCCTTTCCAGCCATGAGTACTTAAGATAACACACACACATCCTATCTGGGAGCATGGGACCTAGTAGCCTGTTTCTAACTGAAGTGGGGAAGGGAAGGAGCATCAGGGAAAGTTCCTGAGAGTTGCTGGGTCTTGGCAGAGAAAGCTAGGAAGGGTTAGGAAGAGAGAGCTACCTGGGGAAAGGCATGACGGGGAAAAGAGAAGGGCAGGGTTCTGAGCGGATGTTTAGCGAGTGTGTGCTTTGTGTTCTGTGGGAAGCCCTAGATGCGGGGGATGTAAACGTAGAAGAAAAGAACCCCCTAAGAACATGAACACTTTCATATCACCATGTGACGTAAGGAGCTGAGATGGCAGGAGGAGATACTGAACACGGAATACCTGAGGATTACGAAAAATGAAAAAAGTGGCTCAATCGTGTCCGACCCTTTATGACCCCATGGACTGGGGCCTACCACTCTCCTCTGTCCGTGGGATTTTCCAGGCAAGGGTACTGGAGTGGGTTGCCATTTCCTTCTCCAGGGGATCTTCCCAACCCAAGGATCGAACCTGGGTCTCCCGCATTATAGGCAGACGCTTTTCCTTTTGAGCCACCACAAGAGGATAAAATCTAGGATTCAATTTTGGGAGCGGAGTCTTGCAGTTTAGAAGACAGCCTCCTCCCCGATCAGGCCTATGTGCGTCTTGGGAGCCACTTCCCACCCACCATCTTGTAGATGGTCCCGTCCAGAGGGTCCACATAGGTGGATGAGCAGTGCCCACCTGCCCATCTCTGCAGACAAGGCTTCAGGTTGTCCTGCAGCCAGGGGTGGATGCGCAGTGGTCAGAGGCTGGGTAACATGCATCTAAGTAACAGCAGAACATTAAGCTTTTCTCATGGATGGGCTCTGTCTTCCAGCCCTCAAACTGGCATTTGCTAAAACATTATCCTAGAGTTCTGGGGCCTAGCAAACACACATTGGGTTTGTAAAGGTTTGTTAAGTTTGCACATCAATCTCAGTCTTTTTAAAGTGAGAAAGTGAGAAAGCCTGGATCACCAGCCTACATCTTTCTGAGCCTGCATGTTATTTGGGCTCCTCCTTTCTGGGACCTACTCCACCCCTAAAGAAATTTTCTTGGAGCACAGAGCTTGGGTGTCAGTGGAGTATTTCAGGTGTGTGAGCCCAGCTAGGTGTGGAGGAGGGTCCCAAATGATGGGGACATTGAGATATGATCATTGCCTGAAGCAGGGAGATGGACAGATAAGCCTGGAGTGGGGATTGTCAGCTGAGGTGACCTGGAAAATAAACCAGACCTTGACTGGGCACTTCAGCCACTCCTTCCTCCTCCCCATAAGCAGGTGGCACCTCGCTATTGCTGTAAACAACAGGATTGGTGGTCCTCCTAGGGAGACGTTACAGATTCAGGCTACAGGTACCCAGGTGCCTGGGTCCACCAGATGACTCAGAATACTATCACCCCAAAGCAGGGGATTCCAGAACTTAGCCCCTGCTATGTATCACAGGCAGTGAGCTTGACAGGGCTGGGTCCAGGTCCACACTGTGAGAGTCTGTGAGACCCTGCACACTGAGTCTCTCTGCTCCTTTCCTTAAAGTGAGGGACTTGTGTCATCCCTAAGATTTCTCCCAGCCCCAGCTACTCCATGTAAACATGCTCTATGAGGGCAGAGATGTGTGTGGTTTTTAAACTTTATTATAACCGCATTTACGGAGCCTAAAAGTTAACCTGTTTTAAGTGTCTCTTTTGATGTATTTTAACAAATGGATGCACCCAGGCAACCACTTGTTCATGAAAGTATGAACATCTCTATGTCTGAGCAGTTCCCAGATGCCTTCACCACCAGCAGCCTTTGATCTGCTTTCTGTCCCTGGAGAGGAGACTTCTCTTTTTCCTAGAGTCTCACGTACATGGAGTCATATTGTATGTACTCTCTTCTGTCTGGCTTCTTTCACCCAGCATCAAGTGTGTGAGATTGATATGTTTAACTTTTCATTATGGAAAATTCCAAGTATGCACAAAAGTAGCAAGCAAAGTAGAATCCCCGTGTGCCCATCACCCTACAGCGACAATTAGCAAGTTCTGGTTCAGATGTTAGGGGAGGGATGTGCTTCCATTTCTTTCACAGCTGTGTTCTTAGCAAAAATTCCTGGCACAGAGTAGGGATTCAGTATATCTGTGTGGGATGAATGAATGAATTCTGTAGCTCTACAAGTGCTTTTCCCAGAGAATGTTTCTCTCCCAGTTCCATCTCTAATTTCTCTTCTCGCTTTTTATGGCTTAAGATCTGTTCCAGTGTGTACCTAGGAATTTGGGGTGATAAGATCCTGCATTAGGAAACCTGAAATTTTTGAATGGTAAGAGAGGTGGGTGACCTCATCTTGACTTGAGAGGCATCTATTAGAGTGTTTACAGTTGCCATTTTAAAGCCAGTAGGCAGAGCCATAATACCATCTTTTCGCCCTGGGCCAAGAGAACTTGATCTCCATCCAGGGCATCTTCATAAATATGGGGAGAAAAGATGGGTCAGTGGAGGATAAGGGTTTTTGCCAGGACCCATTGGAAAATTTCTTCTTTATGTGCCAACAAGCATCTCTAGAGTAGCTAAACTCAACAGGTGTTAACGATGACACTGCTTTGAAAAGTTAGTAATAAATGAAGAAGGGCCCCACGGTTCGAGGCAGAGCAGGGCGGGCTTTGCCACTGTGTCTGCCCATTTGCAGCAGGAGCAACCATGGGTCCTGCCGCTGCACGCCCTGCCGCATGGGGCCAGCTCACTGCAGAGCCTAGCCCGGGGGCTCAGGCTTAGGGCAGGCCATGGCAGGTAGCATGTGGTCTCCTCCTAAGACTTTTTATTCCTGGGTATCGACCTTGTATTTCCTACACGTTTTCAGTTCCAGACACCCTGCTGGGAGCCCCTTTACCTGACCTCCGGATCTTCCCCTCAGTGGGTTTTAAAATCAATTTAGAGGGTTAAGGCAGAAAACATTTTTAACGAAGACTAGAATCGGGTTGACTAGGGTAGGGTATAATAGAAAAGAAAAGAACTAAGTAGAGAGACTAGAACACAGACTGAATCACATAAAGGTAAAGTGTAGCGAGCTGCATGTTTACTTGGGGGTGGTGGAGTGAGATGATGTTTACTAGGCTACATAGAAAATGTGTTTCTATTTTTGGTCATAATGAAGAATTTCAAAGGACTGTGTTCCTCTTCACCCTTCATGTCGAAGAAATGACCCCAAAGGGTCTGGTGGGGATGGCAGCCTCATGCACTGTGAGAGACTCAGAGTGGAAGGCAGTTTTTGCTTGTTGATTGGTTGGTTGGTTTTTAATGCAACAACACTATTGGTGAGAGCTAGTGACTGCCCACCAGGCTAGGCTCAGAGCCTCAGCCTCTTGCACAGGTGACCACAGTGATGCTTCTCAGTGGGAGGCAGGATGACACACTCCAGGGACACAGCCCAGAGTCAGAACAGGCTGAACCTAATCCTGGCTCCCCCACCTTGCACACCTTGGGCAAGCTGTGTGCTGGTCTCCAGTGGGCATTGTGGCAGCACCGCCTCCCTGTAGGGTAGGTGTGAGGTTAAACAAATCAGGGAAGCTTTGTAATACAGCCTAGAGAAGGCTCCGTTGCTGTGCTTTTTATGTTGTCCACATGGAGGGACTGGGCCATGCCAAGCCCTGTGCTGGTGCTGGAAATGCGTGACGCCCAGGCCAAATGTCCAGGCTGTGGAGGAGACAGTTAACAAATAAGTCATTTTTAGCCCTGGTTACAAGGAGGGCTGCGAAAGAGGGGCACAGGGAAATGTCAGGTATGTGAGGGGGACCAGCCTGGGTTGGGGACAGTTCCCTAGGAAAGGACTTTCCCATATTAGCAGCTCATAGACCCTTCTTGTTAGCAGCATAATTGAGGCCTCCTGGGCTCAGAGATGGTTTCAAGCCCCTTTGCAGCATTTGAGAGAGAAACAGACACTCCTTTCCTCTCATGTCTGGTCTTGGAGAGGGGCAGGCTCCCCAGTGTGAGAAGAGCTCTCCCTCTGGGCCATCACCTGGGCACTCAGCAGGGTCCACTGGTTGTGAGCCAGGTGCCACTAGTGACGGATGGTGAGGTGTCCCACCCCTCCCCAAGACCTTGCCAGCCTCGCCAGAGAGCCAAGATTTTGGGGCACTTGGAGACACCTCTAGGCCACTTAAAACTCCGATCTGAATGCGTCAGGGGCCAGTGAGCTCTCTACAGACGATGCTGACATGAGCAGCGTATAACCACATGGGCCAAAATGAATCCTGGCTGAAACGTATGCTCTGTACTTTCATTACCAAGTTTCTTTTTTTTTCCCTCTCTTTTATTGTTTTTGCCATACAATGCCATGATATCACCATGGGTTTACAAATGCTCCCCCTCCAGAAACCCCTCCCTCCCCCCTCCCTCCTCCCTCCCCCCCGGGAAATCTCGATGCACCAGCCCCGAGAATCAATCCTGGGCTGTCAATTGATTAGACATATGATAGTTAACATGTTTCAATGCCATTCTCCCATATCATCCCACCCTTTCCCTCATCCACAGAGTCCACGAGTCTATTCTATACATCTGCATTCCTTTTGCTGTCTCGCATGTTGGGTTCTCGTTACTGTCTTTCTAAATTCCATATATATATGTTAATATACTGTATTGTTGTTTTTGCTTCTGGCTTACTTCACTCTGGATAATGGGCTCCAGTTCGGTCCATCTGAGTAGAATTGATTCAAATGAATTTTTTTTTAATGCTGAGTAATATTCCATTGTGTATATGTACCACAGCTTTCTTATCCATTCGTCAGTTGATGGGCATCTAGGTTGCTTCCATGTCCTGGCTATTGTAAACAATGCAGCGATGAACATTGGGGTACAGGTGGCTCTTTCAATTCTGGTTTCCTCGGTGTATATGCCCAGCAGTGGGATTGCTGGGTCATATGGCAGGACTATTTGCAGCTTTTTAAGGAACCTCCACACTGTTTTCCATAGTGGCTGTACTAGTTTGCATTCCCACCAACAGTGTAGGAGAGTTCTCTTTTCTCCACATCCTCTCCAGCATTTATTGCTTGTAGATTTTTGGATTACAGCCATTCTGACTGGTGTAAAGTGATACCTCATTGTGGTTTTGATTTGCATTTCTCTGATAATGAGTGATGTTGAGCATCTTTTCATGTGTTTGTTAGCCATTTTTATGTCTTCTTTGGAGAAATGTCTGTTAAGTTCTTTGGCCCACTTTTTGATTGGGTCATTTATTTTTCTAGAATGGAGCTGCAGGAGTTGCTTGTATATTTTTGAGATTAATTGTTTGTCCGTTGCTTCATTGGCTATTATTTTCTCCCATTCTGAAGGCTGTCTTTTCACCTTGCTTATAGTTTCCTTTGTTGTGCAGAAGCTTTTAATTTTAATTAGGTGCCATTTGTTTATTCGTGCTTTTATTTCCAGTATTCTGGGAGGTGGGTCATGGAGTATCCCGCTTTGGTTTATGTCAGAGAGTGTTTTGCCTATGTTATCCTCTAGGAGTTTTATAGTTTCTGGTTTTATGCTTAGATCTTTGATCCATTTTGAGTTTATCTTTGTGTATGGTGTTAGAAAGTGTTCTAGTTTCATTCTTTTACAAGTGGCTGTCCAGTTTTCCCAGCACCACTTGTTAAAGAGATTGTCTTTTCTCCATTGTATATTCTTGCCTCCTTTGTCAAAGATAAGGTGTCCATAGATGTGTGGATTTATCTCTGGGCTTTCTATTCTGTTCCATTGATCTATATTTCTGTCTTTGTGCCAGTACCATACTGTCTTAATGACTGTGGATTTGTAGTATAGCCTAAAGTCAGGTAGGTTGATTCCACCAGTTCCATTCTTCTTTCTCAAGATTGCTTTGGCTATGCGAGGTTTTTTGTATTTCCATACAAATTGAGAAATTATTTGTTCTAATTCTTTAAAGAAGACCTCTGGTAGCTTGATAGGAATTGCATTGAATCTATAGATTGCTTTGGGTAGTATACTCATTTTCACTATATTGATTCTTCCAATCCATGAACACGGTATATTTCTCCATCTATTACAGGCCAATATCACTGATGAACATAGATGCAAAAATCCTTAACAAAATTCTAGCAAATAGAATCCAGCAACACATTAAAAATATCATACATCATGATCAAGTAGGCTTTATCCCAGGGATGCAAGGATTCTTCAATATTCGCAAATCAATCAGTGTAATACACCACATTAACAAATTGAAAAATAAAAATCACATGATTATCTCAATAGATGCAGAGAAAGCCTTTGACAAAATTCAACATCCATTTATGATAAAAACCCTCCAAAAAGTAGGAATAGAAGGAACATACCTCAACATATAAAAGCTATATATGACAAACCCACAGCAAACATTATCCTCAATGGTGAAAAACTGGAAGCATTCCCCCTGAAATCAGGAACAAGACAAGGGTGCCCACTCTCACCACTACTTTTCAACATAGTTTTGGAAGTCTTGGCCACAGCAATCAGAGCAGATAAAGAAATTAAAGGAATCCAGATTGGAAAAGAAGAAGTAAAACTCTCTCTGTTTGCAGATGACATGATCCTCTATATTGAAAACCCTAAAGACTCTACGAGAAAATTACTAGAGCTAATCAACTTTGAATATAGCAAAGTTTCAGGATACAAAATCAACACACAGAAATCCCTGGCATTCCTATACACTAACAGTGAGAAATCAGAAAGAGAAATTAAGGAAACAATTCCATTCACCATCGAAACAAAAAGAATAAAATACTTAGGAGTATTTCTACCTAAAGAAACAAAAGACTTGTATATAGAAAACTATAAAACACTGATGAAAAAAATCATTACCAAGTTTTAAAGCCAAATAGTCACAGCCAACAGTGTGCCCATGTGTGGACCTGGGCAAACCTGGGAGGCTGGAAGGCTACGAGGGTTTCAGGAGGCAGGTGTCCGTACCGCCCCCAGAATTGCCCAGGAATGTCTCCTTCCCTAAAAGAAGTAGAGAAATACTGTGACTGTGGTTCCATCTAGTCTTGGAACAGCCTTGGATACATAGTCTATGTTGGGACTTTTCCCGGCCGTTTTCATAGGGAGCCTTCTTGTGGAGCTCCAAGAAGCCAAAGGCGACATCCTATGTTGGAGCCTCCATGGTATAAGGGCCTAGAGCAAGTAGGGACATTTCCCTGAAACTGCTTCTCAGGGTTTTCTCCTCTCTGTGGTTCCTCAGTTATTCCACAGAGAATTTCAGGCCTTGTATGAGGGGAAGCTTTTCAATCTGTGGTTCTTAACTTAGCAATGAAGTCAGCACTCCTTCCAGAACCTGCTACCTTGAGCTCCTCCAGGAAAACCCAAATATGCCTGTCTACACAACATGCATGACTGTATTTTAGGAGGTTCACGGAAGCCCTGAAGTCCCTTCTCTAGCACGGCAGTTGGCAAACTCTGGCCCACTGGCCAAATCCACCCACTGACTCTTTCTGTACAACCCTCAGACTGTGAATGGGTTTTACGTTTTTCTTCAGTGGTTGAGGAAGAATGTTGGGTGACACTTGACCATTATAAGAAGTTCAAATGTCTGTGTCCATAAATAAAGTGTTCCTGGGATATAGCCACGCCCAGTCGCTGACACCTCGTCTAGGGCCCTCCTGAGACACACAGCAGAGGTGGGTGGGTGTGGCAGAGGCCCCACGGCCCACAAAGCCTAAAATAGTCACTGACTGGCCCCACACAGAAAATGTGCCACTCGTGCTCTGGGAGTGGGAACCCAGGTCAAGAAGTATTGCTTGAAATACCTTACTTTTACTTAAAATGATTGAGCCATGGAATCTACAGTTAGAAGCAGCTTTAAAAGTCACCTCAACAAACTCTCCACTTGATCAAGGACCACATCCCCTGCTTCTATGGGAGCAAGGGGCACAGGGGGTTGTGTCTTGGGGTCCCCTCTCAAGCTTCTGTAGGTCTCTAAACTGGCCCCTGACCTCCAAATAACCTTCAAGTAGTTGTCCCAAAATTTTGTTTTAGAAACACTGTAGCAAGTGTTCCAAGTTTGGTAACAACCTTTGTAACAGGGATAACTGCCCTTCCCTGTAAAGGAGATCACAGAGGACTGAGCCCATTGTTGTTCAGTTGCCAAGTCATGCCCACACTTTGTGACCCCATGGACTGCAGCACGCCAGACCTCCCTGTCCTTCACTATTTCCCAGAGTTTGCTCAAATTCATGTCCATTGCGTTAGTGATGCTATCTAACCCTCTCATCCTCTGCCACCTTCTTCTCCTTTTTAACTTCAGTCTTTCCTAGCATCAGGGTCTTTTCCAATGAGTCAACTCTTCACATAAGATGGCCAAAGTATTTGAACTTCAGCATTAGTCTGTAGACTGAGTCTATACACCTCTATAAACCACCAGTTTATAGACAAATTGTAGTTGGCTAAACTCCTTTGATCACTGAGGTATTAGCTAGGTGTGAGGGAGGAGGCTAGTGGTAGCTGATTGCAGTTTCCCATGCAACTCTTCAAATAGAATTTGTAAAAAATATGGATTTTTTTTTATGTCTGGCAAACAATAATGAGGAGGGGGGAAATGGTTTAATTCCATCATACAGTGGATTTGATAGAATTCAACTGTAGTTGGTTGTTCAGAACGCCTGATGGTCTGAGAGACTTCGTCCATTTAAAAAAAATTAATATATTTAAAATCAATACTCAACGAGGACCTACTGTGTAATACAGGGAACTCTGCTCAATGTCAGGTGGCAGCTTGGATGGGAGAGGAGTCTGGGGGGAGGCTGGATACATGTACAAGTATGGCCGAGTTGCTCTGCCACTCACCTGAAACTATCACATTGTTGTTACTCAGCTATACTCCAATATAAAATAAAAAGTTTAAATAAATAAAAGGGTAAAAAATTCATTTAAATATGCAGACTTCCTCAGGAGTGAAGCCACTTTCCCTCAGACAAAGTTTAGATGAGGCTGTGGACCAGATTATGGGGGTGAAGGCATTTGACCTGGCGCTTGGGTGGCGCCTCATTTCTGTGTGCCAGCGACGGAGTCCAGCATGCTGCCATGACTGTCTCCAGTGGACCAGAGAATGGCCAGAGACCAAGATGCTTCCCAGTTTTAAATGCCATGAAGCTAATCATTTGTGCTTAAAAAGCAAATGGGTCTTAATCTTCTTTTCCCCTAAAAGGTGGAAACAGCTTTACTGGATAGAGGTCACAAACTGGAGGACCGTTCAGCCCACTCACCAATAGTACTCTATTTTTTAATTGACTTAGTTGGCAAAAATTAGAAGATTTAGCATTAAAATGTATCTGGGGCACTTGTTGGGAATTCAGAGGACCTGGAAAGGCAAGGTCTGTGTTCCTAAAGGCAGCATCAGCGGGGGAGGCATGCACTGCACACTTTGCCCTGTTTCTAGAGCTCCCCGTGGACACACACGCACCCCTGCTCATTACAGAAAAAAGGATAAATGATGTCATAGCCAGCAGTGCTGAAAGTAAAATTCATCTTCTTTCTTCCTTTTTGTTTTTCTTATCTCACTTTATTCCAGAAAGTTTAAAGATAGCCCATCAGGATGTATAAAAGCACATACGTAAATGTAAATGCAGAGAAAATGAGGAAAAACAAACAAGGGTCAGAAGGCAATAAAAGATTCAGGAAGGTCCTTTTGGGTGGGTCACACTTCTGGCTCTTAGCTTTTGAGAGAAGGCTGGTGAGTTCTAGGGTTTGGATTATGTAGAAGATGAACACACACGCTGCTGCCCTTGTGAAATGATGATGATTCTATGACCTGAGATCAAGGATCATCCAAAAGATGATGCTGTTTGTTCTCATCATACAGTTGGATCAATATTGACAAAGAAGCATTACTAATAATTTATATTTACTCTCTGCTGGGTACTGTTCTCATTACTTAAATGCATTATTTCACTTATCCTTATAACAAGTATATGAGGAGGACTACTAATATCCCCATTTTACAGATGAGGAAATTGAGGCACAAGAGAGACTGCATGATTTACCCAGGACCATCAAGGTGGACACGCATGCTGAATCACTAGGTTAGTCTGCCTCTCAGAGGGCAGTATCTAAAGTAACTGGTGTGGCTTGCCAGTAGACTGGGTGTCCAGATTTCATAAAGAGCGGTCAATATAAACTAAGTGAAGAATGGCATGGAACTGAGAAGGAATGCTAGTCTATTGTGTGACCTTGAAGAGAAGCTGAATCCAGAACAGTTAGACCCCTAAATAGGCTTTCAGACAACCAAGTAGCCTTTTAAAACTAAGAAAAAGAAGGAAGAAAGATCCACTGATCTTTACACAGAAGAACTTGGCCAGGATGCAAATCAGAATCATTCACAGAGCTTAGAAAAAGGAAAAAAAAAAAAAAAAAGACCAGGTCTGGGCCCCACCCCTGGACATTCCAGTTCAACACAATAGAGGTTGAACCCAGGTGTCCATATAGATGCATGTTTGTTTCTGATGTACCGGCAGGGTGGAGAAAACAAGGACAAATAACAAGGCTGTTATTTTGCCTCTAATTTTTTCCCAAAGAGAAATATCTTCATTGTACAAAGATTAGGGCAGAAACCATCATAGGGTGAACTGAAAGCCACGTGACGTAGGTTAATTAATTATATCTAATGAAGTCGGATGGGAGCTGTGACTCCCAGGCCAGATCCTAGAGCAGTCACACTGACTCTCTGGGGTGGGGGTAGCATCGCTTTCATTTAAAGTTCCCTGGTGGTTCTGGTATGCAGCTGAGGTTGAAAGCCATCTCAGAGGCCCAGGTGAGTTACCTCTCAGGTTGGCAGAGAATTAGCCATGCCCACTGTTTGGTGGTTGGGATTTGACTGAATAGAGCAGTGGTACCAAATGATGGGAGATGGGCAAACAGGCTGCCAGTATTCAAAGAGAGAGAAAATGACATTTGGGATACTCTAAGATGGATGTGATTAAAGCAGATTTCTAGAAGGTTTTATGAGAAGATAGTCTGTGGACAAGCCATCTTGGTTATAAGGTGGTTAGGGGGAAATGATACTTGCTGGGAGCCAGTTAACTTCGTTTCTAGACTAGTAGATCAGAGAAATGCTGCAGGCGCTCTGTAGCTTTATTCCAGAAAGACAGTTGAAAGTCTCTGATATCATCTTCCTGAACCAGATGGAAAAAGTGACCATGGCTGGTTGATTAACAATGAATTTAACAACCATGCCCACAAGTGTGTTGGTGAAACTGGTCCTGTCAGCTTTATGAGAGGGCTGTTTGTAGAGGGCAGGTCAGAGGGTTCTGAGCCTGAATTTACCTTATACAATATTTTTATATGCATCTTGATCAAGAGAGGGGAGGCATGGTAGTCAAATTTTAGGAAGACAAAAAGCTGAAGGAGGGGGCTTCCTTGGCAGTCCAGTGATTAAGACTTCGCCTTCCCGGTGAAGGGGGTAGGAGTTCAATCCCTGGTGGTGGAGCTAAGATCCAACATGCCTTGCAGCCAAAAGAAAACAAAACATGGAACAGAAACAGTATTGCAACAAATTCAGTAAAGACTTTAAAAATGGTCCAGATCAAAACAACTTAAACAAAACAAAGCTGAAGCATATGGCAGATGAGCTAGATGACAGAATTAAAATGACATTCATCTAGTACTTTCTAAAGTAAACTCTAGTTTACATGAGGTTTACTTTTATGCTGTCATGCAGTCAGCAAGCTTGGTAGATTTATTACTCCCACTTTCTTGGTAAAGAAACTGAGATCCAGAAAGGTAAATCACAGAATCGTTATTTATGGTAATCTTGAGAGGCTAGAAATAAGTCCCACCATAAGAAGAAATCAAGGTTAAATGTCAAGGGTGACATTCAGATGCAAAAAATCTATTTCAGAAGATTGAGGTTTGTGTTAGTTTCCAGGGGCTACCGTAAAGTACCACACACTGGTGGCTTAAAGCAACAGAAATGTGATCATTCTGGGTGAGAAGTCTTTGATCTAGGCGCCTTCTGATCAGGTTTCCCCCTGAAACCTGCAGGGGAAGGAAGACTTCCTTGCCTCTGTCAGCTTCTGGTGGGCCAGATGTCCCTTGGCTTGTGGCCGCATCCTCTCCACTCTTCCGCTCTTCACAGACACAGAGACACATTCTTCATCAGGTCCTCCCACTGTGCATGTCTGAGCTCTGTGTCCAGATTTCCCCTTATAAGGACACCAGTCGTGCTGAATTAGGCCCCACCCTGATGACCTCATCTCAATTGGATTACATTTTCAAAGACTTTATTTCCAAATAAGGCTGAGGTGCTGATGCTTAGAATTTCAACATAGCTTTTGAGGGAGACACAGTGCAACTCATTCAAGGTTAAACTGGATTGGTAAAGCTGTAAGAGCATCACTGTGTTATCATAGTTACTCCATAAATGATAAAACACTGACACTATCTTAGACAATGGTTTAATTTGAGGGTTTCCACCAAGTAGAAACTGACTGCACTTAGCATTGTTCAGACCGCAGAGTCAAGGATCAAGCCATCAGTTCTGGCCACCACATTCTAAACAGGAAATGGATTAAAGAATGGTAGAACACCTCCCTGGCAAGATAGGTGCTGTGAAAAGTTCCACTGGCAGCCCTCTGTGTGTCTTAATCTGTTTTCTATAAGGAAAATCAGGAAAGGGATAGAATATGTTGAGAGAAATTTCTAGGCAAATGATAGTTAACTTGAATTTGTGTCCCAACCCTATTTTTGTCAGGCAAGACACTATGTAGTTTTACATTCCTATTTCATCTAACTTCACAGGTGAACGTGTGTATAAAGATATACACGTATACTCTGAAAATATATGGGTTTAATGAATATCGACTCAATGGACATGGATTTGGGTGGACTCCAGGAGTTGGTGATGGACAGGGAGGCCTGGCGTGCTGCGGTTCATGGGGTCGCAAAGAGTTGGACACAACTGAGCGACTTAACTGAACTGAATTGAATGAATACATATGTATATCTAAAGATCTAGTTAATTGATATTGAACAAGCATTCTAATTATTTACATGTTTCCTTTTTCTTTGAGGATATTTAAAAGAAGAAAATAAAGCTTAGATAAGCATATTGACATTTCAAAGAAAATAGAACTTAGATAAGCATACTGGGACATTTCAAAGTTAGGAGGTATTTTGAGTTTGACTTTTAAGGTGAGTAAAAGGATTTTGAGCAAATTAATATGAAGGGATTGCTGTGTGCCCTGCTTTGCAACAGGTACCTTGAGGGATATGAGAGGAAAATGTGACACAAATAAAAATATTAGAAGAAGGGGGGGAAAAAGTGCATGTTCCAGGAAGTGTTGTGGGAAGTGGGAAAGGACGGTGAGCTGGAGGGAGGCTGGAGTCCAGGAGACTCAAGAGGGAGCTGGAACCTGAAAGCTGGATTCTTGTACACCACATCGAGACAGCGCGTCTCCCCTGGAATAGTTTGTCTCCCAGGTTCTTGTCACACTCAAGAGGCCATGACCCTGGCTTGTGGTCACTCTGTTGCCTATGTGCCCTTGCTGTCATGCCAGGCAGAGATGAAGAGGTTGTCTGGGACCAGCACAGTGACTATAGTCCCATGCCCCAGACTGTAAGACCAGAGAGTTTTCTCTGCACTTTAGAACAGTCATCTGTTATCTCCTCATAATCAGAAGAAGACTGAAGCAGAAATCACTGGCTTCTCTGAAAGCTTGTGTTTATGACTTCAGTTCAGTAAGGGCTCTGAAAGAACTGCGCCAGCCAGACAGGAAGCAAGCATGCAGGCAGCTTGCCCATGTCCGCACTAGAGTTCAAACACGGCCACAGCTGGCTGAGCCTCCAGCCCTCCACGGCCTCTGGGTGATTTAACAGACAGGTCCACCAGCTTTGCCTCTCAGATGCAATGTCTCAGAAGACTCTAGAGTGACCTATAACTCTGTCTCCATAAGCACTGCCTCACTCCCCCACTGCAGATGCCAGAAGTGTGCCCTCCCCCAGGTCAGCCCTAGACCTCTCAGATCTAAGACTTGACTTCTGAAGGAAGCCAAAGGGAAGAGGAGTGTTGTTTTCCCCTGACACCCATAGTGGGGTTTAGGGACATACCCACAAAATCCCCAAACTTCTCTTAGCCTATCTATCTCGATGGGATTTGCCCAAACCCTGGTTCATTCCATTTCTGTCTCATACCAGCAACTGAAGAACCGTAGTGTCCCAGGCTGACTGCTGATGGCAGAGGAAACCCTTTCAACCAGGCCTACACCGGCCGCCTTCTCAGGGCCCTGCGGAGCTGCCACGGGCTGGGGAACCCTGCTCCCGGCTCTTTGTGTCAGTCCTCAGCCTTCTCTAAACAAAAACACCCACTGGCACAAGAGTGTCTCAGGTCCTGAGCCCAGATCACTTCAGTGGCTTTAGATAAAGCGATAACAAGAGACACGCATTCCATCTTTTTTCTCGGTTATTTATTGAGCACTATGTGCCAGGCAGTGCCCCAGCCTAGGGGTGGAATATTGAGTTCAATCTGATCCCTACCCCCAGGAGCTCACAGATTAATCACAAAAGGAGGTGGACACCCAGGATGGCAAGTGCTGTGATAAAAATTAAGGGAGATGACAGACCCCAAGAAGAGACCTGGAGAGACAGAGAAGTTTTCCTGAAGGCAGGGTATCTAAGCCAAGATGGGAAAGGTGAGCAGAAGTCAGCCAGGTGACGAGAACACGGGGCAGAAGTCAAAGAGGGAAGAAGGGGCTCCAGGCAGAGGACTGGCTGATCAAAGGCTCGGTTGTAGGAAGAAGCCAGTGAGTCCAAAGAACTTCATGGTTCCATAGGGCCCAGGAGATAAAGCTGAGTAAGTGGGCAGGGACCAGATCCCAAAGGGCCTTAGAAGTGGTTAAGAAACTGGTGCTTTTTCCGAGAGCAGTGGGGCACCATTGGAAGAATCTCAGTGGCTGGAGGAAGACCAGAATGTCCAGGCAGGCCCTGGCTCACACTAGTTCAGGATTTGAAAGCACACAGAGAAGTATAAGCTCAGGCCCTGCACTCGAAAGCTCATGGCACTCTTGGGCTACACTGGAGATCCAGCCAAGCTGAGCGTGAGGCATGCGCAAGGCACGTGGTGCTAAGACTAAGAGGTAGAGTAGGAGCTCCCATTTATTGTGTGCCCACTATGTGTCAGGATTTGCACTGAGGCACCGCACATCTGGCACCTAATTCAGTCCTCAAGGCTATCGTAGGGCTCCAGGGACCACCCCCGTTTTACAGATGAAAAGACCAAGGCTCAAAGAGGTTTCCTTCACAATGTCATCAGACCAGGAAGGGGACAGTACCAAGATGGGAGGTCAGCCAGTGCTCTTTCTCCTCCTCCATGCAGTGTCCCCTCCATGTGGGTCAGAGGATGTGGGAAGGGCTTCATGGAGGAGATAAGGTGTGAAGAGTTATAAGGCTGTTCCCTGTGTCTCAGTGTCACCTCCCAGGTTGTGTGGTGGGGGCTAAGAGCCAGGTGTTTAGACATGAAGGGTAGAAAATGGGAGGACCGAATATCCAGGTAAACAGGGACTTTGTCCATCAGAACCTTGGAGATGAGTCCTGTACCTGCTCTGTAAGCGAGACAGCATCTTTCCAAAGAGTGAAACCAGTGAGAAAAGGATATAGTCCCCAATCCTCTAGATGTGAGGATGGGAGGCTGCCTACATGCTATTAACATGGGATGGGTTTCCTCAGAGATACTTGCTCTGGAAAATCTCCCAAGCCTCTAAGGTTAATTAATAGTCAGGAACTGTGAGTTTTATGAATGGAAATGAATAACTGACAAGGATCTAAGATGTCTCCAAGGGAAATAAGGCCTGGAGCAGGTAGCAAAAGTGGTGCATGAGCCAAGTAGGTTCTTCCATAGAGTTCTTGAAAAACAGCACACTCAGTTGCATGCCGTCAATGATTCTGGGACCCCTGGAAAGCCCAGAGCTGAGCTTGATTGCTCCCCAAGCCAGCCCACCATGCACTGGAAAAAGATGTCCCTAGCTGTGTTGACTGAGCCCAGTTCCCTGGTAGGCAATCAGCAAGTTGGGACATTCAGACATCCTGTGGAACCTAGCTCCATCACTATGCTCAGTTGACCTCAGGAAACGAAACCAGTTTCCATGACTAGTAGACTCAAATGATCGAAAGGTGAAGCACAGGAAGTTAAACAGGGGAGTCAATGCCAAAGCCTTTACAGATTTCCCAAGGTTCCCTATACCCCAGCCCCTGCTCCCCCATTAGGGCCAGTGCAGAGGAGGCCGGAAGGAGGGAGTCCTGCCCCTGAAAGGTCCTGGATATAGCCCACCATCAGTGGTGTTCAAACTGAGTTTCCCTTCTGCCCTGTTCTCTGCCAGTCTTCCTCACCAACTCCCTGTCCTCCTGTCCCTGCTGAGGATGCCTCTTGGTCACCGTCCGGGATAATACTTGGTGCTTCCCATGCTGCTGTCACCTTCTTCCCCATCCTGCTGCTCCCCCAGCACCATAGGCCCACATGCTGTTACCCCTCTTCAATCAAAGTGAACCCCTCGCTCCTGTGATAGAGACCTTCAGGGGAGGAGCCTTCACACCCTCTCCCTAGGCAGTTGCCCTCCCGTGTCCCACATGCATCACTGTGGAGATGGGCTTTGTGGTTCCTCTCTGAAGTCTCTCTCCATGCAAGGTCCGCCTTTTCCTTTTGCTCTGTACACACTGGAGATGGAGAACATGTCATCATCTTGCCTGGAGCCAGCCCTTCTGTAGGACTGGCTGAGCCACTCCTCAGTTTTCTCATCTCAGGGGCAGCACACACCCCCTTCTGCTGCAAGTACTGTTTCTGTCCCTGCAGCTTTCCTCTGTCCCCTTTCTGTTCTCCCTTCCAAGGTCTCTGAGCCCTGCTGAGCTCTGGTGGCTCAAGGCCGGAGAGAAGATGCCAAGCAGGACTGATGGGGGCTGCAGTATGGGAAAGATTAGCTCATCTCTTCTCCATGGTGTCTGTCTGATTCGGACCTCAATCTGGAAGAGTTTGAAAACAGACTCCCCTGCCAAGTTCACCTCACCATGCACCACTCTCTCTCTGATCCACAGCCCTTTCCCACCAGGCTGGCCTACTAGCAAGCCTTTCTGGCTTTACTTCAGCCTAGTAGCTTTACCTAAAGGTCTCCTGGTTGAATTTGAGCCTGGCTATGTCTTCCCATGTCTCCAGTGTCCAACTTTCCAAATATCTGCACCTGAGAGGCATCATGCTGAGAGCTGGACTTGAGCCTGGCCATACTCTGAACTCAGTTGGGTGACTCTGGGCAAGTGATCAAACCTCCGTGAGCCACAGTTTCCACATCTGTAAAATCAGGATAATAACACCTGCCTGTTCCAAGGATCAACAAGCACGTGAACCTGAAGATGCTCTGTAAAGTGGCACTTCCCAAACCACGTTCTGCAGAAATTTGCTCCCAGGACGGATATTGAGAAACTGTTTAGGGAAAAAAAAAAATGGACTTCCTTGGCAATCCATGATTAAGATGTCACCTTCCAATACAGGGGGTGTGGGTTCGACCCCTGGCCTGGGAGCCAGGATCCCACATGCCGGACCCCTTCAGTCATCTCAGTATCATGCTATGGATGGCAGGGGAGAGGGGCCTTGGTACTGAAGGTCTCTCAGTTGGACTCCACCCTTATTTCCCGCCATCCCCACGCTGCACTCTGTCACAAACAGCTTGACCAACCCATTGTCCTGTATACACATCTTTCGTGTTCCCACACCCCTGCCTTTGTCCCATCTTTCTCTCTGCCAAGGTGCCTTCCTCCCACCTCTACCAACATCATGGTAATTCATTCTTCAAGTCTCAGCCAGGTCCCACTGTTCTGTGAAAGATTTTCTCACCATTGCAGTGTGTGCTAGAAAGGAATACTGACCCCAACCCAGCAGGGTGCCCCCAAAGGCAGAATTACTCTTACTTCCTGATCTTCTCCAAAACCCAGAGTTTGGTCACTGCTCTCCCCCTCTCCACAGACCATAAGCCCAATTTTGGCAACTTGAACCTCCAACTAGGTATGGGTCCTTCTGACCTAGAGAGTCAGTGGTGGGCTTGCGGATATATTCATTCATTCAGTAGATGCTTAGTTTAGTGGACTGCTGGGAACCCAAGGTTGAGTCAGACAAGGATTCTGCCTTTAAGGAGCTCATGGACAGGACAGAAGCATTAACAATTCACTGCAAGTCAGTGTCTTGAGTGTAATAATAGAGATAATGTGGGAGCACAAAATAGGATTCAGGATGATAGCAGGTGAGGATCAAGGCAGGCTTCCCAGAAGGTGGTCCCACCCCCACCCCCCACTCCATGCATGCCCCTGCATATAGAGAAGATGTCATTTAGAGGAGACATGGTAAGGTGATGGGGGTGGTGATGGTTACCTTTATGGAAGAAAGACCACTGGAGACCTCATAGGAGGGCAATTCAAGTTCATTCCCTGGATCACAGGAAGGGAGGACTCAGTGGAGCCAGACGGTTAGGGCAGATGCTGAAAGGGAAAATGTCCGCACATGCACACACACACAGTCTATGGGAACCCCACTTCCTTGCTTTTCCATCACACCTCTCACCCCTTCTTCCTTCTCACTTGCACTCATTCTTCCTTCCAAGTCCTCTGTCACCTTGCGGTCCTGGGGCCATTCATCGTTACGTCATTGAAACAGCTCAATGTCTGCTCTCAGTAGCTAGAGGTCTGCTTTGGCAAGAGGCTGATCAGCGCAATGCCCACTCCCTATGGGGGGCCTTGGGAAGGAAGGTCAGCCTAGAATCAGTGCTTTCTCTTATCTCCCCACAGAAAACCAAAAGAGACGTCAATAATTTTGACCAAGACTTTACCCGGGAAGAGCCAGTACTTACACTCGTGGATGAAGCGATTGTGAAGCAGATCAACCAGGAGGAATTCAAAGGCTTCTCCTACTTTGGTGAAGACCTGATGCCCTGAGCAGCCACTCCTGGTGAAGTTTGGTGATGCTGCAAGCAGGGGTGCCGGGAAGATTCCTATTTTCCCATCAGATGGTCTTGAACTACTTCTTCCCGGAGCCCCAGTCCCTTGACCACCCTCTATTTATTGCATTCCCTCACCCCGGAGCCAGCTCCTCTCCCCTTCCACCTCATGACCAGAAGGCACTCTTGGTTCTCGTCTCACCAGTACTGCAGAATTGTACAGGTTCAGCAGTTCACTGGACCCACTGCTAAGTTTGGTCTGTTGGCAAGCCTGGCTTTGCTCCTCGAGGGCTTCTGGTAAGGAAGGAACTTCAGGTCTTTTACTGCAAAGAAAAGGAAGGAAAAAAAGCAAGCAAGACTCTGGCTCTGTTTTTGAACATAGAGTCCTGACAGTTCTTGCTTCTCCTCACTCCAGTCCCCTACCCACCACCTGCCACCCTCTGCCATTCTATCCAAAAGAGAAGAAGAGACTGGTGCTTCTTCAGCCCAAGGGTGAGCGCCCTCAAGGTGTGCCCTTGAAGGAGAGAGGTTGGAAGACACCCTGATCGGCATCCTGTGTTGGTTTGCTCTGGAATGGCTCCTTGTCACTTGCTTTGGTTTTAGATTTGGGGCATGCCAAAGTTGTATAAGCATGTATCTTGTGGAAGAAATCACTCTCCGTAGAAAAAGAAATTTGATTTGAACTCTATTAACATTTCAAAAATAGATTATCGAATTTGCTTTCTAATTGGCGAAAAGAAATAAATTCCAGTGTTAATACAGGTAGATATTAAAGGGCTAATATACAATGAGAAAATCATCATCCATGGTGTATGCTCTTAATGCTTTTGTGGCACCTGGGGGCTCTGAATTGAGAGAAAAGGAAACTAGTAGAGCTCTTTGTTGTTCAAGTTCTGCCTGAACTCTGTGGCCATCCCGAAGAGTGGTCAAGACCCTGGGTTCTAGCAAAACTCAGCTCCCAGATTCTCTCTCCAGTTTCATCCTGAATCCCCAGCATCAACTCTATTTATTTTATGCAGCAGTGTGTGATTTTTGCGCACTTCTACCAAATGATAGTACTACTGTGTTGTGGTTTTTAAACATTAAACATGTAAAGTTAAATATAAAATATCTGCTTTTGGAACAAGCAGAATGAGGCTAAACATGGGTTATGTAGAGGGTATCAGGAGATTGAAGAGCAACTTATTGGAACACTGACAGGGTGGCAGTTCTGAGTGTTCTCAGAGTGTTGTTTCTGTGTGACCTGCAAGGGCAACTCATGTGGACACTATTTAATGGATGTGATGTTACCTCCTGTAGATATGCTACCAGTGTTACGTTCTTTGATTTCCAAGGATTCTCTGTGGCTTTGTGTGTTATGTTTCCCAGAGGTCGCTGGATTATCTATTTCACTGAACTGATTTAGCAGGGAATGGAATCCATTCCAACGATTGCACGTGGATTTCCCAACTGCCCCTAAATATATATACTTGTGAGTGGCAAAGTGGCACTAATGAAGCTTTTTGCCTTTTGTACATTTGAGATTTTTTTGTATATAGTGTTTGCTGCAAGGCCTGTGGAATTAATTCATTGAATTTAGAGGTATCAACTGCTGCATGTTCAGGCATATTATAAACTTTAGTCTATGAAAGAATAATTATAATAATGTCCAGGTGCAATACTCTGTAAGCGTATTGGTTCAAGTTACCGAGAGATAAGGTGTGTTTCCTTCTTTCTTTCTTTCTTTCTTTTTCTGGGAGGCAGGGGGTGGGAGGAGGGGTGTTCTTCATATCGTTTATTTCATTTTGGTTTATTTTAAAAGATGTAAACATGTATTAAGCTGTATTAAATCTCACATATAGTTCTCCTGTGCTCTATTATGCCCTGATAGAGATGGGGAAGAGGAAGGAATGTTCTGGATGATTGCTTCAAAGTTTGGACAGTGACTGGCTCAAGCCTGTAGAGAGCTGGTGTCCATATTTGCGTCGGGCTGGTTGTGGCCTTGGTTACTAATGATGACATTCATTTCTCTTTTGTTTTGATTTTTGAAAAAACTCAGGTGTAATTATTATCTGTTATTGTTATAAATTCAAATATTATACTTTATCAATTTGTGTGTTCAGCATACCAATGAAGAGATGAAGAACAGTAGATTAATTTAATTTATCTTCGGTAACTTGACATAGTAGGGGGAGACTATCTTCTGGAGTTGAGGACAAGCACAGAAACATCTTCATGGTGGCGTCATCTCATTTTTTAGGAAAACATGACAATACTTCCCGTCTTACTCATGAATCACTACTGCTTTCTGTTTTCTTCTCTGCTTCCTTCACCCTGATAATTGAACGACAAAGCAAGCTCTTAAACTGTCATGCCAAATGGCCTTGTCCAAAGTATTCCCATGTCAGCAGGGTTTGGGCCCTTCCTACAGGACAACTGACATTTTTGTTGGAAGACCAATAATAATACATTCTACCCAGCAGCTCCAAGCAATCACTCAAGCAGGTTGCCTGGCTCAGAGATGCCCCTTTCCAGCCCCCAGAGCTGGGCTGACTGGAATGCCTCCTGCTTGAAAGCTGGTCAAGTTCTCACACAGGCAGATTCAAATCCTATGTAGTCTATAGAATAGAGCTTGTATGTTTCTGGAATATTCATTGTTTCATATCTACAAGAGTTTGGAAGCAGACACACTGTTACATTTCTGCTAATTCTTTCTAATCTTTCCAACTAGCTTGCTCACTCTCTTTTATTTTTTTATTTTTGAGACGAAAAAGGAGGGGAGTGTAAAAAAAAAAATGCCAAAAAAATATATGAAGGATGGCTGTTCTCCTGTGTTCTCTCATTATGGACTTTGTGAAGTGGAAATAATTTTTTTTTCCTCCAAAAGTGAAAAAAAATGCATTCTTACATTAAAAAAAAGAAGGCTAAAAATTACCTCTTTTTAAATTATGTGCAAAATAATTCTGGCTAAATATAAAATGTATTCAACTTTAGGAATTTTTTTTTGTATTGTGATGCTTTATTTGTACATTTTTTTCCTTTCAGGATGTAATTTTAATCTCTTGCCATTCATTAGTGTTATTTCATTGTAAACATTATTGTGCCAAATGTACTGTATTCAAAAGGATGTGAATGTGTATTGTTTCAGAACCTAATAAATACAATGACGTTAAATCTTATTTCTGGGTCGTATTGAGCATTTTATCTCCTGGGCTCCATTTTATCTCCTTGGTGAGTGGCAAGGGTGGCACTAATGAAGCTTATTGCCTTTTGGACATTAGAGATTCCAAATTCCCAAACCTAGACAAGGTTTCAATTTTTCTCTTATCCTTTGAAGATGCACAAATATGCAAATGACATATGTGCATCCTCCCCTTGCCCACCCCCGCCTGGCCTCTGCATTTCAGGGACTGCCAACCAGAAGCATAGAGGAAGCCTGAGCAGACTGGATGGGCCCTGGGCTGCCTGGGCGTGAAGCTGCCTTGGAGTGCTGGGAGATGGCCAAGCAACACTGAAAACACTTTGTTTTCAGCTTTCTAGAGAAGAAAAGACTGGATCTTCTTGGAACCCATTCAAGCCTCTTCAAGATTTAGTTTCTGACCAGCTGCTCAGAACTTTAGCCCTTAGGAATCCAAGAAGTTCCTACGAGGCTGGAAACCTCCCATGACTTAGGTATATTATCCTGAAGGTACTCACCTCTCAGTCCCCTCCCCATCCCCTACCAGCAACCTCATCTGCCTACCTGAAGATGTAAGCATGGACCTCCAGACCCACTCCAAGAAGAAGAATGTTCAGATCAGTTCAGTCGTTCGATTGTGTCCAACTCTTTGCAACCCCATGGACTGCAGCATGCCAGGACTCCCTGTCCATCGCCAACTCTCAGAGTTTACTGAAACTCATGTCCATTGAGTCGGTGATGCCATCCAACTACCTCATCCTCTGTCGTCCCCTTCTCCTGCCTTCAGTCTTTCCCAGAATCCGGGTCTTTTCTGATGAGTCAGTTCTTCACATCAGGTGGCCAAAGTACTGGAGTTTCAGCTTCAGCATCAGTCCTTCCAATGAATAGTCAGGACTGATTTCATTTAGCATGGACTGGTTGGATCTCCTTGCAGTCCAAGGGACTCTCAAAAGTCTTCTCCAACACCACAGTGTTCAGAGGCATCAGTTCTTTGGTGCTCAGCTTTCTTTATAGTCCAACTCTCACACCCATACCGGACTACTGGAAAAACCATAGCTTTGACTAGAAGGACTTTCATTGGCAAAGTAATGTCTCTGCTTTTTAATATGCTGTCTAGGTTGGTCATAACTTTTCTTCCAAGGAGCAAGCAAAGCAAGGAGAAGGTTGTATTTATCACATTTTCCTCTCTGATTCAGACAGCTGTTTCTAGGTAAATGACCATCCTAGGAGAAACAAGCTTCCCACCAGCATGTCTGGGTTCAAATAAAAAGAAAATCAACCTAAAAGATGTTGTTCTTAGAAGGTCAGAGGACATCTCCAAGCATTTCACTGAATGACATATGATCAGTCTGCACCTCCCTTACCTAGTGGTCCAGAAGAGACAGCTCCAGAGTCCTGGATATGAGGAAATTCAGTCTCCCCAAATCCATGTGCTCAATAAATCACCTTGAAGCTACAAAAAAGGTCAATTGCTGATCAGAGTATCTGGTTTAGAACCTCTTCCCTCAGCTCCAACTATGTTCTAGTAGAGGAAGTCAAGCAATGGCATGCCTATTCCAGGAAAACCAGGGCCACTGGTCCCAGGCAAGGGCGAGGTGGCTCCAGAGCTGCTTCAGGAAAGCCTATCTGTGTGGCTTTGCCCCTGATCCGAGAACCAACAGGTCTAACAGATTTCTCGAAGAAGGAATCTATGAGAAAACTAGTCCTTCTCTATTTCCATGGACCTGAGTACAGTCCAGTGCTTGGGTTACAAGGAGCCTGAAGATCTCCATGCAATAAAATTACTAAACCACAAAGTGTGTGTTGTCATAGTGCCTACAGTAGCAGAGAGATGGAGTGGAAAAACAGCATAAAAGCCACATCATGAAGTCAGGTTTTCAATTTTAAGTTCTTTAGCCTAGATAATGAGAGGACTTGGGTGGTATGTTTGAAACTAGACCTGAAGGATGAGGAGCTGTCCTAATCAGGAATACAGCCTCTAGGGACCAGCTGATTGGCTAGACAATGTTTATTTAGAAGGTATTACAAGTGCTTCTTTACTGTGGACAGAGGAGCCTGGCAAGTTACAGTCCATGGGGTCACAAGAGTCCAACAGGACTTAGCAACTAAATCACCACCACCACAAGTGCTTCAGCTCTCTTTCATCTCCCAACAACTCCTGGGGGTTTTGTTATTAGCATAAAGAATGCTAGGAAAGGATTCTCTTGGAAACCAGTTGCTTGTTAATTAGCATAAAGGATGTCAGAAAGATGACTTTGGTGATGTTTGAGATGAATACATTGGCAAATATATTTTAAGACAAATATCCATTTTTTAAAAAAAATCAGGATATAAGAAACTAGAGGGTCTTTAATTCCCTTAGTGATTAGGGAAATGCAAATTTAAATCAAACTGCAATACCACTTCACACCCACCTGAATGACTAACCTAAAAAGGCAGACTTACCAAGTTTTACTAAGGATGTGGAGCGATTGGAGCTTTTAGTGTCTCAGATTTGAGTATAAAGTGGTACAACTACCTTGAAAAACTTTGGCTGTATCTACTGAAGCAAATATGTCTACCCTTGACTTAGAAAATTTACCAGCTGGATGAATAAAATTGTGGAATTTTATATTAACACAATAGAACACTAGATAGACACAAGAATGAATGATTTACAACTACAGACAATATAGATGAACCTCACAACATAGTGTTGGGTTTAAGAAGTCAGGCATGGTGCAGACTATGAGTCCATTTACATAAAGTACAAAATAGTCTGTGCTGCTAGAAGTCAAGATAGTGGTTGCCCTTAGGGGAGGAGAGGCAATGACTAGGAGACAGCATGAAAGGGCTTCTGGAGAGATGGTTTAGTTTTGTTTTCATTTTTGTTTTATTTAATTGGGGTATAGTTGCTTTACAATTTTGTGTCTCATGAAAGGGCTTCTGGAGAGATGGTTTAGTTTTGTTTTACTTAATTGGGGTATAGTTGCTTTACAATTTTGTGTTAGTTTCTGCTGTACAATGACGTGAATCAGCTTTATATATACATACATCGCCTCCCTCTTGGACCTCCCTCCTACCCGCCAACCCCCTCCATCATCCTACCCCTGTAGATTATCAGAGAGCTGAGCTCCCTGTGCTATACAGCAGGTTCCCACTCTCCGTTTTTACACATGGTAGTGCATATATGTCCATCCCAATCTCCCATTTCATCCCATCCCCCTTTCCTTGCCCCCCTTGTCCATATGTCTGTTCTCTATGTCTGCATCTCTATTCCTACCCTGCAAATAGGTTCATCTGTACCATTTTTCTAGATTCCATATATCTGCATTAATATGTGATATTTCTCTTTCTGACTTACTTCACTCTGTATGACAGTCTCTAGATACATCCACATCTCTACAAATGGCACAGTTCCATTCCTCTTTATGGCTAAGTAATAATCCATTGTATATATGTGCTACATCATCTTTATCCATTCATCTGTCAATGGACATATAGCTTGTTTCCATGTCCTGGCTATTGGACATGGAGTGCATGTATCTTTTTGAATTATGGTTTTCTCAGGGTATATGCCCAGGAGTGGAATTGTTGGGTAATAGCGTAGTTCTATTTTTAGTTTTTTTAAGGAATCTCTATTCTGTTCTCCATAGTGGCTATGTTAACATACATTCCCACCAACAGTGCAAAAGAGTTTCCTTTTCTCCACACCCTCTCCAGCGTTTATTGTTTGTCGATTTTTTGATGAGGGCTATTCTGACCAGTGTGAGGTGATACCTCCTTGTGGTTTTGATCTGCATTTCTCTGATAATTAGCAATGGTGAGCATCTTTTCATGTGCCTCTTGGCCTTTTGTATGTCTTCCTTGCAGAAATATCTGTTTAGGTCTGCTGCCCATTTTTTAACTGGGTCATTTGTGTTGTTTTTTTTTTTCTGATATTGAGCTGCATGAGCTATTTGTATATTTTGGAGATTAATCCCTTGTCGCTTGCTTCATTTGCAAATATTGTCTCCCATTCTGTGGGTCTTTCTGTCCTGTTTGTGGTTTCCTTTGCTGGGCAAAAACTTTGAAGTTTAATTAAGTCCTTTTTTTTTTGTAACAAATTCAAGAAAGACTTTTTTCTTTACAATATTAGGAGATGAGTCAAAAAAGATCTGGCTTTATGTCAAAGAGTGTTCTTCCTATGTTTTCCTCAAAGAGCTTTATAGTGTCTGGTCTTACATTTTGGTCTTTAAATCCAGTTTGAGTTCATTTTTGTATATGGTGTTAGGAAGTATTCTAATTTAATTTTTTACACATAACTGTCCAGTTTTGCCAGCACTACATATTGAGGAGAGTGTCTTTTCTCCATTGTATATTCTTGCCTCCTAGATTAGGTGCCCATACATGCATAGGTTTACCTCTGGGATTTCTACCCTGTTCCGCTGACCTACGTTTCTGTTTCTGTTCCAGTATCATACAGTCTTGATTGCTGTAGCTTGGTAATATGGTCCAAAGTTAAGGAGCCTGATTCCTCCAGCTCTGTTTTTCTTTTTCAAGTTTACTTTGGCTATTTGGAGTCTTTTGTGTTTCCATACAAACTGTAAAATTGTTTTTCTAATTCTATGAAAAAAAATGCCATTGATAATTTGATAGGGGTTGCATTGAATCTGTAGATTGCTTTGGTTAGTATAGACAGTTTCACAATAATGATTCTTCCAATCCAAGAACATGATATATCTGTCTCCATCTGTGTCATCTTTAATTTCTTTCATCATTATCTATGGTCAGCTTCCAATGGTCGGCCACTACACTCATCTTCAAGACTCTCTTTTCTCCTTTGCAAAACTTCTTAAATCACCACTGCACTGTACATTTGTTAGCAGTCCCCGGGCTAAATGCATTGTTGATGCTGAGAGTTGTTTCCGCTGCTTTACGACACCACCCATTTTGAACTCAAATTGCTTAAATTTGCTTTTTATCTAAATCATTTCTATAGTCTCAAATAAGTTTAAAATAAGCAGCAAGTAGCAAAAAAAATGAAGCAAGAAATGCACATTAAAGTGATGTTTAACGTAACCACATTTATTTAAGAATGTATTCTAATAGCAAAAGGCAAATTTTAACGATGTAAAACTGTAATTACTTTTGCATCAACCTAATATTACAGTGAACATATAATGAGGCTAAAGATCTACTGGAAGCTGAATCTTCTGACATCTTGGACCCAGTTGTTTCTAACCAGTTTATGTCATGTCCTTGATGGCTAGATGATTCTTTTCAAGGTTGTGCCCTGCCCCATTCCCTCCTGTCTCATTGCCATCACTACCTTCTACCCACATCTTCCTCCTTCAGTGCTCTCTCATCACTGCCTCTTCATGGCTTCGGGATGTGTCAGGTGCCCCAGGAGTGCTGAGGGGCAAGATGTTGTAATAATGAGGGGAACACAAATCAGAGAGAATAAGGAAAGGTCGCTCCTGTCTGTGCCAAGTTACCCTTCCCCAGGATGCAGGCTGCATTGATGGAGAAGGGCAGTAGCCCTTATGTTATTCTCAGCAGAAGATTGCCAAGGTCATGAATCCTTTAAAGTGTGATGCTCTCTGCAGGTGGTACTGTCTCTGAGAGGGCCCAGCCCTCACCTTGTCTTTGTGTAGGATAAGGGAGTTCAGCTTTCACTGCCTGCTCTCTCTTGAAGTCAGGTAGACACTGCCTGAGGGTTGAGATCAGGCCAGCCTCGGTTCTAGAACCCGAATGCTGAGTAAACAATTGTAAACCTCACTACTTCTCAGGCCTTCTGCACTTTAGGGCAGCCTCCCTGGTGGCTTAGAGGTAAAGAATCTGCCTGCAATGCAGGAGACCACCTGCATTGCAAGAGACATGGGTTAGATGTCTGGTTCAGGAAGATTCCCTGGAGAAGAAAATGGCAATCCACTCTAGTATTCTGGCTTAAGAAATCCCATGGACAGGGGACCCTGGCAGGCCACAGTCCGCGGAATTGCAAGAGTCAGACTTAGCGACTAAACCACCAGCACCGCCAACCCCTTGGGCTATTGTGAGGGGCTCTGAAAGGTCCCTTTCTAGGCACAAATTGTAGATTCTCATTCTTCATGCTTTCTTCTTTAGATCACTAATCGTTTAAGTGTAACGTGTATTATCTTCTTTGTTTCAGACATTGTGCTAAATATTTCACACAAGTCATCTATTTAAAGCTCACAAAAATCACATGGAATAGATATTCCAGTTATCCCATTTTATAGATGAGGAAAGTGAGGCTCATAAATCTGTATGACTTCTTTAGTTCTTGAAACTCCATGAAATTGTTGTATTCTTATGCCCATTCTACATAAAATCAATTGCCCAGATTCTCAGTTCCAGTAAAAACTGTTTGAACAGGATGTAGTGTTAATACACAGGACAGATGACAGAACTATTCACTTATTTTTTTCATAAATTATTCCTCAGTTGTTCATAGAATTCCTACTACCTGCCAGCCATTCATCTACACAGCAGTAAACAGACAAAAATCTGCACCCTTACAGAGTTTATGTAGAGGTCGGGTATTGACAGACAATAAGCAATAAACATGACCATTAAGTGATTTATATAATGTGTTAGAAGATCCAGGCCATCCCTAAGATTTGAAGCAAGGGTACAAGTGGAGGTCCAGGCCAGAGGGCTAAAGATTTTTTGTTATAAATCAAGCTATGGTCTAGCCTCATCCCTTGACAAAGACACCATCATAACCACCTGGAAGGCCAGTTGGAGAGTGGCAGGTGAGAATGAACAGGCAGACAGACTCATAAAGGAAGAGAAAGACCAGGATGGAAGAGAGGATAGTGGCCGGGGTAAGGCCGCTCACTGCTCAGGTGAGTTGTGGACCTCAGCATTGCCCTGCCCTGGCAACTTGAGTCAGTGATGCCATGTCAGCTATGTAAGGAGGTCCATCCCTGAGGGCCCATCCTAGTGGGCACTGGGTTGATTAAAAGGTGATGTCCATGAACTGTCACAGCACATGGACAAGGGCTGGACTGGGTAGTCCCCCCCCACCTTGTAGCCCTCCCACTTAATCAATGCCAGCTCCGCCCCAGAGCTCAGTCCCACCCTGGGGGCGGGATCAAAGGACCTTGTCCTGGCCAATACCTCCTTCGGAATCATGATCCATACTAATGTCCTTCCTTAATGGCCCTGCTTTACACTCCACCCATCGCAGCTGTGCTTGGGAGTGTTTAATCTGCCTCTCATGTGGATGTTGGGGTGAGGTGGGGTCTCAGGGTTAATCCCTGGCAGAGAAAGAACAGAGTCCTCCAGCCTGGTGAGGATAAACGTTGCCACAGGCAAAGGGAGGTGTGGCCAAGCAGGGGAATCTATTCTCCCGAATCACCCAGTCACTACCCAATAGATGATGCAAGAACTGAGAGTGGGGAGAATAACTAGAGACCAGGACGGGCCTGCAGTAGAAGGGTGGAGAGACCCTGGGGCAGAGCTAGCAGCAGCTGCTGGGTGTACTGTTATGGCAGAAACAGAGCTGATGAGATTGTTGTGGGCACAGATCTACCTCTGTTCTCTTGCCCAGGTACCCCTCTGCCCCCTGTGCTCTGATGGAGGGAAGGAGACTGGATGCCAATGTGCCTGCCTTGGGCCAGCTGGGCACCATTCCACTGGGGAGGTGGTCATTTGGTTCCCCGTCTGAGAACTGAGGGCTCTGAGGTGCTACAAAGTCAGGAAATTCTCCAAGCTGCACAGGTGGCCCCTGGCAGATGTAGGATGCAAGCTTGTTATTTACATCTGCATCCAGTCGGGGCCAAAGATATCTCTTCCCACTGTGCCGACTGGTCCTTGTCCCGACACAGGTCCTGCATGCTTTTGGCTTCCCTTTTCTGAAAAAATTTCACATCCTTGAGAAATGATACAGTTTGTCTGATATAATCAGACTGCATTGCTCTCTCTAAAGACTATGAATGTGAGCACCGAGGAAGGCCTGGCTAGGGCATCAGGCAGAGACATCTGGGGACCCTTACTACTCTCCTTTCCCACCTTTCTGCCTGTGCCGCCTCCTAGCAGAGTCCTGAGAGCTGGTCCTCAAGCCCAGCAAAGCCTGAATCCTCCACCCTCAGACACCCCTCCCACCACCAAAAAAAGAAACCATCCCTATGGACTATTCTAAGCAGGAAGCCGAGTTTTCAGTTCACTGGAAAACAGGAAATGCCTCCAAGGGCCTGAAGTCTTTTTATTCCCTGTGCCCTTCATGCAGGGTCTACATCCCAAGCCAGCTGCTGAGGACAACGCCCTAGAAGTGATGTTAGTTGCTCGGTCATGTGCAGATCTTTGTGCTCCTTTGTGCCAGGCTCCTCTATCCACGGGACTCTCCAGGCAAGAGAACTGGAGTGGGTTGCTATTCCCTTCTCCAGGGATCGAACCTGAGTTTCCTGCATTGCAGTCAGATTCTTTACCACCTGAGCCACCAGGGAAGCCTTAGAAGCAAGGTCATCCTAAACCCCAGCCCCAAGAATGTGATCCTTGGGACTACTCAGAAGCTCTGTCTACTCCTGGAGCCAGAGCTGACTTCACCCATCGCTCAGAGCAGTGGACATTCTGGGTCAGGTGATAGAGGTGCTGCGGGAAGCACCACGGAGATTCATCAGCCTAGCAAGGGGCAAATACTGACCGTGGATGGAGTTCTCAGCTCAGCCAAAAGCTGACCTCACACCCACCAGATGGAACTCTAAACCCCATCAGAGATAAGCTGACCTCGAACAGAGCCTGACTTCCTAGCCCCTTCCTAAGTTGACTTGCACATCCTGCTCCAGATTGACTCTCTAACTTTGACTTATCAGAAACTAGCCTTTATACTCAACACAGCCAGGCTTTCTAACCCTGGGCACAGACCTAACTCAAATGTCTGCCCACCTCCTCATCCATTCACAGTCATCACTGAGCTTCTGTGGATTGCCATGTGTTATGAGCCTAGCCCTGTCCTCATAGACATACAGCCTGGGGGAGGAATGCACCCCACAAAAGCTTTAATCAGATTGTATCTGAAACCCCAGCACTGCCTCCAGTTTACTGGATCTTCTGCCTTCCTCTGCAGTGGGCCAGTGTGCCTAGATGGTGTCGGAGATTCCAGTCCTCAGTGGTGCATGCTGGTGGTGGAAGCCTAGACCACCCTGGGTGTCCAGGATGTGAGGCATCATCACTAGCATTGGTGTTACTCTTGGGAATGGGAAAGTCAGCCTCAGGAACATGTCGGCCATCAGGCACTTTCCCTTCTACCTGCTAGATGAGAGCTCAAGGAATCCCTCCTCCATTTGAACATCTGCTTCTGCTATAGACTATGTGGCCCTGATGGGACACCTGCCTCAGCTTTTCTGTCTGTAAAACGAGCTGTGATGCCAGCAGTTCAGAAACTTTGGAGGCAGACCGATGGGCCTGTATAAACATGTGGTAATTCAGATAGAAGACTTTTCACTGATTGGAAAACAAGGATTCTGCCTAAATGTTAACAGGAAATAGGATGATTTGTGTGATTTCCCCAGAGGGCACTGGGATGGGGTGGAGGGTGTAGAATATGGATGCTTACAAGGGGAACAGACTACTACCTAAAAACTTAACCCCACCTGCCATCAGATCCCTCATGCGTGCCCACTGCCTGAAAGTCTCCTGCTATGAAGAGCAACATCAAGAACAGGCATGGTGTACCCATACTTGCATACCACCTGTCACTGGTCACCTGCACAGGGCCTACCTCCTTTACCAGCCCTCTTCCTTACATCAGGGGAGAGCAGGACCCTGCAAGAATAGCGGATGCTGACTGGGAGCATCAGACCAGAGTAGCTGAAGGCAGTTGGGTCTAGAGTCGCAGTACTCAAAGGGAGGGCTGGGGACTCTTGGGCGTCTCCGAGATTTTTTGTGGAAGTTGTCGGTTATCTCTTGCTTTGTCATGAATTACCCTAAATCTCAGCAGCTTAAAACAACAAACATTTATTACCTCACAGTAGCTCACAATAAATCAGGAATCTGGGCATGACTTAGCTGGATGCCTCCCCTCCACGTCCCACAGGCTCTGATGGAGGTGGCAGCTGGGCTGTAGTCTCATCTGACAGCCCAGGACAGCCCTCCTTGAGAAATATCCTAGCGCTATAGTTCTCAAACTTTTTGATCTCATATCCGTGGTTGTTGGAAGGATTTAGTTTGTTATTAGGGGCCTCAGTTCTTTACTGGATTTTGTCCAGAGGTCTCTCTGTTTCTTACCAGATGGGTCTTTCTATCCTGCAGCTTAGAGCTGACTTCCCTGAGAGCAAGTGAGCAAGAGAGCCTCCTCAGGACGGAAGCCACAGTCTTTCTGTGTCTTAATCTTCCGAGTGAGGTGCCATCACTTTTGGCCATACCTCTTGCATCACTCACTTGCTTGGAGGTGAATCAACAGGTCTAGCCCACACCCAAGGGGAGGGATTACACTGGGTATGAAGATCAGGATGTAGGGAGGAAGCCCTGGGAGACACTTTAGAGGCTGCCGAACGCAAGGCATCCATGAGGAATCTCTTTCCAACTGTCTATCTCGGGGATGCTTGGCTTTCTTCTTATGCTTCAACCAAAACATGCCATAGGAGATTTCATGCAGGAGCACATATCCAGCTGTCCCATATTAAGCTCACAGTAGAGAGACTCATGGGGCTTCCCTGGTAGCTCAGGGGTTAAAAAACCTGCCTGCCAATGCAGGAGACGAGGGTTCAATCTCTGTGTCAGAAAGATCCACTGGAGAAGGAAATGGCAACCCACTTCAGTGCTCTTGCCTGGGAAATCCCATGGACAGAGGAGCCTGGGGAGCTACAGTCGATGAGGTTACAAAAGAGTTGGGTACAACTAACAGCTCTGTTAGTTGTTAGACAACTAACAACAACAACAGAGAGATTTGTACAAATAGAAAACAATGCCACTATATTGACAGATATAATACAGATTAATAGAAGTTCTTTGGGGTCCTTATTTTAAGAGTATAAATAGGATATGAGATCAAAAAGTTTGAGAACTACAGCGCTAGGATATTTCTCAAGGAGGGCTGCCCTGGGTGGGGAGGGGATGGAGGACGTACTGTGAGAAGCCTTTCAGCCAAACCCCCTCAGAGGCCTGGACACCTGAAAAAGGGGTGGTTAGAGAGAGCCAGTGAGAGGAAGGGCCTACCGTCTCTTTCCCTTTCTTTACAGTTCTGCACACAATACATCTCTGAGAGTTTGCCCTTCCTGCCTCTACGTGCCTAGACAGGCTCCCCGTGCCCAAGCATTAGTCCACAGGAGCACATGTGTGTGCGCACGGGTAGATCTGGGGGAACACGTGTAAAAATTGTTGTGTGTGTGCATATAGCTGCATGCATGTGCCTATTTAAGCAGGGGTGTTCCTGAGCCCCCTGGCAGTGGACAGGGTCTGGCCAGCAGGGCCGAGGTCACCCTGCGGAAGGAGAAGGGTGGGCAGAAGATTGGGTGGCACGACCACCACCGCTGCGGCTGTCCCTGGCACGCCCTCTGCCCTCAGCCTCTGCTCTCAGCACGACTCTTAAATATTTTCATCTTCTATGGGAACTTCCTGATCAGCTTCCTGTTGTTCTTGGAATTTTCTTTTTTAGTTTTTCTTTTTTTTTTTAATGTCGTAATTCTTTAATCTGCCTTTTTACTTTGCCTGGAGAGGCCTGTGGCCTCAGTTACCTCTGAGAATGGGTGAAAATATCCTGCCAGGGCAGAGCAGGTGCTTGGCTGGAGTTAGAGGCACCCAGGAATTGGGCCCCGGGAATCAGCTTCTTTTTCCATCAAGATAAATGAATTCTTCTAACCCTCTCCCAACCCCTGTTAGTTTTGTAGAAGGTGTTCAGAACAAGGGGCAGTGGGAGGGAAGGAGGCCTAAGGGGGAGTGCAGTCAGCCTCCCCAGATTTGCCTCTTGGCCACAAGGATCATGTTGAGCTAATTATTTTGACTCTTTGCCCACCAGGTTCCTCTGTCCGTCCCTAGGGATTCTCCAGGCAAGAACACTGGAGTGGGTTGCCATGCCTTCCTCCAGGGGATCTTCCCAACCCAGGGATCAAACCCAGGTCTCCCGCATTGTAGATGTATTCTTTACCACCTGAGCCACCAGGGAAGCCCAAGAATACTGGTCTGGGTAGCCTATCCCTTCTCCAGGGTCTCTTCCCAACCCAGGAATCAAACCGGGGTCTCCTGCACTGCAGGTGGATTCTTTACCAGCTGAGCTACCAGGGAAGCCCTAAGAAACTTAGACATGAGAGAAGCTCTAGAAACAGAACAGAGGTAATTGTTTTGTGGGGAGATTTACATTTGCAAAGGAAAGCTGCCTTTGTGAGGGTATCCCTCTCAGGACTCACAAGAGAGCTTCTACAGAGAAAACTTCCACCGCCTGAGAGGCAGACTTAGTTTTCCTTAAGTTTCCCCCTCTCACCTTCCAGGGCTGCCTCCACCCGCTAGCAACCCCAGGCCCCTATCCCTTGCCTGAACTCAGAGTGATATATAAGCCTCTTGCAGTTTTGTGGGGCTCCTTGCATGGAACCAGCATAATTGAAGTTGTGTTTTTTCTCCTGTTCATCTGTCTTACGTCAATGTCATTCTTAGACGAGTCACAGAGCCCAGAAGGGCAGAAGGGAGACGATTCCTTCCCCTGCAGCCTCAGGGCAGACTTCTCTGGGGGTCAGGGAGGGCCCAGCCAGGGCAGGGTTCCTGGTTTGCAGGCCCCAGTGACTCAGCAGTTCTGCCCTCCATCTACCTATTCCACCACCTCCAAAGCTGCAGAAGGGAATACAGCTGACAAAGAATTCAGACAGCTGCCAGGGCAACCTCAGCTTGGCCCAGCAAGGCCCCAGCCTCATGCTCGGGTGTTCTCCTCCCCCAGTGGAGGGGTGTCTATGCAGACTGGTGCCTGTACCCTTGCTCCCTTGCTGGCCCTCTGTCCATGCCCTTCATTTCCCAGCCACCCTCCACTGCATCAGGGTCTTGTTTTAAGTTACCCTCAAAGGGCCCCTGGGAAGCCTTCCCAGGCCAAGCGGGGAGCTTTGTCCACAATGCACCTGTTCCTCAGGGACCCCGTCCTCAGGACTCACAATTCCTGCCCCAGGAGCCAGTCCGGGGGTTCAGCTGTTGTGCTCTGACCCCCGGATCTCCTGTGTGCTCAGTCGGGTCTCCAAATGCCCCAGGGCCCTCCCCCGGCCTGCTCCTCCTGCACAGCAACCTGGGTTCTGAGCCTATTTCTTTTTCCTTCCTACTTTTCCTCTGGATGTTCCAAGGGCAGGTTCCAGCCTGGCTTTCTTGCTGCCACTTGCCCAAGCTGTAACGTGCCAAGTTGTGAGCTGGCACAACTGGTCCAGACTAAGGATTTGTTTTTCTTATTGTTATTTACTCTCCCATTGCATCAATTCAACAAACTCGCCTGTATTTAACTGATAATAGCTGATGTACTCCCTGCTACAACCCCAAACAGAGAGATGACCATTTTAGCTGGAGATGAAACCTAACTGGAAGGAATATACCTGACTGTGGGATTCCAGGCACCTTGGAGGAGAGCGGGGTGGTGTGCAGTGGCTGCCTGTTTCACCCCTGCTTAACTCTCAGAGATCAAAGCCAGGCCACTCCATTTTTCTTGCCTGCCTAGAAATAGAAACCTGCCTTCTCTGCCAGTTAGTGACCCAAGAGGATCCCACACAAATTGTTGTTTCCAAGTATCATTCAAATAAAAATGTGGATTCTCAGGTTCCACCCCTCAACCTGTGAAGTCAGAGGTGAGGGTTTCCAAGGTGATCTGGTGCACAACCAGGGCTGTGAAACTATCCTCCTGTGGACAGGGTGTCCTGGTTTCTAGCTGGATGACTACTGTGGAAGTCACCCCATAAATGCTCCAAGAACTGAAAGAGAGGCAGGGAGATACAGTGCAAGGAGTGCAGGTTCTGAGCTCTGCCCCTTTCGATGGGACACTGGGCGTGCGTCTTACACTGGCCAAGTAGAGCTGCTGCAAGGGCAGAGATGCCAAACGTTCCTAGGATGGTCCCTCACAGGATTCAGAGGCATCCCTGAGAACAGTGTGCAAAGAGAAACCTCTTGGCCTGCCTTCAGGACCTAGGGAGGACCAGCATCCGCCACGTCTTAGTGCCTTCCCTCCCCAACTCTGCCTGAGCGAGATCCTTGAAACTGTTATTTCTGTAACCCACCAAGATTGCCCCTCTAGGCCCACCCCAAGCAAGCAGCATTCCTGGAATCTATTGTTTGTGAGCAGGGATAAGAGGACCAGACATCACTTGCTGGGGAAACCATCCCCTCTAGAGCTTATCTCTGCCTGGGATATTCAAAAACAGCCAGCCCAGACCCTTTTGCCCCTGAGGCTGCTGCCCTCTGAAGCCACTGCAGCCTGTAGAGGTGGTCTGGGCTGTGAGCCTGGGAGCCTGTGACCCACACCCAACTCAAGGGACTTTCCCTTCCTCCCTACTGTCCCTTTCTGGAACCACTGAGGGATGGGCCCCCCCAAACCAGCTCAACTTCTGTCATCTACCTTCATTTGTATGGATAAAGCTCTCATCACCTCAGGCCTCCAACCTCCCAAGCCAAGGAGCCAAGATAGAAGTCTAAAATGTTTTTTCTTAGGAATTCTTTGGTGGTCCAATGGTTAAGACTCCATGCTTCCACTGCATGGGACATGGGTTCAATCCCTGCTCGAGAATTAAGATCCTGCATGCCGCATGATGAGGCCAGGTAAACTAAATTAATTAATTAAAAGGTATACTAAAAGTGAAAGTCGCTCAGTTGTGACCCCACAACTTTCTTTGTGACCCCATGGAGTATACAGTCCATGAAATTCTCCAGGCCAGGATACTAGAGTGGGTAGCCTTTCTTTCCCTTCTCCAGGGGATTTTCCCAACCCAGGGATTGAAGCCAGGTCTCCCACATTGTAGGTGGATTCTTTACCAGCTGAGCCATAAAGGAAGCCCAAGAATACTGGAGTGGGTAGCCTATCCCTTCTCCATACTAAAACTATTTTAAAAAATAAAATGCTTTCTTTTCTCCTAGTCCTCCCTAAGGCTAATCCGTGCTTACCTCAGCTATCGCCAGAGTCCTCAAACCTTCTTGCTTTATTTACAACTGGGCCTGGTTTCATCCAATCCTCTGCTAATCCTCCCTTCTGAAGCCTACCCATTGGACCTCCACCACCTCAACCCCACCTTTAGAAACCTCTACTATGCTTTCAACCTCTGTACTTTCAGTCCTTCCCAGAATGCTGCCTGTCCCCTGCAGCCCTCAGGTGGACGCAGGTTTCCTCCAGTCTAAAATGGGGGTAGGTGTTTTCCTTGCCCTCCACTGACATTCCCAAGCCTTTTTATTCCTTCCTTCAAAATCCCAGCTTCTCTGACAGTGAATTCATCTTAACGTGTTATCTGCCACCATTGTCCTTCTGCAGACCTCCCAGCTCTTCCCCTCATTCACTGAAGACTTATTGCTGGCTATTTCTCATACCTGCCCTCATTCTAAGAGGTTTTAACATCCTTGTGGCCACCACATCTAACATGCTGACCTCCCCATTCCCTGTCCCCCTTGCCTCCGATTCCAACTTGCTTCTACTCCAGCTCAGCCACTACCCCCACCATTATGGTCACCCCATTCCTGTTCAATACCAACAACTACAGCACTTCAACCCTCTAGCCCTAAGTCCACCTACTTTTATATCCCCTCAAGGAGTCTTTGACTTCCAATCCACTGACCCCATCATTTCTCCAGTATTATTCTTCTGTTGTCTTCACATTCCTCTCTAACTGGCTTAGATTCTTGTCTGGCAAAATACCAAACTTGGTTAAATTCAACAGTGTCACTGAGCTTACCCCTGGGCAGCTAAAAATTGGTTGAGAAAAATCATAGACTCTCATAGAATAAGTGAAAGTGTTAGTTGCTCAGACATGTCTGACTCTTTGTAACCCCATGGACTGTAGCCCATCAGGCCCCTCTGTGCATGGAATTCTCGAGGGAAGAATACTGGAGTGGGTAGTCATTCCTTTCTCTAGGGGATCTTTCCTTCTCCAGAGGATCTTCCCAACAACCTGGGTCTCCTGCGTCACACATGGATTCTTTATTGTCTGAGCCACCAGGGAAGCCTCACAGGTTTCTCTTTATTTCATGACTGCAAACACAGTAGACATTTAACTCTTCCTGGAAATCTTTGGATGATTTGCTCTCTCTCTCTAGAAAATGGTTCATTACCTTCCCCTCTCACCAAACCCCTGACAACTTCTCCCCATTCCTCCACTTACTTTGCCTTATGTTCCATGGAGGAAATAAAGGCCTTCAGCCACCTAATCCCTTATCTTCCCACCTTCAAATCGACCATGGTAAAGACAACTAGGCCAGTTTGTATAGAATTCATTTTGGGGACAGTCTTGATTTGTTCCTGGTTTAACAGCAAGTCTATAGCTTCCATATTAAGTATAATGATTGCTGTACGTTTTTGAAAGCTGTCTCTATTCATATTACTTTCTAATAGCTGTTTGTTATGAGGTCTGGTTTGTTTGTTTGTTTTCCCAGGAGTGAGTGTTGAATTTAGTTAAATATGTTTCCTATATTGACTGATAGAACTATATCTGATAGTTCTGATATAGTACTGATATAGTACATAGACTGATAGAACTATGGTGTATAGTGACCATAGACAAGTGAATAAGAAATAACTGTAAATCACTGGGAGTTGAGTGATTTGTTGCACAGCTCTATCACAGCAAAATCTGACTAATGTACTTGGTAAAATAGATTAGGTAGTTTTTCTTTTCTTTCTGTTGCCTGAAACAAGTTGTATGTTTTCTTTTCTTTGAAACAAAGCTTCCTTATAAAGCCGCCTTGGGCTGGTATCTTTTGAGAGAAGGAGGCTTTGGTTACTGATTTACCTTCTTTTAGTCTCATGGCTTATTTATTTATTTTTGAAGTGTTCTTCATGAATCAATTATTACCATTTTTATTGTTTTAGAAATGTATTTGGGTTTTCAAATGTTAGCATTTTCTAGTCTTTCTAATACATGTATTCAGTACTATAAATTTCCCTCAAAGCAATGTTTCACTGCATCACAAATTTTGATATCTGGGTTTTCATTTCCTTTGAGTCGAAAGTATTTTAAAACTTCCCTTGAGATTTCTTCTTTCACTCCTGTCTTATTTAAGTGTGTGTTGTTTAATCTCTATGTTCTGGGGGATTTTCCAGGTTTTTTCCTGTTGTTGATTATTAGTTTAATTCCATTGTGATGTGAGAATAGACATTACATGGTTTCTGTTCTTTTCAATTTGGTGGTGGCAGTTTAGTCGCTAAGTCATGTCCAATTCTTGTGACCCCAAGGAATGTAGCCCACCAGGCTCCTCTGTCCACGAGGATTCTCCAGGCAAGAATAATGGAGTGGGTTCCCATTTCCTTCTCCAGGGGATCTTCCTGACCCAGGAATTGAACCCAGGTCCTGCATTGCAGGCAGATTTTGAAAGGTTGTCGCTGAACCGTGAAAAACTCCTTTCAATTTTTTAAGTTGTGCTTTATGGTGCAGAACATGATCTACTTTAGTGAATGTTCCATGTGAGTTTGAGAAGACTATACATTTTATTGTTGGATAAAGTACTCTATAGATGTCAATTAACATTCAGTTAATTGATGGTGAGATTAATTACATTCTTACTGATTTTCTGCCTGCTGGTCCTGTCCATTTCTGACAGAGGGATGTCAAAATCTTCAACTACAATAGTGGAGTCCCCCATTTCTCTTTGCTGTTCTATTAATTTTGCCTTACATCATTTGTTGCTCTGTTTTTAGATGCATACATAATAAGGATTGTTATTTATGTTTTCTTAGAGAGCTAACCATTTTATCGTTATGTAATGTGCTTTCTCATCCCTGACAACTTTTCTTGCTTTGACGTGTGCTCTGTCTGAACTTAATACAGCTACTCCTGCTTGCTTCTGATTAGTATTAGCATAGTACATTTTTCTCCATTCATTTATTATTAATCTATATGTATCATTGTACTTTTAAATGGATTTCTTTTGGACACATAGAGTTGATTCATATTGTTTGGATCCACTCTGACAATCTGTTTTAATTGATGCATTTATATCATTAATGTTCAAAGTGAATACTGATATGTTTGGCTTAATAACTATCATATTTGTTATTATTTTCTATTTGTTGCCTTTGTTCCCATTTTTGTCTGCTATTCATTTTCTACCTTTTGTGATTTTAATTTAGCATTTTATATTATTTTATTTTCTCTCCCTTTTACCATGTCTTTTTTTTTTATTGGTTACCCTACAGTTTGCAATATATTAATACATTTAAATAATTGTCCACTTTTTAAATAATACTATACTGTTCTATAAGTAATATGAGAACCATATTTTAACAAAGTAGTCCTATTTCCTCCTCCCTATCCCTTGTATCATTGCTGTTATTCATTTCATATATTAATATATATATACATATATTATACGTGCTTGCTAAGTCGCTTCAGTCCTGTCTGACTCTTTGCGACTCTCGGGACCATAGCCCACCAGGCTCCTCTGCCCATGGGATTCTCCAGGCAGGAATCCTGTAGTGTGTCCCTATGCCATATCTCAGGATATTAAACATTTGTTGTTGTTTAGTCGCTCAGTGGTATCCAACTCTTTGCAACCCTGTGGACTGCAGCACACCAGGCTTCCCTGTCCACCATCTCCCAGATCCTCAAACTCATGTCCATTGAATCAGTGATGCCATCCAACCATCCCATCCTCCGTCATCCCCTTCTCCTCCTTGCCCTCAATCTTTCCCAGCATCAGAGTCTTCTCCAGTGAGTTGGTTCTTCGCATCAGGGGCCAGAGTACCGAAGCTTCAGCTTCAGCATCAGTCCTTCCAATGAATATTCAGAGTTGATTTCCTTTAGGATTGGTTGGTTTGATCTCCTTGCAGTCTAAGGGACTCTCAAGAGTCTTCTCCAGCACCACCGTTCAATATTATGCATATGTATATATATAATTGCTTTTATTTTTAACAAAGTGTTATCCGTTTAGTTAAGAATGAAAAACAATAGAAGCTTTTTTAAATTTTACTTTCACTTATCCCTTCTTCAGTGTACTTCTGCAATGTAAATCAGAATTTCTGATCTTTATGTTTTTCTCTGTCATTTACAATGGAAACTTGGTTGAACTCTTAGAGGTAAAATTTACAAAAGTGTGAAACCATCCCATGACTGAGTCTCCCTGGATTTTTTAACCCTCAGATCTGTCTGCAGACCGTCTAGCAATTTATTGGTTGCAGTTTTCCTACTCCAGTGTTGGGTCTCACAGTGTTGGGTTTCTATTCTTGAGTCTTTATTGCAGTCAGCAGAGATTCCCTCTAATCTGTCCATCCCTGTAATCTGTTGGCAGTGGTTTTCCCTGTGTCCTCATCTCTCTTATGGATCCAATCATTGGTTTTTCAGTTTGTTCAGCTTTTTATTTGTTGTTAGGATTCAGTGGCAATTTCCAAGTTCCTTACATGCAGAATAGGAAACTAGAAGTAACAATCTCTATTTTTAAAAGTTTTTTGAGTAGATGAGGCATTTATAAAGCTTACAAGTCAAATGGTATAAGAGTTACATAATAAGAATTCCCCTCTGATAATGGAGTAGGTGTCTCCAATCCACCCTCCTGCTGAGAACAGCTGAAGAAGCAAGATAATATTTTTTTAAAAACTATCTTAGAAACATCAAAGAATTTGACAAATACTAAAGAATTGTTGGGAGACAAGGACAACCCAGAGAGTTAAGACAAGAGCTGCTTTAAGCTGTGTTTGCCTTGAGATAATGTACCTGGGTAAATAGCTATAGAGACAACCCAAACTCCTAGTTGCCTCATGGAGTCAGGAGAAGGGGACAAAAGTCAGAGCCAAGAGCTTATCAGAAGTTATCAGATGCTCTGGTTAAAGCAGTGCTCACTATGTCTTCAGGGTGGAATAAACCAGAAATAAACCAGCTCTGGCACCAAGTTTCAGCCTCCTTCCCTTCGTCTGGAGGATAGGGTATCTCAGGTCTTTGACTTGGATTAAGGTGGTCCTTGACAGGAGCAACAAGCAAAGATCCCTTGTAGAGGAGGGGAGCATTATTCTAGGAGTAAAACTATTCCTCAAAATAATTTTTACATGTAGTCTACCAGTGTTTGATAAAAAATAATCAGGTGTACAAGGAAACAAGTGAGTGGAAACTTACAAAAACAACAGACAATAGAAATAAACTATCTCAATAAGTTAGGGGGAAAATATGGTAAAATAACACAATAAGTGTAAAGGAGAGAAAGAATAATATCAGTTGTTGTGTAGTCACTAAGTCGTGACTGACTCTTTTGTGACTCCATGGACTGTGGCCTGCCAGGCTACTCTGTCCATGGGATTTCCCAGGCAAGAATACTGCCAATTCCTTCTCTGGGGGATCTTACCAACCCAGGGATCAAACTCACATCTCTTGCATAGGCAGGCAGGTTCTTTACCAATGAGCCACCAGGGAATCAGAGCAGGAATTAATAAAATAGAAAAAAAAAACTTGCAAAAGAGAAGAATTAAAAGCTTGAAAGTGGTTCTTTGGAAAGATTAATAAAGTTAGTAAACCTCTAGCTAGGCCAATTAACAGGAAAATAAAAAAAGCACACATAACAAATATTGTGAGTTAAAAAAGGCACATCATTACATATTCTGTAGACGTTAAAAAGGCTTCCAAGATGGCGCTAGTGGTAAAGAAGCAGCCTGCCAATACAGGAAATGTAAGAGACATAGGTTTGATCCCTGGATTGGGAAGATTCCTCTGGCATAGGAAATGCCAGCCCACTCCAATGTTCTTGCCTGAAGAATCCCATGGACAGAGGAGCATGATGGGGTCGCAGATGCAGACATGACTGAAGCGACTTAGCACATAGCACATATAATAAAGCATATATCAAATAAAATATCAAGCAATTCGGGTCATGCTAGTAATGTGAGATCACTTTAACAAAGTTTCTCAGCCTGGGCACTATTGCCACTTAGAGCTGGAGAAGTCTGTTGTGGGGAACCAACCTGTTCACTGTAGAATGTTTAGCAGCATCACTGACCTATAGTTACTATTACATACGAGCAGCAGCAGCACCCACCACCCACATTTCTGACAAGCAAAAATGGCTCCAGACATTGCCAAATGTGCCCTGTAAAGTTGCCCTTGGTTGAGAACTAGCATTACAGAATCAATCAATATAATTAATAATATTCACAATCATAAGCCAAACATAAGTTTGATAGATGCAGAAAAATATTTGTTAAAAGTAAACATCAGTTATGATTTTGAAAAAAACACTTAAATGAAGCAGGAAAGAGGCAGATACAGCACTGAAAAGGCACAGATCTCCTCCTATCTGTTTCTTTTAAACAAAAATAAACACTTTGGTTCAGGTACCTGGGAGGTTCAAGAGCTGATGTAACTTTAGTATGCAAAAGAGTTAGACACAACTTAGCGACTGAACAGCAGCAACAACAAATACATGCTAGATTCCACACCTCCAGCAATTCAGTAAGACACTGCCTTTCTACTCTTCTTTGTTCTATTGACTTCATTTTCAAGCAGGCTCTCTCCACAGTTTGGGGTGAATACCAGCAACTCCAAGCTTTAACCTTCTGTGGGTTGAGTCATCATTCACTATACAACAGTTCTAGCAAAGTCCTGGCCATGAGTCTCATTGAGCTGGGGTCAGGGGAGGGGAAAAGGCCTCTAATCCCAACAGGTGATTCCCTGGAGAATCTTTCTTTCACCAGAAGAGGAAATGCTGAACAAGTGAAACAATAGGTATCCAATATAGAGAATTTTCAGACTTCATCTCATGAATGACAACTGCCTAGTTTATATGGCCATGAGTTCAGGAACTGAATGGGTCTGACTCTGAGGTTCAGCTGAATGTTGCCCAGGGTTGTGGTTTTCATAACGTTTGACTATAACTGGAGAATCTGCTTCCAAGGTGGCTCCCTGATAGGATGGGTAAGCAAGCTTCTGATCTTTGTTGGTTGAAGATTTCAGTTCCTCACCATGTGAGCCTCTCCATAGGGTAGCTTGAGTCTCTTCTTGGGATGACAGCTGGTTTTCACTAAGCAAGTGACCCAAGATATCAAGGAAAGCGTCTTTCATGATTGGCTCTGGATATCATCTATCATCACTTCTATAATATCCAGCAGGTCACATATATCATCCTTTTCAATTTTGAAGGGACTACACAAGAGCATGAATACCAAGAGATGATGACCAATGAGAAAGGGCAAAAAATAATCAAATAAATAATAGAAGAAAATTCCAAAGATGAGAAAGAAACTCATGAGATTCTAGTTTAAAGGGCTCTTCAAATTTGTAACACATTGGATTAAAATAGACCCTCTTCAGTGCTTGTCATGAAATTTCCAACCACAACATCAAAGAGAAAATCTCACAAGATTCTGGAAAAAAAGAAAAAAATATGTCACATGTAAATATTTAGAAACAGAATGACTTCAAAATCCACAAACTCAAGTTTATTGGACAAATTATAATGATACCATGTTTTAAAATTCTACTAAAATATTTTAAACATAGAATTTTATATCCAAGACAAACCATCAATCAAGTTTTTGTGTAGAACAGAGACATTTTTAGATATCCAAGCTTAAAAAATTGTCTCCCACACACCCTTTCTCAGAAACTTTGGGAAAACAGAAGATCCAGGAAACAAGGGATTCAATACAAGGAAGAGGAGAAGGAAATCCCCAAAATGATGGAGAAAGGAATTCCAAGAACAACAGCTATGTGCCAAGTCCAGAGGGCAAAGAGAACTTCTGACTTGACCAGATCAGAAAACTTAGATTATTATTCCTTGAAAATATTAAGTCTATAGACCTCAAAATGTGTTTGAACACAGTAATAAGAGATTTACACAGCTGGGAGAGAGTTTGAAGTTGAGTTTATAAAAAAGTAATATAACAGGAAAATAAAAGAGGTATTAATTCCAGAGAAAACAAAATGCTATGTAAGGAAAGGTAAAGCAATCAAAGTTTACTATATGTCTCAACTGGAACTGGCATTTAAAAGTCACAGAGAATGTAAATACAGAATAGTGATCTAACCAAATTATGATGTAACTATACTGGGAGAAGAGAAGAATGAAAAGTGTGATGGGACAGGCCAGGGGTTATAAAACAAAAGCTAAATCCTCATCTTCCATAGTGGGAAATCAATAGGTAATACCTGGAACTAGAAAATCAAGAAACAGCAGTATTAGAAATGTGGGAGTAAATACCAAATGAATCAACTAAATTTGTTTGAGACCAGTTGCCCCTGGGGAGCAGCAATTTGTGGAAGGTATGGGGTATAGGTGCTAATTTTCATAATAAATTTTGTATAACTAGTGTAATCTTCCAAATATGTTCATGTAAATTTAGTCAAAATAAAACTAAATAGAAAGAATTCTGAGAAGATGGCAGAGTAGGGAGCACTGGGAATCTGTCTCCCCCCTGGACAATAATTGCACAGGCAGAATCTGCCTAATATAACTATTTTGGAACTCTGGAGTCTATTGAAGGCATGCAACTCCCAGGAAAGGTTGAACATTAAATTGCTGTTATCCCTAGGCTTGGAAGATCCCCTGTAGTAGGGTATGGCAACCCATGCCAGTACTCTTGCCTGGAGAATCCCATGGACAGAGGAGCCTGGTGGGCTATGGTCCATAGGGTCACAAAGAGTTGAACAGGACTGAAGTAACTTAGCACAGCATGCATAAATTGTTGCTAATTTCAGTCAAGTTCAACTCTTAAGGCTGGTGCAGTGACCTATCCCCCACCCTCAGCCCTAAGGCAGGCAGCAGACCACATATTCCAGGAGAGGCCTACATACAATTTGTGAGAACCAGAGTGAGAAAAAAAAGACCTTGTCCTCCAAGTATTACAGTTCTGTGTCCCATAGCTGGCTGCTGCTTCTGATCATAGAAGTGCAGATGAAGAGGCTGCCAATCATTGTTGCTGCATCGCCCCCATAAATTGCAAGTCCCTCTTCCTCCTATTGAAGTGACTTCCAAAAAGTTTAAAGGGCTGATATATTATTTTACCTCCCTTCCATTTTTCTCTTTTCCCCTTTTGTAAGCCAGAGATATTAAAGACTACTATATTAAAAAGCCACTTTGTAAATGGGGAAAGTTAGACAGTGACCACACATGCTCAGATGAAGGCTCAAAAGAGAACTGAAAGGACCTTAAACTTATACCTCAGGCAGATCCCTGGCACACAGGCAGCCTTCAATAGTTAAAAAAATAAACAATAATAATAGTAAACTGCAAACTCTAGGGAAGAAAGAGAATCTGATTTCCAGACTTATCACATTATTAGACTCAAATGTCCAATTTTCAGTAACAACAACAATGACAAAAGCACAAGGCATACAAAGAAACAGAAAAATATAGCCTGTTCAAAGAGAAAACATTAAATCAACAGACACCATACATGAAAAAGACTTGAAGGCAGATCTACTAGACAAAGACATTTTTTTTTAATTTTCTTTACTTTATTGTGTTGGCTTTGCCATACAATGACATAAAACCGCCATACATATGCTCCCCCTCCAGAACCCCACTCCTTCCTTCCTCCCGATTCCCTCCCCCTGGGACATCTCGGTGCACCAGCCCCGAGCATCAACCCTGGGCTGGCGATTGATTTCACATATGATAATTAACATGTTTCAATGTCATTCTCCCATATCATCCCACCCTTGCCCTCTTCCACAGAGTCCACGAGTCTGTTCTATACATCTGCGTTCCTTTTGCTGTCTCGCATGCAGGGTTCTTGTTACGATCTTTCTAAATTCCATATGTATGCGTTAGTATACTGTATTGTTGTTTTTCCTTCTGGCTTACTTCACTCTGGATAATGGGCTCCAGTTCCGTCCACCTGAGTAGAACTGATTCAAATGAATTTTTTTTTAATGCTGAGTAATATTTCATTGTGTATATGTACCACAGCTTTCTTATCCATTCGGCAGTTGATGGGCATCTAGGTTGCTTCCATGTCCTGGCTATTGTAAACAATGCGGCGATGAACATTGGGGTACACGTGTCTCTTTTAATTCTGGTTTCCTTGGTGTATATGCCCAGCAGTGGGATTGCTGGGTCATATGGCAGGTCTATTTGCAGTTTTTTAAGGAATCTCTACACTGCTTTCCAAAGTGGCTGTACTAGTTTGCATTCCCACCAACAGTGTAAGAGGGTTCCCTTTTCTCCACATCCTCTCCAGCATTTATTGCTTGTAGATTTTTGGATGGCAGCCATTCTGAGTGGTGTAAAGTGACACCTCATTGTGGTTTTGATTTGCATTTCTCTGATAATGAGTGATGTTGAGCATCTTTTCTTGTGTTTGTTAGCCATTTTTATGTCTTCTTTGGAGAAATGTCTGTTAAGTTCTTTGGCCCACTTTTTGATTGGGTCATTTATTTTTCTAGAATGGAGCTGCAGGAGTTGCTTGTATATTTTTGAGATTAATTGTTTGTCCGTTGCTTCATTGGCTATTATTTTCTCCCATTCTGAAGGCTATCTTTTCACCTTGCTTATAGTTTCCTTTGTTGTGCAGAAGCTTTTAATTTTAATTAGGTCCCATTTGTTTATTCGTGCTTTTATTTCCAATATTCTGGAAGGTGGGTCATAGAGGATCCCGCTTTGGTTTATGTCGGAGAGTGTTTTGCCTATGTTATCCTCTAGGAGTTTCATAGTTTCTGGTCTTATGCTTAGATCTTTGATCCATTTTGAGTTTATCTTTGTGTATGGTGTTAGAAAGTGTTCTAGTTTCATTCTTTTACAAGTGGCTGTCCAGTTTTCCCAGCACCACTTGTTAAAGAGATTGTCTTTTCTCCATTGTATATTCTTGCCTCCTTTGTCAAAGATAAGGTGTCCATAGATGTGTGGATTTATCTCTGGGCTTTCTATTCTGTTCCATTGATCTATATTTCTGTCTTTGTGCCAGTACCATACTGTCTTAATGACTGTGGATTTGTAGTATAGCCTAAAGTCAGGTAGGTTGATTCCTCCAGTTCCATTCTTCTTTCTCAACATTGCTTTGGCTATACGAGGTTTTTTGTATCTCCATACAAATTGTGAAATTATTTGTTCTAATTCTCTGAAAAAGACCTCTGGTAGCTTGATAGGAATTGCACTGAATCTATAGATTGCTTTGGGTAGTATACTCATTTTCACTATATTGATTCTTCCAATCCACGAACACGGTATATTTCTCCATCTATTACAGGCCAATATCACTGATGAACATAGATGCAAAAATCCTTAACAAAATTCTAGCAAATAGAATCCAACAACACATCAAAAAGATCATACATCATGATCAAGTAGGCTTTATCCCAGGGATGCAAGGATTCTTCAATATTCGCGAATCAATCAATGTAATACACCACATCAACAAATTGAAAAATAAAAACCACATGATTATCTCAATAGATGCAGAGAAAGCCTTTGACAAAATTCAACATCCATTTATGATAAAAAAAAAAACCCTCCAAAAAGCAGGAATAGAAGGAACCTACCTCAACATAATAAAAGCTATATATGACAAACCCACAGCAAACATTATCCTCAATGGTGAAAAACTGAAAGCATTTTCCCTGAAGTCAAGAACAAGACAAGGGTGCCCACTCTCACCACTACTATTCAACATAGTTTTGGAAGTCTTGGCTACAGCAATCAGAGCAGATAAAGAAATAAAAGGGATCCAGATTGGAAAACAAGAAGTAAAACTCTCTCTGTTTGCAGATGACATGATACTCTACATAGAAAACCCTAAAGACTCTACCAGAAAATTACTAGAGCTAATCAGTGAATATAGTAAAGTTTCAGGATACAAAATCAACACACAGAAATCCCTGGCAATCCTATACACTAACAATGAGAAAACAGAAAGAGAAATTAAGGAAACAATTCCATTCACCATTGAAACAAAAAGAATAAAATACTTAGGAGTATTTCTACCTAAAGAAACAAAAGACTTGTATATAGAAAACTATAAAACACTGATGCAAGAAATCAAAGAGGACACAAATAGACAAAGACTTTAAAACAACCAACTTAAAGATAGTTAAGGAACTGAAGGAATATTTGAAGAAAGTCAAGAAAACAATGTATGAGCAAAATGGAAATATCAGTAAAGAGAGAGAAAACCTAAAAAGGGTTTCTTTAAAATTTGGACTTAGTTGCTTGTCTTGAGATGGAGCTTTAAACTAATCTTAGGGCACAAAAGGTTTAAGACGCTGTTATTGGGGCATAGGATTAGATTCACCTCTGGATATAAGGGCCTTAAAGTAAGAGAAGTCTTGGAAGACTAGTCCTGAGGCACTTGTGCCTGGGTCCCTACCCTTAAAGCTGTTGCAAAAGGTTCCAGGGGATGGGATGCAGTGCATGAAGTTACAGAAGCCACCATAGGTGCATTCCTCCATCTGCCGACAGCATGACTCCCTGAAGTCAGTGACAGGAGACAGCTGACATGCCCAGTCTATCCATTGACTATCCATTGGTTATTGAATTCAGTACTGCCCAAGTTCCATCTGTCTTGTGCCAGAATTTGACATAGATATTTCTTCCAAGATGGTCCCTCAGATTGTCAGTAAACTTCCTTAGCCTTTGTTTATCTAGGAGTGTCTGGATTTCTCCTTCACTTTTGAAGGTCAGTTTCGTTGGATATAGGAGTCTTGATTGACAGGATGGGTGGAAACACCCTTGATATTCAAAGAGATATGTAAATATAAAAGGGAGGAAAGATAAAACCAAGAAAGGAAAACAAAGAGTATGAATAGACTATGCAGAAAAAAGAGATGTAACCCTCAACAGATACATGAAGAAATGGTCTATCCCATCCATAATTTAAATAAATACAAATTAAAGCAATGCCATGCTGATTTTTGCAGCATATTAGTACAGAGCTTTGAAAAATGTACTAATCATTGGTGAAGGTGGGGGCAGATTAGCAGTAGGTGGGAAGGCAAATTGGGGCAGACTTTGTTGAGGCCAACTTGGAAATATCTATAAAAATGTACAATGCACCCACTCCTTGAGCATCTCCTCTCCTAAGAGATTATTCTTCACATACGGACATAAGTACACATTCTATATTCAGAAGTCTTCATTGGAAATCATGCAGATGTCTCTCAGAACAGGACTAGTATGACAAATAATGATACATCCTTCTCGTGGTGTCTTAGTCTATTTGAGCTGCCTAAGAGAATACCATAGACTGGGTGGCTTATGAGAAACAAATTTATTTTAACAAGTTTGAAGACTGAGCAGTCCAAAATAAAGGCACTGGCAGATTTGGAGTCTGGTGAGAGCCTGCTTCCTGGTTCCTATACAGCTGTCTTCTCTCTGGGTCTTCACATAGTGGAAGGGACAAGGGACCTCTCTGGGGGTCTCTTTCATAAAGACACTTGTCCCATTCAAGTTTCCACCCTCATTACCTGATCACGTCACAAAAGCCCCACATCCAAATATCATCACACTGGAGATTAGGTCTCAACATGTGAATTTTTGGAGGGTCATAAACGTTAAGTCTATATAAGCACATGCAATACTCTGCACCATTAAAAAGAGAGACTGCTCTGTGTGTGTTCATACCAAAGAGGGCAGGATACCTTAATATAACAAAAGTTTCTAAGATTATTTATAATGTGAATCTATTGTATGACAAATGGAGAGAAGTGATGTTTGTCATGATCTGGCACCTACTTGATAGTCATTAGAAAGTACTTAGCTACTTTCTCTAATGTAAACTATCAAATTAAACAATGATTGTGATTCAAAACAAAACACAAAATTTGTTTGATAATGAGGCTCAATGGCCTGCAGAGGTCATGTCTAATCTTGACTTTACATTTTTCTGTGATTTACAACAGCTTTGTTGTTCTTATTCATCAACTTATTAATGATTAAATAGGATATACTTGAACTTAAAAAAATTAATTCCTGTAACCTTTTCATGTGTTTTTAGATGATATGCATGTTGTACCTATTAGGCTTTTTTTTTTATAAGCTTTCTTTTTAAAAAGTATATAATCCTTAACAACAACAATTTAAAAAGCCCTAGAAATTAATATCCCCCATTTCTTTCCCCAGCTGGCCTGGATTTCCCTGACCCAATAAGACCTCAGCAGATTTATCCTGGACTATAATTCAGGAGACCTGGGTGCCAGTCCTGGCTCAGCTCCTCACTAGTTGGATGACCTTGAGTAAATACTTTTGACTTTCTTAGTTCTTCTCCTCAGCAGTCACATGGGGCACAGTACCTTTCCTATCTACCACACAGGATTATTTTAAGGAGAAAATGAAGTAATCAGTATATAACTTATAATCTGTAAAGGCTACAAAAGTGAAAGGGCTTTTATTTTGATAATGAGAAGGATCCTTTTAGAAATTAAGTATTTCTGTTCTCTGGTTTTCTCAGAGAGGAGGCAAGCCTGGGTATTTATTCAATAAACCTTGAACGCCTTTCTGGACTGGGTGACATGCCAGGGGCTGGGTCCAAAGTCGAATGTGATGCAATTCTTGCTCTCAAAGAATTCAGAGTTTGGTAGAGGATGCAGCTAATAATTGCAATAAAATGTGAGAAATGCAATAGAATGGTTGTAGATGAGGAGTGATGGTACAGCTATCTCTGATTGGGAAGGCATCACTGAAAAAGTGATATTCGGTTTGAATCTAAACATGTGTCTGTGCTAAGTCGCTTCAGTCATGTCCAACTCTTTGCCATCCTATGGACTGTAGCCCACCAAGCTCTTCTGTCCATTGGATTCTCCAGATAAGAATACTGGAATGGGTTGCTGTACCCTCCTCCAGGGGATCTTCCTGACCCGGGGATCAAAGCCACATCTCTTACATCTCCTGCATTGGCAGGTGGGTTCTTTACCACTGGCACCACCTGGGAAGCCCCAGTGAACACAAGTCTGTCAATTGAACAATTGACCTGTTGCCTGGTTGAACCCAGACAATGACCAACCTTGGACCAATTTCTCGCCAATCTTTACCAAATTTTACCTGTACTGTTATAGTACACATTTCTGCCACATTAGGTACATTGAATATCTCACAGCTTACAGAATTCTGAAATGCTTTGGGTATAAAACCAGAGATTATGTGTATGCTCAAAATAGTCATACAATTATTAATGAATTCAATATTCTGTTTATACTAGTTATGGTTTGTTGCTCTTTTTGGATAACACAGTTAATTTGCCAGTCAATATTGATTATCACTACCAAGTTGATACTTTATGATTATTTGCATTCTCCCCACAGCCTACCCCACCCCCCAACAAATCAGAAACTTGCTCTTACCTGCCCATCCTATTGGAAAATATCTGTGAAAAGATACTAACCATGGGTTAGGTGTGTTTCCCTCACAGGAACACATGCACTGGGGTTCCAGAGGGTGGTATGAGAACCTACACACAAAGGAATCACAACAATGTTTTAGCTTCAGAGCTTACATTCGGGGAAGTACTGAAGGACTTCTTACTGGCCACCCAGTCATGAAGATCATTACAAAGTATTTTTCCTCATTGTCGTAACAGCCCTGTTTCCTCTCTTATTATCGATGAGAGAATGGAATCACCTGGCTAGTTAGTGGCAGAATCAAATTCAAACTCCAGGCTATGATCTTGTACATCCATTCACAGCTCAGTTTTCATAGTAATGCTGGGAAGTGGGCAAGAAGGACTATTATCCCTAGTTAGGATGGGAAATTGGGACTTGGAAAACTTTGCCAGGTACCCCACAGCTAGACTTGCAGGCTCTGGCTCGGTTAGGGTCTATTACCTGGAGATCAGGGTCAAAGCCCTCACTGACAGCAGAGGAATTTCTTTGAGGTAGGGCTCTCTCCCTGGCATTCTCAAATCTCATCTCGGGAAGCAGCTGCCCACTGGGCCTCGGTGTCAGGTCTGCCCTGGCTGGGCCGGGGACCCTGGCTGTTTTGGAAAGTTCTTGGGAAGGAGATATCTCTCCCTGTCTGAGTGTCTGAAGGTGGGCTGGGTGCTGTTTAGCAGAGTCTTTCCCAGGTTAACATTCTTCTAGCCTTTGTTCATGAAATGACAGGGACATTGGAGAAGAGTGTGTGCTCTTGGCCTGAGATGTACCTGGGGTGATAGAGAATAACTTCCTCTGTAATGGGCTGCTTGGGTTCACTGAGAATGGATCCTCTGTGTGGTTGCAGAGAGGAGTAACTGAGGAGCTGTAACAGTTCTTAGCCAGGATGATGTTGCATCTGAATACACATCACCTCATGACCGCCTTCAATGTGCTCCTCAGACCCACTGATTCTTTCCTTCCTCTCTCCAGCTGTCTTTCTTCATCTCTGCCTCTTTCCTTCTGTCTCTGTATATCTGTCTGTCCTGGCTTTCTCTTCTCCTTCCCTCCCCACTTACCCCACACCAATCTTCTCCCTTCCCTTCCCCTGCCTTCTTATTTTTCTATCATCAACCCTTTTACCTTGTCTCCTGCTTTGCCTGCCTCATGCAGACCTACACACCTTCAGGATTCCTTGTTCTCCCTGAGGAGGTTCTTTAATCACTTCTGTTAAAAAGTAGGTGAGTTGCACTCTTCAGACATTAAGGAAGAAAAAAGAAAAACAGTCATCTTAATTTAACCTTTTTTTCGGCCCACTGGCCTGTGGCTGAAGCAAAAATAGGTCTCCCCGCTTCTGGCACATACACACCACCCAGCCCAAGCTGTAAGCCAGCCCAGTTGGCAGATACACTGCGGGGGCCAGAATCCTGTTACCCAACTAAGGGCGGGTGCCAGAACGCCAAGCCCAGTCAGGCCTCCTAGCCAAGGCCGTGCATCCGTCTAAGGCATGAGGGGGGTTGGGGGCACCAGGGTTCTTGCCCATCTGGCCCTCAGGTTGTGGCGGGTGCTGGTCAGCTGCCTCCTGCCCTTCCTCGGGGGCTGCAGGAGGGGTTCGGCTGGAACCCAGCTCTGCCTGAGTTTGTCACCACGCTGGGTGATACCTCACAGCCGGGGCCAAGCTGTCCAGTTAGTGCCCAGTCTAGCACTGTTAAATTTATTGGACTAACATTTGAATGAGGATTTAGAGTTACATAATGTTCTTACCTCATAACGACCTAGTAGAGGAGGTTTTATTGAGTCTTTATAATGACCAAACTGAGGCTCATAGAGGTGAAGTTATTCAGTTAAGGATGTGGCCAGTACTTGGTACTCTGGAATTTCTTACCCCAGTGTCCCCAGAACAGGTCCTAGAGCCTAAACTAGCAACTTTCCCAGGCTCTTCTCCTTGGGTGCACTATCCCAGGGGTGGATACAATCTCTAGTCTCAAGGCTGGTCACAGGGCAGAAGTTTGCTGGTGGTGGTGGACTGTGGACACGTAGGCCAGAGTGTGCCCACACAGGTGTGAGGTCCTCTGCAATGCAAGGCATTGCTAGGAGTGGGAAAGGGTGAGAGTGGACTGAGGGCCCGGGCCTGGGGCCTCATCTGCCAGAATCACCACCTCCATTCGGGCCTCAACTCCCAGGTGTCTGAAAGTTGTCAGTTTGAACCTGGTCTTCCAGATCACTGTGAATGTGCACGTGTGGGCTTAGGAGGATGAAATGGACTTCACTTAATAGTGTGCCGACTCAATTTATGCCTGAAATATTGAGATTCACACTAACTAGGCTGACACTAGACTTAGAGGCCCTGGGGCCCATAAATGTTGGAGCTGAGTCTGGTGAGCACATTTTAATATGTGTTTATTGCTTTCTGGGATGTCCTCCTGTGTGAAGTTCCTGTTCAAGCCTGTTGCTCACTTTTTTATGGGGTCCTCTCAATCACATTTGGATGTCTTGGTGGCTCTACCCTTCAGGAAATTCCTTATCTAGACCCAAAAGGAAGGGCAGAGGTCTAGACAGCATCACTCAGCTTATGGCTGCATCTCATCCCACCCAAGAGGCTGGTCATGCTTTGTAGTTGAAAAGATGCTTGTCACACCTGCCAGTTTTCAGTGTCCTGACCTGAATCTCCACCCTGAGCTCGCCTGAATGTCATAGAAGCTCCTTCAGCTTTACCCAGTCTCTCTCCCAAACCCGTTCCTCCCCATGTTTCTATACCCAGGGGTCTTTGACTGTATTTTCTCGCCCCCAAACCCCATCTCCCTATCACCAAATCAGATCAGTTTCACCTCTGTAAGGTCTCTGAAGACCATTCATGGTGCTCTATCCCACAGCCACCACCCAGTTCTTGTTTCAGGCCCTCTCTCCTGGATCCAGAGGGAGCCTCCCAACCTCCATTCCCTCCTCCAACCGTGCCCTGTTCTAACTGCTTCCTAAACAGCTCAAAATATATTCCATGTGCCCCACTGCCTGTAAACTGGAACTCCAGCTTCTCAGCCTGCCCTCCAAGGGGCTTGATTCCTCATGGAGTTAGTGCACAGAGCAGGTGGTCTCCTCAGCAGGTGTGGGGAGGCAGGTGAGGATGGCAATGGCCTCAACCGTGTGGCTAGACCTGGAAAAAGTCAGGAAGAGCCTCCAAGAAAGACCAGCGTGGATAGCAGTCAGGGCTTAGAAGCTGGAATACAGTCTAGGGACTCAGAACTTGGGCCACCGCGTTCAGCTCTTGCACTCAGCTTGCCACAGAAGGACGTGTACGCTTTCTCTTCCCTCTCTGCTCTTTTCCTTTTTCTCTCAACACAAACTAATAATCTTGCTTTTTCTTTCTCTGCTTTAACATCCACCACCACCTGGCACAGGGCAAGGATCTCTTGACCCAATCAGTCCCAGTATTCTTTGGGCAGAGAGTTCTTGCCAGACCATCGTGTGGACAGGACTTGGAGCAGGTACCTGGCCTGATCCAATTAACTGAGAGCAGGGAGATGGGGGTCCCAAGGTGAACTGTTCTCCTCATTGTGGGGTGGACCGGTAGGCTTTCTGAGGTCTGGCCTGCCCCATTCATCAGTCAGACCCAGACCTACCATCTTCAGAGGTTCAGATATCTGAGATCTCATGGTGCCTTTCCAACCTTTCTCATCTTTGCTCGCTCTGGTGCCCTCACTAAGTACACTCAGCTTTCATGACTCCAGTTCTTGCTACTCAGCCCTACCTTCCCATCTCTGCTTTCTTTAAACCCCTTGGGCCCAAATGGACACCCTATAGTGGGCCTCTGTTGCTAGTCGCTTATAACATCTTGACTTCCTTCTTTCTTTTATTATTGTGAGTTGTTACCTGCCTGTCTCCTTAGTTTGGTTATAAACACCTTGAAAATGAAGATTCTATTATCCATCTTTGTGTATAGTCCAAGTACTTATAGTAAGCTTCCAGTTAAAAACTTTGTTGGATAAATAAATGAATAAACAGTCTGGATAAGCCAGCATAGTAGATGATCCCCCAATTTTTTTCCCCATGATGCATCTCACAAATTTTTTGAAATATGGAGAACCAGAGGGCTTAAAATCCTGAGGGCTCAACCCCTACCGCACCCCTGCCTGCAGCATTTAACCCTACCCCAGCTCCTCCTTAGCCAGACCCAGAGTCCTTCCCTCTGTCCACACAGTGGGCAGGCTGTGGTGAGGGCAGCATGGGCCGCCCAGGAGCCTGTGTGGTCACGGGCCCTGCGTGGAGGGCCTGCCAGGGCAGCCCGGGATGTGGCTAGACGGCTACTGGGCCCGGGCTGGCTGGGAGGCGTGGACAGCACCAGCGTGCTCTCCCTCACGTCCTTGAAGCTTCCCCCATCCTCTGACTCAGCTCCAGCATCTCAATTCGTGGATGAATGCCCTGGTCCTAGACAGAGAGCCGATTCAGCCCAGCAGGTTTCTGGAGGGCTCCCAGGAGGGGGAAGCCCAGAAAATGGCTGGGGGTCAGTGAAGTTAGAGTGATGGCCAGTTCACTCCAGCTGCAGCTCAGGGCGCATTCTTTTCTGCCCCACTCTCACCCCACATTCTTCTGGTGCCCTCATAGGTGCCCAGCTCTGCAGGACAAACAGGAGCCTGGAGCAGACCTTTTGAGGCTAGCTTCCAGCGTCCAGCACTCCCCTGCCCATCACTGTCCCCAAATCTGGTTTGGGTATGTCTGTGAAGGTGCCTGTGTGTGCTTTCTGCCCCCGATGCAGGTGACATCTGTGCTTGGGCAGGAGTCGGTCCGCCCTCCCCCTAGGCTGCCACACAGGGAGCTGCACAGCAAATTGGGCACTGTATCAAAACTCAATATCATCTGATAAATTGACATGCATTAAGATGCATATTTGACAATTTGGGTACGACTACCATCCAAATTGTGCAATATTCCCATCTCTTTCAAACCACTTTCTGATTTCTGTTACCATAAATAAGTTTGTAGTTTTAATTCCTTTTAAATCTGCAGCAGAGGAGATCTCACCTGACTCTCTGTTGTGTGAATGTATAAACTGCTAAGCAGCACCCAGTTATAAGGCTAAGGGGCCCTGGGTTCCTCCCACCCTCCTTCCAGGCATTCCCCACGCCACACCTGCCCCGGGCACTAGATGACAGGATGGCAGGATCAAGAAACAGTGCAGGGAAAGAAAACAGGACTTGGAACCAGAGGATCTGGGCAAAGGCCCTGGGTTCTTGCGATGTGGTCGGGGCAGGCAATCACTCTTTTGGAGTCTTGGAATCTTTAGCTATACAATGAGGATAGTAAAGGTCACCCCCCGCCCCACTCCGACATCCCCAGGGCTTCTGGGAGGACTGAAGCCAATATTGTAGTCAACTTTATAGATAGAGGCAAGGCATCCATCAAATAGTTGCCTGACCCAATAACTAATGTGCACTGAACTCTCTTGAGTGCCAGACACCATGGTAACATCTTCCTTTAACCCTCAAGCAGGGGTGAGTACTACTTTTTATCCCCATTCTACAAACAGGAAAACTGGGGCTCAGAGGAGTTCAAAGACCAGCTCCAAGCCTATAGTGAGAACAAGATGGAGTTACATTTGCCTGTCGGCAGCTGCTGCAGGCACTTGATCCTCTCTACCAGTCTTCCTCCCAAATAAACCCATTAACTGACAAAAAATGAGCTATAGCTGACAGTAGTTTGTCAACAAAGATGGGCAATGCAAATGCTACCCATTATCATTCCTACCAACAGGTTTAGAGAGCCGGAGAATCAGGTGGCAGTCCACCGGCCTCACTCCACCCACACCCCAGCCTGGTTGGTCTGTCCTCATAAATTTCAGAATCTTGACTCCTGCCCACAGATTATTGCATTTCTGCTTCAGAGACAGAAAGTCCTTCTTCACGTCTAACTTCAGTCTTGGCTGCTGTAGCATAGCCAGCATCAAGTTCAGCTGACCTTATGCAAACAATGTGATTTCTGCCTTGTAGGGCACCCCAAAGTGCTAAGGCCTGAGGTGGACAGGGCCACAGTTTCCTCCAGTCCTAAGCATGCGAGTCCTAGGGCTTTTGTGGGGATGAAGGTATGAAAAGGAAGGATAGAGGGATCTAGGGGTTTTCTGAGCTGCATCCTCTTCTGCTCTTCTCAGCTCCCGCAGAGGTCCCTGTGTCTGGCTCCTTCTTTTGGGAATCCTTGGCTTTGCCCTGTACCCTTGTGGCGTTTCTGTAAGGCTTGTCAAAGGAGGAGTTTGGGAGACAGGAGAGCAGAGGGTCCGGTGGAGTCCTTTGGGAGAAAGGACTTGCACTCGAGAGTTTAGTTCAGGGATACAGGCCTGCTGGTTCACTGCTTGACCTTCGTTGGGCTGAGGCCTGTCTTCTCTGCAGCCAGGGGAGATAATATTACTGCCTCCCAGGGCTTCTCTGAGGCTCAGATGATACCAAGACGCGGAAAGGACTTGGCAAAGCAGAAGCTGAAGTTCAGCCCAAGGGATTGTTTGAGGCACACTATGTTGTAGGGAAGGGCCTGGACTCACTCAAGGGAGCTCAAAGCCAAGAGCCTGGCTTGCAGACTGCCTCGTAAGCTTCTCGTGGACCCCTCCTCTGAGACAGGACAGTCAACCTGCCCCTTTTCCCGCACCCACCAAACCAGAGGACCCCAGGCTATGCTGTGTATGGACCTCTGTGGGTGCCCATGAGTGCCTGTTTGCACTCTGGGGTGAGGCAGAGGCCTCCCTGTGATGGCAGGGAGGTTCTGTGTGATAGCCTGGACTTCTGGAAGTCTCCGTATGTGTGTCCCTCCATGTGGGCTCGTGTGGATCTGTGTCTGTGTATATGTCCATGTCACAAGGCATCTATTTCTTAGAGAGTCGTCTAGGATTTACTGTGCCGGTTGTTACATGGAAATGGGGTCCCTTGGTCTCTAGGCATCTGAAGACACAAGGGTTATGTTGTGTATTGGGCGTATGGTGTCCATTGGGCCCCAAAGCCACCCATGGCTCCCTGTTCCTCAATGCAAATGTTAGCCTGGTGTTCAAGATCCTCCATGCCTGGCACACAGAAGCCTCTCTGGAAAAACTGTCCACTCTTAATGGGCACAGATGTGAGAAACTGATCTGGGGCTTGTCTCTTCCCCTCTGGGCCTCATTCTCACAAATGTAAAGCAAGTCATCTTCACACTCTAAAGCATGACACACATGCAAGAGACTATTTCCTGTGACTCCCTGGATTTGGGGAGCATAGCCCGCTCTGGGCCTCTCCTTTTGCTGTCCCCAAATTTCCACTTTTTGGCTGCCCCCCTATTCTCTGAATAATCAAGTTTGCCCATGCTTCCTCACTCAACACCCCTCTGCTTGTAGTTCTCCTTCTCTGTTCCTGCTTCTATGAGGATCCTTGTTTGTAAGTCTGTGTGTTGTGTGCCCCGTGTGTGCACTTGGTTTGCCCTCCTAATGTACCTTTAATTCATTCAACAAGTATTATTGAACACCTACTACCTGCCAGGCATCACGCTGGGTCCTGGGGATTCAGCCATGAACAAGGCAGACGCAGGACCATCACTAGCCCATTGGGCCTCTTGTGCAAATAAGGAAAAGCTATCCCCAGCAGTTGATGCAATCTGAGGAATATGTGACTTGCTGAAAAAAATGATGTCTGTACACAAAGAAAAAGGAGCCTTTTCTTCCAGGTGGACACAGCCCCAAACTAAGGTCCTCAGCTTGGGAAGTGGAGGTAGGGGCTGGACTTCAGGCTCACACTCCTCCCTTGGCTAAGCCAGCCACCCTTATGCATTGACTAAAACATACCTCTCAAGACAGCAGCCCAGGAAGCCCTTCCTACCCTTGAAGGTAGTGCTGAAACTCCAGAGATGTGTGTGCATCTCTGCACTGCTCAGGTGCACATGTGACACCAACGTGGCCGTCTGCAGCCTTGTGGACCTCTCTAGAGGTCTGGGAGGGAGGGATATGTATGTGGAGTATCAGCCTGGGTTCATGTGTACCCACAACACCCACACTCCTGACAGCTATTTCCTCACCATCCTGCGAGTCCCTCTGGGTTGCTTTATCTGCTAACCTGATTGTTCACCTTCCCAACTGGACCCTATGCTCTGTTAAGTCTTTCCATAGCAGTACAGGTTGGAGTTGAGCCTCAAGAGTGAGCGAGCTAATATTGGGCCCAGCCTTCCTCGTAATCTGCTTTTCTCTTCTCTGGAAGGAAGAACTGGGCCCCTTTGGCATCAACATGGACCAGGGGAGTGGGTACAGCTGTTACATGGAAGGTCTAGGCTCCCTCTGCCTGGGAGTCTCTGGGGGACCCCAGCAGGATCCTTAACCCCTCCTGAAGACTTACCCATATGGAACACAATGGACTTGTCTGTTCTTTGCTAGATGAGTCCTGCCTCCGCACTTTTGCTCAGACCACTCTTGTGCTTGCTATAAATAGCAGCAGCTGTGACCCGCTCTGGGGCTCTCACCTGGCACCACCATAGTGGACGTGTGAATTGCACTCATGTGGACCTTGGTATTTAGGTACTTTATCATGATACATACTTATCTCACTGAAGCCTCACAATGGTGTGATGAAGCAGGCATTAGTAACATCCCAGCTTTTAATATAAGGAAATCAAGGTTCAGAAATGAACTAACCCAAGGTCACACCGCCTCACCAGCTGACTGACCATCAGATTGGACCCTCAGACTCCCATGTTCATAACCTCAGGTCAGCCTCTGACCTCTGCAGCCCACTGTTAGTCCTCCCTACTCTGAGCTCCTGGTGTCCTAGTGGCACACTGGCCATATGAACTTATACCCTCAGCTGTTGTTTTTAAAATATATGCCTTTTTTTTTTTTTAAGCATTGCACCTACCTCCCTGACTAGATTGCATGTTTCTGAGGACACGGACTGTATCCTTTTATCCCTATGTTTCTCCAACTCCTCATGCCTACAAGACGCTGTTGATGGTGGTCATGATGATAATGATGATGGTGAGTGATCCTTCCAGCCTGTCTCCTGGACCGGAGCCTCTCCCTCACTCAGGGTCATAGTGACGATTTTGTGATTTCCTCCTTTGTGTGACCTGGAAAAACTTGTGTCCCTCGTAGCAGAGTTTCTTGGTTTGAAAGACGCTCTAGGCATTTGGTATCTCTGGCCTGGGTATCTCAAAGGGCAACTACAGCCCTGGGGACAGTGGCAGAGACAGCATCTTGCTCCCTCCCCTGGGAGCCTGCATTCTGGCTAGTCCCCCACCATTGACACCCCTTCTCCCGAACCCCAGGGGCTCTGCAGGCTTGGGTGGGGAGGAAGTAGGAAGGAAGAGGGCCTCCTTTCCTCCTCCACCCCTCTGCCTCTGCAGCTCTGATGCAAAACTATGTGGTCCTTCCAGTAGGTTCAGAAATCCCATCCCCACAGAGGCATGGACTAAGTGGAGCTGATCCCCTGCAGGCAGCCTAGCCAGATGGTCTGGACGTGGCGACTGCCTTAGAGGTGGCTGTTGATGTCTCAGCTCACGTGAAATCAGAGTCCTGCCTTCTGAGCAGACCAAGGGTGGGGGCTGTGTGGCTGTGTTATCCAATGACCAACAACACAAGAGGTACCTGCCACTGGAGGGGAAACCTCTGAAATGCATTTCCAGGTCCGCGGATAGAGAGGCAACACATACCCGTTCAGCTCACACAAAAAAGGGGTAATATGTTCAGAAAGCAGTGCTGGACACCACTGGTGCTGTATTGCGTTCAGGAGGGAAGAGGGGGTCTGGGAAGGCAGTGTGGTGAGAGGAGAGGGATGGAAGTTTAGGAGGAAGCTGGCAGGCTGTCCTTGGTGGGAGGGGCAGCCCGGTCAGTGGGATGACGCTGCACGTACTAATCTATGACTGGTGGGCTCCGCTGCCCCCAGCAACGTAGAGAGGACGCCAGTGCCCGGAATTAACTCCAGTACCGATACTGCCGTTTTCTCAGTGTGCAAACTTGGGATAGTTACTAACTTCTCTGAGGCTCTGTTTCCTTATCTGTAAGACAGCGATGAAAACTCTAACCTTTGAAGGTTGTTGACTTCTTGTTTAGTAATTCTTTGGACTGAGACAGTGTTCTCAAGCGGATGTCTAGTCTTTCTCTAATTTGAATGAGGTGGAGAACAGTACTGTTTGGATTCCCTGACTTCTGTCAAAAAATATTTCTTTACTTGGGCTCCACTCAGTGTGGGATGTGCTGAAGGAAGCAGGGCCTTCAGAATGGTCAGGCCTACCTAGGTAGGCCCTGGGAAGATGAGATTGTGCCTTGGCCATGTGGACTAACTGCATGGCCCAGATAGCAGGGTCTGCAGCATCTTGTCACAGGGGCACCATCAAGGTCTAGATTAGCCAGGAGATACTTGATGTAGAAGTTGGCACTTGAATGGAAGTTTTGATTGGTTAAGATTCCAATCATGTTTCCTATAGGTGATTTTTCTGCTTATCTTTTGATTGTTATGTTAGTATATTAGCTATCTATTGTTCAGCAAGCAATGCCAAACGTAGTGGCTTGAATTCTACAGTGGTTTAGATGGGTCATTCTGGCTCTGCATTCTCATGAAATTGACATGCACTGTGCTCTGATCTGAAGGTTTGATTGGGCTGGAGGATCCACTTCCAAGTTCACTGCCATGACTACTAGCCTGAGGCCTCAGTTCCTTACTATATGTGCCTCTGAGCGTCCTCATGATGTGGTGGCCGGCTTCCCACAAAGAGAGAGGTCCAAGGAGGAGACAGCAAGGAGGAAACCACACTGCCATTGGTCTCTGACATTACACACCTTCATGTCCACTGTTCCTGTTCATCAGAAGCCAATCTCTAGGTGCAGCCAGCACTTAAGGGAAAGGGAGGAATATCAAAGGGAAGGGAGGGATAGCAAAGAATTTGTGACAATACTTTTTAAATCTACCACAATTATGGGCATTTTTCATTTCTTTGGTTTTATCTTTTTAAAATTAATGTATTTATTTTAATTGGAGCATAATTACTTTACAATATTGCGATGGGTTTTGCCATACATCAGCCATAGGCATACTTTTGTCCCCTTTGTCCTGTACTCTCCTCCCATCTCCCTCCCCACTCCATCTCTCCAGGTTGTCACAGAGCACTGGCTTTGGGTGCTCTACATCTTACGTCAAACTCTCAATGGCTATCTGTTTTAATATGGTAATGTATATGTTTCAGTGCTATTCTCTCAAATCATCATCTCACCTTCTCCTTCTTCCACTGAGTCCAAAAGTCTGTTCTTTTAAATATTCAGTTCCATGGATTTTGTATAGTCACAAAGTTGTGCAACTATCACCACTATCTAATTCCAGAACATTCCATTGCCAAATAAAGAAATCCTATATGCGTCAGCAATCATCCTCATCCCTCCCCAACCCCCCAGGTCCCTAGCGAGCACTGATCTACTTCTGTCTCCATGAATTTACATCTAATGATATGGTTTGCTTCCAAAAAATAACCTTCCTTTCCTTCCCCCCACATTAGGTAATCGTCCTAACAAATAACCTTTCTTTCCTTACCCCCACAGTAAATAATAGTCCTGAATCCTACACTCTTCATTCCTTTGTAGTCTTTTATAAGAGTCTTACTGTATCTATTTAATTCCTAAAATGGCATTTTTTAAAAAAATCATAACTTTATGAAAAGTCATCCTGCATGTAATAGAGGAACTTACTTCTTTTATTTGATATCATATTGCTGACTTTTATTCATATCGTTGTCTGTCACTGCAGTTTCTTTATTTTAACCCCTATGTGAAAATATACTACAATATAATCTTCTCTGAGTAGATGGACATTTGGGTTGTTTCCAACTTTTTGCTATTGTGAATAGGGCTGCTATGAATACTCTTGCACATGTTTCCTGAGTACATGTTGAGTGAGTGAAAATCTAGGGCATAGGTTATGTCAGTTTTCAACCTGAGGAAATAATGCAAGACTATTTTCAAACATGGGTTCACCAATATGTTGCCAGTTGATTAGGGGCAAAATGGAGTTACATTATAGTCTTGAGTTGTGCTTTCCCAATCACCAGTGATGCTGGGCATCTCTTCATGTGTTTATTGGCCGTTTATACTTCTTTTCTACAAAATCTCTGTTCATGTGTTTTATCCAACTTTCTTTGAGGTTTACTGGGTCCATCATCTTATTTTAAATGGTTGTGTTGTGTATATATATATATATATATGTATATATATATATATTCTTAATATACTACTAATGCTTATCAGTTATGTATACGGCAAATACCTTCTCTCAATTTACAACTTGTCTTTTTACTCTCTTTAGGTCATCTCTCGAAAAACAGAAATTCTTAATTTTAGTATAATCAAACTGATTCATTTCTCATATTTTAGCCTATGTTTTTTGTGTTTTAAGTATCCTTCCCTACCCAAGGTATAAAACATACTCACATGTATTTTCTGCTAAGCATTTAAAGTCTTCAGTCCACATGAGTTATAAAGAAGGGATCTGATTTCATCTATTCTGATTATAGTACATGTTTTTCCAGTTTCATTAATTGATGAGCCCTCTTTCCCTATCAGTTGGATGTATGAGCTCTATCATTTACCAGAGTCCCATGCTACGTGGATCTGTTTCTGAACTCTCTGTTCTATCTCCTTGATCAGTCTCTCCAACCCTGGACCACAGATGAACTGCACAGTCCTAGCTCAGCTGGTAAAGAATCCACCTGCAATGCGGGAGACATGGGTCCGATCCCTGGGTTGGGAAGATCGCCTGGAGAAGGGAAAGGCTACCTACTCCAGTATTCCGGCCTAGAGAATTCCTTGGAATGTATAGGCCATGGAGTTGCAAACAGTCAGACACATCTGAGTGACTTTCATACACATCCACAATAGCTTTGAAATAAGTCCTGATGTTCAGGAAGGTAATTCTCTACCTGATTATCTTCTTCAACATATCTCTAGCTATTTTTGGCCCTATAGTTTCCAAATAAATTCCAAATAGAATTATTTTGTCAAGTTCCACAAAAATCTACAAATGGACTTTCAATGAAATTATATTTAATTTATAGATCAAATTGAAAAGAATTGACATCTTTATGTTAATCAGCTTTCTTATAAATAAATAGTATTTTTCCATTCATTTATGGTTTTTAAATATCTCTTAATATTATTTCCCTAGTCTTCAATATTCTTTTAACCAGAATTTTATGAGGATCTTTATTTTGATAAATAAGTACGCAGTATTATTTTTAGATTTATTCCTGAATACTTGATAATTTTTAATGCTATTATGAATGATACCTTCCCTTCTGCATTTTCTAGTTATTTGCTGTTAGTATATAGAAATGCAACTGACTTTTGAGTATTACTTTTATATCCAGGCACCTTGATTGACTTTCTAGGCTTTTATAATTTTGGTCTTTAATAAACTTCCTGCTCTTGAATAGATTTAAGGCTTCCCATTTTTTTTTTTTTTTTCTGTTTGACCCTCTCTAGGTCCTTTTAATCTGAGGTTTCTCAGTTCTTCTTTTGTTATTTTAAATTTCATGTTACATATTTTTATCATTTTACAAAGTATTTTCGCTATCCCTATTTATACCTCTGTCTTTCTGATAACTTCTGTTATTCAGATCTTAGAATTTTCACCTCTAAAATTTCTATCTCCTAACTTGGTTTGCACATTTTCTATTTCTTTCCATTTCCTGTTTGGGCTTTTTAAATTATTATTATTTCATTTTCTAGTTTGTGAAGTCATTTCTCAATTGTAACCATCCTGTTATTTATCCATCTATTGTGTTCTTTAGTTTAAACATTGTATCTTCATGACTAATATTTCTACTTGGTTCTTTTTTAATGAGATCTTTAAATGGCCAGCTATTTTTGTCTGGGGTTCATTTTCTCCTCGGGGTATTGGCTACTATGTCAGGCAATAATTATGAGGGTGGGCCAGACTCTAGACCAGGAAAATTCCAAAAGGCTCAGGGGATGACCAGTGAATAAATCTTAAGGTAAACAGAGCTTCAGTCACCAAGAAACCACAATTCCCTATCCATTAACTATAGAAGACCTGGTGCCTACGGTCCATGATACTTTTGAGGGCTCACAAAAATGTGTTATTTCTAATGTGGCTCAGGTGATAAAGAATTTGCCTGCGATGTGGGAGACCTGAGTTCGATCCCTGGATCAGGAAGATCCTCTGGAGAAGGACATGGCAACCCATTCCAGTATTCTTGCCTGGGAAATCCCACAGACAGAGAAGCCTGACCGGCTAGAGTCCATGGGGTCGCAAAGAGTCAGACATGACTGGGCGACAAACACTTTCACACACTTTAATATAAAGAAAAAAATGAATACAATAATAATGACTAAAAATTGAATCTGGTCTGGATTATATTAATCTTTATATTAATGTGTTCATTAAATAATTTTTACTATGTTTTATGAAGGAAGGGTACCCAGGACCCACTAAAGTCTTAATGCAGCTCAATCTCCAATCTGTAAAACAGTTAATCACTGTTTATTCTACAAAACAATTCTCAGGTGAGGTCTGACTTTTACTCTCCCCTCCAGCCCCAGAGCCAGAAGTTCATCAGGAAGAGACACATTAGGAGGAGACCAGCTCTGGGTTGGAAGGAGATGGAATGAGAAAGAAGGCCAGCTGGTCTACACCTGGTTTTGTCAGCTCCTTCAAGCCCATGGTCCCTGCTTTGCCCTGATTCCACCCCTGTGGTACAGGGACAGGGGCAGACCCTGTCTGACCCAAAGAAATGGTGGTAGAGAAGCCATAGCAGACAGCCAACCATTCTGGTTCTGTTTGGTCCTCCCAGGGAGAGTGCTAGAAGCCAGAGTGCTTGTAGCCTCAGGCCTAAGTCACCACCAGACACAACAAATAAAAATAGCTCCTATCATCCCAGGGGGTTGTCACTGTTTTCTGTCTCACAGTTCCTCCTGGGTTGATCTTGGAGGAAGGGAATCAGCAGTGGTAACATACAAATCTTACTTTGTCACTCAGCTGGCTGAAGACCACTTATGGTTTCTCGTTGGGCTTCTGGATTCCTAACCTGACTCATTTAGAAGAGAGAATTAATTGCAACCTCCATGTCTACCCTCTGCCTAGCTCTCCTCTGGAAAGAGTTACCAATCTGAATGCCTAAAGTGGAGAACTACTGATTTGGCTGCATAGAGAAGAGGGCAGAGGTGCTGTGCATTCATGGGTTGTGTGTGCCTGCTTTGGGGTCTTTCCCCCATCCAGCTGGGAAAGGAAGTTGACTTCCAACTGGCTATAACTTACTCTACAGATCTGGGTGATTTGCTCCCCTTGGTCCTTGACCTCCTCCATACAGCCCCAGAAGACAGAGTTGGTGAGCTTACAAACTTTGGATTTGGGTCTGGGGAGAAGTAAAAAGTCTTTTTCAGCTTAAAGTCTAAGCTTCACGCTTCAATCCAGCTCTTTTTGGTTTGTTTTTCCACCACTATTGATGATTATGAGTTGTACATATTTAAAGTGTATAATTTGACGGTTTTATATACATATACTTAGTGAAATATCCACAACAATCAAACTAATTAACATATCCATCACCCATTTGGTTACCCTTTTTTGTGGTGAGAACCCTTAAAATTCACCCTCAGCAATTTCAAGTATACAGCACAATGTTAACTATAGTCACAATGTTATACATTAGAGCTCTAGAATTTACTCAGCTTGCGTAACTAAACTTTGTACCCCTTGACCAACATCTCCGCATTTCCTTCGTCCCCTAGCCCCTGGTGGCCACCATCCTACTTTTTCTATGATTTGGACAATTTAGATTCCACATAAAAGTGAGATCATGCAATATTTGTCTTTTTGCATCTGGTTTATTTCACTTAGCATAATGTCCTCCAGGGCCATTCATGTTGTTGCAAATGGCAGGATTTCATTCTTTTTTAAGACTGAATACCATTCCATCACACGCACACACACACACACACACACACACACACATAGGTACTTCGCTTTCTTTGTCCATTCATCCATTAATGGACATTCAAGTTGTTTCCATATCTGGGTTACTGAAAATAATGCTGCAGTGAACTCGGGGGTGCAGGTATCTCTGAGATCCTGAATTCATTTCATTTGGATCTATATTGCTGGATATACTCCAGAAGTGGAATTGCTAGGTCCCATGGTTGTTCTATTTTCAATTTTTTGAGAAGCTTCCATACTGTTTTTCATAGTGGCTGCACCAGTTTACAGCCCCCAGATTTGTGTGCCAGGGTTTCCTTTTCTTTGCCTCGTCACCAACGCTGGTCATCTTTCATCATTCTGATAACAGTCATCCTAACAGGAGTGAGGTGATCTCTCCTGTGGTTTTGATTTGCACTTCCCTAATGATTAGTAAAGTTGTACGCTTTTTCATATATCTGTTGGCCATCTGTATGTCATCTTTGGAAAAGTCTGTTCAGATTCTTTGCCTACTTGTTCTCAGTGTCTTAGAATATGCTGCATTTTATAACTTCTCTAGAAGAAACCATTTATGGATTCTATTAAGTAGCTTTAATTAAATGGACTTTCAGAAAATTCAACTGAGCTTTTGTTCTTCACTGGTAGAGCTTACAATTGTCATTTTAATTCTTGTTTGGCTCTTGTTCTTTCCAATGGGAACTTTCTGGGGCTGAAAGGAGGAGAAGAGAAATGATAAACAGGGTCAAATTCTGATTTTCAAGGATTTCTGACCACAGTGTCATCAGATGCCAATAGCACCTCTTTGCTCTTGATGGTGAAGGTTGACCAGCCCGTCTGTGAATTGGATCCTGCTCTACTAGGGCAGTCTGCTCCCTATTTCACTACAGACTGTGTTGTTCCTAACATACTGCTCCTATAAAGTATCCGTCAAATTTAGCAGGGTGCTGACACTTGGCATATATGTGGAATGTGTGTGTGTGTGTGTGCGCATTAGTAGCTCAGTCTTGTCCAACTCTTTGCGATCCCATGGACTGTAGCCCACCAGGCTCCACTGTCCATGGGATTCTCCAGGCAAGAATACTAGAGTAGGTTGCCATTCCCTTCTCCAGGTGATCTTCCCAACCCAGAGATCAAACCTGGCTCTCCCACATTGCAGGCAGATTAACATCTGAGCCACCAGGGAAGCCAACAGATAAAAATTAAACACACATTGTCACCCCCATTTCCTGGATGTAACTCAGAGAAGCTAAGTGATTTACCCAAAGTCACACAGATGTGTCTGATGACATCAGGTTGGCCTGATTCCCAGTCCCTCCTTCTCTCCACAGGGCCAGGCAGAGAGCTGCCTCCTTTGGCACGGCCCCATTTGCATCCCAAGAAGGAAACTTATGCTCATGGAGGTTACTCACCTCAGTGCTGACAGCTTGCTCAGCTCGTCCACTTATCTGTCATCTATCTTCCTTACCAGTGGAGATACTGTGGGCATAGTGCTTCTTAAATTAAGCATAAGATGAAATCATTTATTTAAAGCCTTTTACCTGTCCATTTCCCCAGGGCAGTTCTTTATGAAGTGATTTCTCACATTTTCCAAGTGACGCAGTTAGTTTGATGGGTGATGTGCCAGGGAAAGTTTGAGAAAGGGGGGAGAGAGAGAGACGGAGTGCTCAGAAAGGGCAGCTGGGGAACTGGAAAGGAGAGGCCAGTACACAAGGCTTGCGGGTAGAGAGAGTGTCCAAGCCTGCAGTGAAGGCCTTCTGTCCCCAAAGAGCCCCTGGGAGCTAGCCAAAGTGCCCTCGTTAGAAAGTATGCCCTTTTGAGCTTTTCCCTTTTGAGCACTGATTTCCCACAAGAGAAAAAGCAGCTGCTCTTTGCTATGGCAGGAGGGCCTCAGGGTACACGACAGGTCCTGAATTCTCAGAGTCCTGGGAAGCAAGCTGGAAAAGTCTAGAAAGGAGGAGATGAAGGTAACACCAGAGGCCAGACTGCATTCATCAGAGTGTTAAGGAGGCTGGGTCCCATTGAGGGAGAAAATCTCCCTAGAGTGGAATTCAAGGCCTGAGATAGTGACAGGGCCCAAAGAACCAAAAAAGAAATGGCCAAGAACTCAGCACCACTGCTATCAAAACTTTGAGAAACCCCACAGAAGAATGAGGGGGATTTGTGAAAAGAGGCAAGGGGGCTGGGAATGAAGAACTGGGCTGGCTCTCACTCTGCCCTGTGGCCTCAGAGTTCCCACGTGTCAGATGGGGTTTTGATCTGATTGCTCTCAGGCTCTTCAGGTCCTGGGTAGGATCTTCTGCCTGGGCTGAAGCTTCCTGATGCTGACTGACTTGACCCCCAACAATACCCGTTATACTACCAGGCATGGATCATACACAGAGGTCTTGAGGCCCAGACTCTGCCAAGGTCTCAGTGTGGACAAGACTTTTTCTTTTACACCCCAGAGTAGGCTGGCCACATCAACAAGATCAAGATCATTGGCTTTGAATTAGGACACCTGGGCCCTGATACCAGTTTCCTGTGTGACCTCAGTCAAGTCAACATTTCTGGGCTTTAACTATAAAATGAGGAAAATTAGTATTTACCTTTTCAACCCCATGGAGGCTGAGATATTTGAATAGCATATAACTGTGAAGGGACTTGGAAGACTAAAAACAGAAGACATTGTGATCAGTACCGATATGACTATACAGCTGTGAAGAAAAGACCATATTACCTCAGAAGAACAGGCACTCAGTTTTGTGAATGAAGAGGTGTTTTCTGTATATTAATTTAAAAGTATACCATTTCCTTTAAAGAAAGAGATCATTGCAGACTGGCCACACAAGGTACTGGTCAGAAATACTGTCCCCTGCAGGGAAGCCTAGGTACTCATCCTGAGAATTTCACATCTAGGGGGTCATCAGGCTTGGTGCCATGTGACATTCCTTTTGGCTGTAGCCAGAAGGACAGGAAATAAGTGTAGCAACCCTAGGCTAGCACAGTAGTAAGTATAAATTTCTGCCCCACAGAGGTGCAATGCACAACATATGTAAGTCTATCTCCCATCTTTAAAATCTTCCCTCCAGCCCACAACCCTGCTCAGCCATGGCCTCATTCTTCTCCTCTACTTTATTTCAAAACACCCTGAAAGAGTTGTCTAAACTTGCTGTATCCTGTAAGGAGGAGATCTTGTCCTCTCATCAAAACAGGTATAGAGAATACATATCTCAACCTAATAAAGGCCATTTATGACAAACCCGTGGCTAACATCATATTCACTGATGAAAAACTGAGAGGTTTTCCTTCAAAATCCGGAACAAGACAGAGAGGCCCACTCTTGCCACTTCTATTTAATATAATATTGGAAGTCCTAGCTATAGCAATCAGATAAGAAAGAGAAATGAAAGGCATCCAAAATGGGAAGAATAAACCTGCAATAATTTGCTGATGATATGATAGTTTATATGGAAAGCCCTGAAGTCCCCACCAAAGGAAAAAAACTATTAGAACTAATAAATGAAATCAGGAAAAATGCAGGAACAAGATTAATATACATATATTTGTTGCTTTTCTATACACTAATAATGAACTACCAGAGAATGAAAGCAGAAAACAATCTCATTTAAAATCACATAAAAAGAGTAAAATATCTAGGAATAAACTCCTTATTTCTTAAACTCATTCCAGTTAGACTGTTGCTCCCATACTTCCACTCTTGAAGAAACCACCAATGGCCACTGTGTTGCAAAATGGATGGTCAGTTCTAGTCCTCATCTTCTTCCACCTCCCAATAGCTTGTGACACAGTGGCTAATTCTTCCTGAGATAGTTCTCCTTTTGATGTCTAAAACCACTCTTTCTTGGTTCATTTCCAACTTCACTGGTTGCTCCTTCTTGATCTCTTTTGTAAGATCTGCTTCATTTTTCTTGATCTTTGAATGTTGAAAGATCCCAGGATTTAACTTTCAGTGTTAAATCCTCTTCACCCTCTATATTTGCTCTCTAGCTGAGCTCATTCAGTCCCATAATCAACCGCGAATATACTGATAATCCCAAATATATACTTCAGTCCACACCTTCCCCCTAAAGTAAAAGGGAACATTGCTCAGTCCGACCCTTTGCAACCCATGGGCTATACAGTCCATAGAATTCTCCAGACCAGAATACTGGAGTGTCTAGCCTTTCCCTTCTCCAAAGGATCTTCCCAACCCAGGGTTAGAACCCAGGTCTCCCGCGTTACAGGTGGATTCTTTACCAACTGAGCCACAAGGAAAGCCCATCCCCCTAAATGCCACTCATATATTCAATCCCCATCCAAAATATCCACTTGGAGAGCATCCAAACTAAATATGTTCAAAACCAAACTCCTGACATTCCTTCATTCCCTCTCTTGAGTATTTTTCTATCCTAGCAACTTTATTCTTTCAGTCACTCAAGTTAAAACCTTGCCATCATCCTTGGTTTGTCTCTCTGTCTCATCTGTACCTATAATCCATCAGCAACTCTTGACAACTCTACCTGGCCACGTTGTACCCATCACAGCCGGAACCCTGACCAAGAGACCTGCAGCAGCAACCCCACTGCCCTCCTTGCCGCATCCCTGTCCCCACCCTCCACTCCCCTGCAAACATACCTCACTGTCTCCCCCAGTCCAGGAATTGTGTATTGTAACTACTCTTTCCTTTGCCTGGAAACCTCTCCTCTTGCTGTCTTCAGATCTCACCTTGAAGTTCACCTTGTCAGAGAGGTCCTCCCTACTGCTCTCTGAAACTTGGCACCACCTCCCACTGTCTCTCCCTTTAAGTGCTTTATTTGTCCCTGCACGTAGCACTGTCTGACATTTGATACATATATACATGTATGTGTTGCGGGAATGTGTGTTTAATTTTTTTTTTTGGTCTTCCTCCACTAAAACGTAAACACCCTGAACACAGGGACTTGTGTATTTTGCCTACTGCTATATCTGTGGTGCCTAGAAAGAGTCTGGTACAGAGTAGGTATTTAATAAATATTTGTCAGATTAACGAGTTAGAAAAGGTTTAGAACCAATTAGATTCCTTCCTGGAAGTCTGCCCTTGAAAGGCTAAGAAAGTCAATACAGTCAGCGGACAGAGAATGGCCCAGTCACTACGATGATGGAGTTTGACAGAAGGAGCTTCAGCATCCTTGCTAAGGAGATGGTTGAATGACCATGTCACTACAGCTGTGTTGTATCCTAAACAATGAAATATTTTCCAGTGGATGGTTCAGGCTCCTGAGATTTGACTGTTTGGTACATTTGAGGTCGTTTCCTGCTAGGTTTTTTGAAAAGTCTAATTGTGTCTCCTCTTTTTGCAAATAGAAGAAACTAACAGAGGGGGCTTCCCTGGTGGCTCAGTGGTAAAGAATCTACCTGCAGTGCAAGAGAGTTGGTTCAGTCCCTGGGTCAGGAAGATCCCCTGGAGAAGGAAATGGCTCCCCACTCCAGTATTCTTGCCTGGGAAATCCCAGGGACAGAGGAGCCTGGCAGGCTACAGTCCATGGGGTTTCAAAAGAGTTGAACATGACTTAGTGACTCAACAACAAAAGACACAGAGAGGTATAGATCCATCCTCATGCCAAGTCTAAATATTCAGTATTACGTTTAAAATTACTTGCCTGCCAGATTTCTTGACCAACCTCAACTTGTACCAGGTTTCAAGGAATCAGAAACAACAGGTGATAATGTTGTCTCAAAATGTTTATGTTACAGATAACATCATTTCAAATAAATTTTTCCTTGCATCTGTAATCATATCCTATGGCTTTTGTCCTAACAACGGAATGTTTGAGTCTAAGGCTACAAATTTCGATTATGCCTAAGTATAAAACAGATGTTTGGGGTTTTTTCTCCCCCATCTTGAAATATTCCTCAGAAAAGAAGGTATCACTTATTGTCGGGTGCTTATGGATACTTTTATTAGCAGCACTCTTTAAATTATTTTTAACAGCAAACAGTCATTGGAATAAGATCCCTAAGTCTCCTGCTTCTCAAGCCTGGTTGGAGACTTAGGGGAGTTTAAGAAAATCCTGATGATCGGTCCCTCCTGAGACAGATCATAACAGAATCTTGGGATGGGGTGGTACTGGGCATTGGTATTTCTTAAAAGCTTCCCAGTTGTTCCTGTGAGCAGCTAGGGCCGAGTGTCTCTGTCCATGAAATGACCTCAGTCCTTGCTAATTTTGTACACTTATGAACGTCACCACTCAGAGTCAGTGTCCAAGAAGCTACAAAAATTGAAGTTGGATTTTGTCATTTTCAGGAGGGCATATCTTCTTGTCCACCCATGCTCAGGAAACTAGCAAGTTCAGTCACACTGAGGTGTCAATGACTGATAGCAATCAAGTGTTAGTTAGCCTGTTAGTTAGACAGCCCTTGTGAGTTGGGGGCCTTCTGTATCCACCCAGGTAGTGGTTGCCTCTCATAAGTCTGGATTCCTAAGGAGTACTCTAGGCCCTCCAGCCAGAAAAACAGGGCATTTCAGCACCATAACCAGCTTTGGGCCTGGAAGCAGGGCAGTGTCCCTTTAATTTGCTGCTGGAATTGGGCAGCAGCTGAGATCAGGACCTTTTGAAATATTTATCTGCTTGTTATTTATCTGGGCAGGGTGCGGGGGAGAGGAGAGGTCCTGGGAACTATGCCCAGAGCCAGAAAGAGTACAGGGAAAACTTCACTAGATTTGTTTTAATAACTTTTACTGTACTTTTTAAAATTATAAAAGTAACAAATGCTTACTAAAGGAAACTTGGATATGCAATAAAGTATAGAGAAGAAAATAAATAACCCATAACCCCAGAGCTGTGCGATGTGAAGAGTTTGGTGTATGTCCATACAGACCTCTTTTCTAAGCACATACACGTGTACTCTGTGTAATTATATATAGTGTTGCATCCTGTTCTCTTTCCTTTAACATTATATCATGAGCACATTTCTATGTCATCAAAAATTCTTTCAAGACATAATTTGGAATAGATCCATAACATTCCTTCATTGGTTGTCCACAATTTATTTAACTGATGTCCCATTGTTGGATATTTAGGTTATTTCCAAGTTTTCATCTTAATGAAGAATAATGAGGCTAGCAACTGTCCACAGATCTGCTCACATTTCTGATAAATTTTTAGTTTTATCTTTGACCAGGAAGTTGACACGGTATGGAGAAAAGCACAGGATTTTTTTTCTTTTCTTTTTCTTTACTATTGAAGACAAATTTACATAACATAAAAGTACTTTCATGGAGTACCTTCCACATGGGAGTACTAAACAGAAATTTTAATTTTTGTACGCCCAGAGTACATAAACACAAATTTACATAGCCATTTTAACCATTTCAGAGTATGGAATTCAGTGGTTTTTAGTACAGGCACATGGTGTGTGGCTATCACCACTATCTAATTCCAGAATATTCTCAACACTCTGTACCCATTACTCAGCCACTTCCCATCCCCCCTCCTCCCAATCTCTATAGCCACTAGTCTGCTTTCTGCCTCTGTGGATTAAAGCACGCTATCCTGGTCCTCAGGAATGCCGTGATTAGAACCTCGACTCACATACTGACTAGCCTTGAGACTGTAAGGAGTTTACTTACTCTTGTTCATCCTCAGAAGCAGGCCTCAGACCAGGCATCTGACTGCAGCTGTACCACTGGCTCTTTTTGTAGTCCCAAGATACCTGCAGAAGTGCTAAATAAACCAAAGATGACACTCTCAAAATATCACTCCACAGATTACCTATTAGTTACAAGGGGAAAAGGTTACCTTACAGTGGAGACACCTGGTTGAAACCACCTCAACAACATGGTCAAGCTTGGCATCACTAAGCGTGGGACAGACTGACTTCACGTGCCTCTTGATGTGATGTAGTGAAAGGGCATACGTGGCATCCATGTAGGAGTCTTGCCCAAAATGTCTGACCCTCCACTCACAAGAATACATAATCAGACAAACCCAGAGACAATCTCCAAACAGCTGACCTTGGATCCTTCTACACTGTCCTGTCATGAACAGAGAAGGCAGGGGACTTACTGACTAGAGGACACTAAAAATGTGTGTGAGTCTGGATTAGATTGTGGATTAAAAAAAAAAGAGTCATAAAGGATATTATGATAACTGGGGAAGTTTGACTATGGACCATATGTTAGATAATATTATATCATATGTAATTTCTTGAATGTGAAACCATATTATGGTTATATAGGAATATATCCTGTTCTTAGAAGATTCCTGCTGTAGTATTTAGGGATGAAGGATCATCCTCCAAATATGTGTCCTTTACTCTCAAACATTTAGCGAATTAGAAAGTGTGTATGTATGTAAAGTGAAAGAAAGCAAAATAAAACAAATGCAAAGTGCTAGCTAAAGGTGGGTCTTGGTGAAGTATTCCTCTTATTCTCTTGGCTTTCCTGGATTTAGAATTTTTCAACATAGTAAAATTAGGAAAGATAGAAAATAATTGAATCTGCCCCACAGAAATGTACATTAATGAACTTTGCAGTGTTTTTAAAAAAATTTAGCTAGTATTTATTTATTTTATTTTAAAACAGTTATTTATTTATTTGGCTGAGCCAGGTCTTAGCTGTGTCATGTAAAATCTTAGTTGCAGCATGTAGTAGTTCCCTGACTAGGGATGGGTATCCTGCAATGGGAACAGAGAATCTTAGCCACTGGACCACCAGCGAACGTCCCTGAGCCAGTATTCAAATATTGAGGAATTTCACTTAAAATTTGTACTTCCAGTTTCTTTTAGAAAACTATCAAATCTGGTCACACTAAACCCATATTCTCAACAAGGCAGCAATTGGTGCTGCTGAGTAGCTTCTTTCTACTTTAAAGGGCCTCCCCACTCCAAGGATGCATGCCCAGGCTCTAACACTCCCTAGCACTGACCAGGAAAGCCTCAATGATGGGGAATTTGCACACTAAGCTATATAAGGAGGAAGGAAGGGGTTCTGAACCAGAAACCCTCAGAAACTTACAGAGCAAGTTGGACTGCCAGCACAACCAAACCAGGAGGCCCCTAACAGTATAACCATGGCCCTCCTCCCAAATAAATGGTTCGTGGAAGATGAGGACTGAGCCTCCTTCTTCAGACTAGAGGACCTCTCAGGACCCCATCTTCATCAGATGAGGAGCTTTCATGAGAGCAGAGACATAGGCTTCTGCCTTATATTATTTCTAGAGAAATGAGATGGTTGGATGGCATCACCGACTCAATGGACATGAGTTTGAGTAAGCTCTGGGAGTTGGTGATGGACAGGGAGGCCTGGCGTGCTGCAGTCCATGGGGTCGCAAAGAGTCAGACACGACTGAGCGACTGAACTGAACTGAACTGAGAGAAACTAGGGCATGTAACCATGACGGCAGGCACCCAACTAACATTTTAGGAATCTCAACCATACTAACATCCATAATGACTACTCCTAATAAAAATTTTGCTCAGAAGTCTGTGAATTATTGGTAGCCAACCTATCACCATGGTGCCATCATCTTAGCCAACCAATCATAGATCAAAGCAGGCTAGGGCAAGAGCTACAACTCATGTCCCCACAGATGATTATGATACTTAATTGGTTAAAATGAATCTAATTAGGAGATACATACATGCTTCCCATGACATCATCATAATAGGATAATGTCCTTGACACTGGTGGAAGAGAAAGAAAACCCCAATGCTGGTCTCAGCTTCACCACTGACTCACTCTACAAGGCCGGGTGAGGCTCTTACCCCCTATGAGCCTCACATGCCTCATCAATCAATTGGCAGTAATTGCCCCTGCCTTGCCTACTTCACAAGGGTGTTGTGACAAGAGAATTAGAGTATAGGTAGGATGGTTTTGAAAAATACAGAGGAGTACTGAAATGTATTAATCTACTATTTGGAGAATATTTTGTAAACATTTCCCCCTAGAGACATTGTCCCCAGTCCAAAATCATCTCATTCTTTTTCTTTCTCTTTTTACCCCCATTCTCTCCTTATTCCAAACTTTTCTTCGCCCCAAACTGGACGTTCCTAAAACTTTCAGGAATTCCGGCTTTCTTTTAAAGCTCTAGCCCTAAGATATGTACAGATGAGGCCAGGATGCTTAAGGATCAGGCCTTCCGCAGGAGCAGGGATGGGCCTGCCAGGACTCTGCCATGGACTGGGCACCAAGTAGGCGCAGCCTACATGTTTGTTGACTGAATGAGTGAGTGGCTCGGGGATGTAGGTGGGCCCTGCCTGAGTTAGGGAAGGAAGGAGACAGGAAAGAAACCAGCAGTCACACTCTGCACAGCAGAATGGCAGAGAGCAGAGAGGAAGGATCTGTATTTGGGGCTGAAAGATAGAGAGACTTTCCGCTCTGTCGTGTGGAGAAGCCTCTGGTTTGAGCAACTTCCCTCTCTCACACCTGCTGGCCTGAGAGCCAGCTGGGCCTTGTAGAGTGGGTTCACTACGGTCTGTAATCTGGCTGTTAGGCCTCACACCTGCCCTGTGGCCTGATAGGCGGGGCCTCTGCAGCCACCACTCTTGAATTCCTTGGGTGCCATAAAAAGAAGTTTCGCCGTAAAGGTACCCAATTTCACTCTTGGAGTTTGTTTGAAATTTCTTTGGCATGGAAAAGATGTGGACAGGAAAAAAGACTGCCAAAGCCCTCAAACACTCCAGGGACAAGAAAAGGGAAGAGAAACAGGTGAGACAGTGAGTAGCTAACATGGGGCTGGGGGTGGCATAAGGCACTGTGTGTGCTGAAAGAGGCCCCCCTAACCCAGCTCCCCACCTTGCTCCCCCCCTTGCTTTCAGGCTTCCTGCAGCAGCAGAGAAGGGGGGCTAGAGCATTAGACAGTGGTTATTTGACATCAGCTTTTTAAAGAAATTTTTTGCATGTGTGAAAGCACACAGCTGTGATGAGAGTAATTTTACTTTTAAGTTGTTATTCCTAAATCCTAGGCTTTTTTAATTTTTTAAGAATTTTATTGAAGTATAGTTGATTTACAATGTTGTGTTATTTCCTACTGTATAGAAAAGTGACTCAGTTACACGCACACACACACACACACACATATATATATATTCTGTTTCATATTCTTTTCTATTATGGCTTATCACAAGATTCTGAATGTAGTTCCCTGTGCTATACAGAAGGACTTTGTTGTTTATGTATCGTATGTATAACATTTTACATCTGCTAATCCCAAATGCCCAATAGTTCTCTCCCCAACTGCCCCTCCCTCTTGGCAACCACGAGTCTGTTCTCTATGTCTGTGAATCTGTTTCTGTTTCGTAGATACATTCATTTGTGTCGTACTTGAAATTCCACATGTCTAAATCTTAATCTTAAATGCTTCAAAACAAGTAAGGAATTGGGAAGACATAGTAGAAAATGCAGGCTATGCTGGTATGCATGCAGAATTACAAAATAAGTCCTTTACTCCTCAAATAGTTATCATTCTCCCTTCTCCACCTGACCCCTTCTGATGGAATCACTTCTCTGAGGCAACACTATAGCACTTATTCAGCTGTCCATGTGTGACAAGGATCGCTTTCTTCTTGTATTAGTTATTTCCTTCATTTGACAAGAGTTTGTTTACTGAGGACTTACCATTTGCCAGGCACTGTTCTGCTGCCTAGGGGTACATTATAGACAAAACAGATATAGCTTATATTCTAGTGGGAAAGGACAGGCAAAGAAAGAAAGAGAAGGAAAGAAAGCATCCTATATTTATAACACGTGTCGGATGGTGGTATGTACCCTGGAGAAGTGCAAAGTTGGAAAGAGGAGGGAGTAAAAATGTGTGTGCATGGAGGACAGAGGCCAGGACTGGGGGCCTCCGTGAGGATGGGTTCGAGAAAGCCCTGAGGAGGTTGCAGAGGGAGCCAAATGGCCATTAGGAGAAAGAATAGTCCAGGCAAAGACAACCACAAATACAAAGCCTCCAAAGCAGGAAAAGCCAGTAGGAATATTGGGGTCCAGTGTGACTGGAGTGGAGTGGAGTAGGTTAGTAAGAGATGAGGTCAGCATGCCCACAGGGAACCACTCTGTGCGGAGCCCCAGAGGCCATTGCAGGAACACTGGCTTTTATTTTTTAGAGGGGGAGTGGCTATATCTGACTCCATTTTAACAAGGTCCTCTGTGCCCAAGAGAGACTATAGAGTGCAAAAGGAGAGATGAGAGCCATTTGGACCAAAGTTGTTGTGTTGTAGCCAGTGAGACAAGGTCAGCTGCTGGAAAAATTCCAAAGTGAAGCACTCAGATCTTGAGGATGAACATGGATTTGTTTTTTGTTTTTTAAAAAAAGAAGAATGAGGTTGAAGATGACTCCAAATCTTTAGGACTGGGCGACTGGAAAAGTGGGGTTATCATGAAATGAGGGGAAAGACAAGAGGGCTGGTAAGAGTTGAGAAAGAGGAGGAGTTTGGCTTCCAACTATTAGACATCCAGGTAGGGATGTCAGGTAGGCAGTTGGATATGTGAGTGCAGTTTTGGGAAGTGGTCCAGGCCAAAGACTTAAATTTGAGAGTCATCAAATTTGTATGTGTTTGGGTAGGTCCATCAGGGCCAAAACTGCATCTTATTAATGTTTGAACCCCCTTCTAACCTAGGAGTGGCTTGCCTACCTGTAGCAGAGACCCAGTATATATTTATATTAATAGACTATGTGGCTGTATTTGTCTGTGAAAATAAAGTCAAGATTAACTGAACTGTGAAAACAGGGGCACCCCATCCTGCACATTTAATGGCAAAAGCCCAAGCTCTAGAAGGAGCCGATCCAGACTTGAGTCCTGCTAATCTCAGCCAAATGACTTAGCCTCTCCAAGCCAGTCTTCTCATTTGTGAAGTGGTGGCAATCCTAGTAGCTAGTTACCTTGAAGGGTGGTTATGAAGATTAAAGCTCATGAGCATGAAATGCATAAGCATGGTACAGAAGGGAGTTAGTTGTGAAAATCAGGCAGGGATTGATTAAGACATAGGACTGTTTCTCAGGCTTGTTGCTATTTCCCTGTTTACCTGAAGGACTTTGAATAGGGGCCCCAGAAACTGAGGTTCAGAATGCAATGGGCTGGTCTCTGCCTGGCTCCATAATCCTCACTGCTGAAATTCAATTCAACACCATTAAATTAAAACCATCATGAGATACCACCACACATTGGACTGCTGCTGCTGCTGCTGCTGTTAAGTCGCTCAGTCATGTCCGACTCTGTGCGACCCCATAGACGGCAGCCCACCAGGCTCCCCCGTCCCCAGGATCCTCCAGGCAAGAACACTGGAGTGGGTTGCCATTTCCTTTTTCAATGCATGAAAGTGAAAAGTGAAAGTGAAGTTGCTCAGTTGTGCCTGACTCCTAGCAACCCCATGGACTGAAGCCTGCCAGGCTCCTCGGTCCATGGGATTTTCCAGGCAAGAGCACTGGAGTGGGGTGCCATTGCCTTCTCTGTACATTAGACTAAAACAAGACAAAAACAGAAAATATAAATACCCATAAACCCTGATTCATGCTAAGTACTGGTGAGATCTTGGAACGATTGAAACCCCCACGTATTTCTAGTGGTAAGGCAAATGGCACAACCACTTTGAAAAACAGTTTGGCAGTCTCATATAAAGTTAAACATGTACTTATATGATGCAAATATCCTTCTCCTGGGTATTTACTTAAGAGAAACAAAAACTTATCACATAAAAAAATCTGTCTGTGGATACTCTTGGCAGTTTTATTCATAATTGCCCCAAACTTGAAAAACCCAGATGTCCTGGTAAATGAACAAACTATGAAAAGAACAAAGTATTGATTCAAACAATAATATGGATGAATCTTAAATGTATTTTATAAGTGAAAGAAGCCAGAACCAAGAGGCTCCATATGGTATGATTCTGTTTACATGACATTCCAGAAAAGGCAAAATGACAGGGACAGAGAATAAATCAGTGGCTGCCAGAGATTGGGAGGAGTTGATGGCAGGACTTGATGAGAGAATTTGGAGGTGATGGGATTGTTCTATATCATGTGTTTGTGGTAATGCATACACTGTTCTATGCATTTTTCAAAATCTACAGCAGAGAATGTTATAAAAAGTTAATTTTACAGCATCTAAATTAAGAAAAAACCAACCAGGATGTGGGGGCAAACTCAAAATGAAATAGAAATTGTAACAAGTGATGTAACTATATTACAAATGAATGACATCAGCACACTGAAGGGAATGGAGAAGAAAAGAACTAACCTACATAATTTTGGAAAATAGTACTTTGGCTATCATAAGCCTGAAGAAAAGATAAACTACACAGAGTAATGTGGTTAGCAAATTTGGTTCTCACAGGGGTCTGCATTAGCAAATCCGAAAATGGATATACTTGGGTCGAACAAATAAGTAAACACATTATAGATAAGAAAAGCCTGTGCTCTCACTGTCAGAGAAGAAGTTACAAACAAGGGAGGGGAAGGCCCAAGTGAACTCTGCAGTGTTGGACTGTATTCAGAGGTATCAGCACAAACTCTGTTTGTTTTTGTGGTGTAATACATATAACATAATATTTACCATTTTTATCACTTTTAACTGTAAGATTCAGTGACATTAACTACATTTATAATGTCGTGCAACCATAACCACTATCCATTTCCAGAACTTTTTCTTCATCCCAAACAGTAACTCTGTAACATGAAATAATTCTCCCTCCCCCTCCAGTCCCTATTAATCTAGATTATATGGAAAAGACTGTTCTAGGTGCCTCACGTTAGTGGAATCATATAGTATTTCTTCTTCTGGGTCTTGTTTATTTCACTTAGCATATTGCTTTTAAAATTCATCCTTGTTGTAGCATTTATCAGAATTTCATTTCTTTTCAAGGCTGAATCATGTTCCATTATCTGTTTATATCACATCTTGTTGATCCATTCGTTTGTTGATGGGCACTTGTGTTTTTTAAATACATGTACAAATAGATACAGAAAACAAAGAGGAAAATGTGTATCCCTATATTAGTATATACAAGTGTATTTCCTGTCTCTGTCAGCTGAGAGGGCCTAGAAGTGGGGACACTCTAGCAGCAGTGAACATACCTGGCACCCATTCTCCAGTCAAAGGAGTCTGGCCTCTTTGAAGAAATGGATGACTTTCAGGCCTGGGGCAGGGAAAAATGCAAGATGAGCCTGAAGCATCTTGTGGAGTCAAAGAGCAAGGAAATACTTTTAAAATGTTGGGAGCATGTTTGTTTTTGTTTTTGTTTTTTAAGGGTGAGTGCATAGGAGCCAGCCTGAAGGAACTCCCAATAGTCAGAGCTGAACAATTTGGGAAATTAAATAAATAATTCGAGATTATCACCACATCCTAGGCATGAATTTGTTCTGATTTAAATAAATAATCAAATATAAATAAATGGAAATGAAAAGATAACCCTTCCTTTTGGAAGAATTCCAAATAATAAATGTAGAAGGAATGAAGGAAAGAGAAAAGTCACTATTAGAACATCACAGTAATAACTACTGCAGGCAGGATCCCCACAGATGCTAACATTAGTGGACAAAAGTTCCCAGAAAGTGGATATTTGCATAATCCCAAAGTATCTCTCCCAAGATATTTATCATTTACAGAGGGAAAAATCATAGCTTGACAGTGGGACAACCCCACCTACGTAACTGGTCAATGTGAACATTACCAGGAGTAAAATGTATGGATCTGACAGAGCCGCTTGATAGGTTACACGGAAAAGGGCATTATTGGTGTCTCTGCCAAAAATGTGTAATCTAAACATCAAAAGATCTCATGCAAACTCAAATTGTGGAAAATTCTACAAAATGTTCCTGTCATGAAAGACAAAGAAAGACAGAAACTGCCACAGACTGGACCAGGAGATGAAGGAATCAGGATGAGTAAATGCAGTGTGAAGTCCTAGACTAGATCCCAGGAGAGAAAAGGCATTTTAGTGGAAAAAGCTAGTGAAATCCAATAAAGTCTGTAGTTCAGCTATGGGTATTGTACCCTGTTGCTATCTTAGTTTTGATATCTGTCCTGTGACTGTGTGAAATAGTAGCATTAGGAGAAACTGAGAGAAGGGAATATGGGAATTCTCTGTACTATTTTTGCAACTTTTCTGTCAATCTGAATTTTTTTCAATGTAAAATATTTTCTTAGAAAGAAGAACTTAAAGTTCTACTGCTTTCTATATGTTTAAAAATATACCTAATGCATTAGTAGAGTGATATAAATGTATTAATGTATAAATGAATGATGATAGACATATTGGTGGTGTGTATACCAACCTATTTAACTGATGGGAATTTGTGGTTAAAGAGATATGAAGACCACTGTTCTTCAACCTGAGGCAAAGAGATGGTGGATACCTACAATAGTCAAAACCACAGAGAGATAAAGTAGAATGATGGTTGCCAGGGGCAGAAGGAAGGAGATGGGGAGTTACTGTTTAATGGGTTCAGAACTTCAGTTATACAAAATGAAAAGAGTTCCAGAAATGATGGTGTGATCATGATGATGCTGATGGTCACACAAAAACCTGAATGAACTTCATGCCACCAAACCAGATGCTTAAAAATGGTAAAGATAGTACATTTTACATAATGTATATTTTGCCACACTCAAAAACAAAACAAGGACTGCAGAGTTTATCATTCAGTTCTGCGCTCTCTTGCTCCTACATATTTCTTGCAAGTTAGGCTCCTCTTCCCAGCAGGGCTTCACGTGATCAGCATCTGGAGCACAGCTTGTTTTGAGAGACAGAACCATGGGGCTGGGTATTAGTTCATGCTTAATCCGCAGATAGGGATGGACAGCTGGAAAAGGTCAGAGTACAGAGAGGAAAATTCTGTTCACTTGGGGAGAACTATTAACAAGGTTCCATTGAACGTTATCTTAATCTCTTGGAGACGAGACAAGCCTGTCCTCATATCCCTGAGGCCTGGTTCCTCGGGGCTGGGAGATGCACACTCATCTTCCATCTTCCATCCCCACCTCCCTGAGGGGCCAGCCCAGTTATTCATGTCCCTTGGTTCTATGGAATCTTCTCACAGGGTTCATGCTCACCCCATCTGGATCTACATACATACCTATCTGTATAGGCAAGGTTACGCTGTGACAATAAACAGTGGTTTATTAAACCTCAGTGGTTTAAGACATCAGATGTTTATTTCTTGCTCATTCTGTGAATTTAGCACAGGCTGGCTGGAGCTCTTCTCTGTGTCATGGTCCCTCTAGGATCCAGGTTGATACCACGGTCACTATCAGGAACTCTATGGTGACCATGGATGCTGACTCCTACAGCCTTTGCCTGGAAATGATCCAGGTCACTTCTGCTCACATTTCTTTGTCTAAAGCATGTGGGATGGCCCAGCATTACTTAAAAATCCTCCTTCAGGGAGAATACTATCAGGGAAGAATAATTTAGTTTATGACACTCACCGAGCCCCCAGCACTCCCTTCATCCCTAGAGGAAGAGATCTGGGTGCTGGCCAGAACCCCATCCCAGCCCCATACACTGTACCCCACTGAAAGAACCCTTAGTGCCTCCACTTTCTGCAGCTGAGACCACAAAGACCAATTAAAGGAGCCTGTTTGGGGTTTGAGGTTGGCCCCTCCATGCCTGTTCATTTCCTATTCCATTCCCACAATCCAGGCTGCATCTATCCAGAGGCCTGCAAGGGCCCCACCCTCTCCTTCTAAGAGCAGATTCATGGTCATTGATGAGAAGTACATTCGACTTGCCCACAGGGGCCACAGTGTGACTCACTGGCTTCCCAGAAGCCAATCAGCCAACTGGTGATCGGTGATGTACCAGCTTATTTCCCCCTCTTCCCCCACTGGGAATCAGTGGCCGTAATTCTGGAACATAAGGAGAATTCCTATCACTTGTTTGTACTTTAAAGAGCAATTGTCCCACTGAGTTTTCTTTATGAATAATGTAATTTTTATTTAAGATTGGTCCCTTAGGAACAGATAAAGAAAGATGTGGGAGGGTATAGTGAGAGTACATCATTGTGTGCACCTGATTTCTGTGACTTAGCTTGATTTCACCTTAAGATAATTTAACATTACTTTCTATACAAATTCACAGCATTCCTAAAATAGCCAGCTCCCACTGTGCGTTTAAACTACTTATTGTTTTCCAAAAATCTGATTTAACACTCAACTTTTCAGGAGCATTGTCTCTTTATAAAATAAAGCCTTGCCTTGCTTATGTTTCTCAGCAAATTCCTAGAACTAGAGACAATATGGAAATCGAGGGTCTTGGATACAACAATTGGAATATTTGTGACTCACCCAAAACTTGCTTCCCTTTCGAGATGGGGAATTTCTAGTAGGGAGGAAACAGATTCGTTCATTTGTTTAACAAATACTGTTTCACTGAGCGGCTTCTAAGAGCTGAATACTCCAAGCAGTGTAGAAGATGCTAGGAGAGGTTAGCACCTTTTACTCCCTGTCAAGAGTTTACAATGCAGCCATAAGATCATATTCATTTGCTTGACCTTCTCTGGTGTATCTTTCTGCCCGAAGACCAGAAGAAGACATTTCGCCCCACAAAGATCAGACCTCTGGCCCTGCCCCACATGCCCCTGTCTGAAACCGCCTCCTGGCCAACTTCAGACTTATTCTAGCAGACAAATCCCTGGGCGCATAAAAGCTGCAGTTGCCGCTCCAGCCCTGCAAACAATCCCTTCTCTTTCCCTCCCTGGCACACCTCCCCTCAGAAGTCATCCTTAAAAGAAATAACTCCCTTAACCTACCCTGTGGCCTCTGGGACCCAGCCCTGGCCCCAGAGGACGCAAACCAATCTGACACATGGAACATTGGAGCTTATGGGCTTCTCTATTTGCTTAAGTTAATCCTTTGTTATTGTTTGGCATTAATGTCTTATTAAATCAAGATGGACCGTAATTGGCCTGTGAGTGCTGGTAAAGGTAATGTCTTGGCAAAACTAAGTAGAATCCTGTTCTGGGTACACAAGCCAGCACCTTGGTTTGCCTGAGCACGGTGGTGGCCGTGGTCGCTCCGAGCAGCTGTCAGGGCCTGGGAGCTCTGATCAGATGTGCTGTCAGGCAGGTGGGACTGTTGTGATGAAGGAAAGCTACTACAAAGGACAGTCCCCTCTCAAGGGTGAAAGCACTCGTTGCCCCAAAGGGCAGAAAATTCTAATCCTCACAGGGAAGGTCAATATACTGAAAGTTCTCTAGACCTGACCTGCCATTTGGTTTCACCATCATGTGTGTGAAACAGTTTTGCAAAGGGGTTTGGAAAACTACCATGACTTCTTGGAGGTTGACATAAGGGCCAAAGCTTTTGCAAGCACCCTTGGGGAGAAGGTTATTTTAGAATGCCAGTGGCAGTGTGCGCACGAGCAGGGTCTAGTCCAGCAGAAGGCAGTTGTAACAGGGGCAGAGGAGCAGGTCAGGCAAACTAGCCAACTTGGGACTTTTCTAGGATTGTTTTTTTCTCTCCCTGGTAGATTATTCCTCCCAGCACAAACACGCCTGTGGTTCATTTGGAATTTTAAGGGGTGCTCTAACTAGTGTAGTTTCCTGCCTCTGGAATAGGATGTCATTTATGCTGTATGAGCTTTTTGTTTGTTTGTTTCCATGCTTTTCCATTGATCAGGGCCACCCTTTCTTTGCTCACCTTCTTTAGACTGTTCCCCTGCAGAAATGTTACTCCTTTCTCTGTTTCTACACTTTGTTCATGTCTGCATTCCAGCAGACAGCATAGTATGGTAGAGGGGAACAGAGAAGACAGGACCTGAACCTCTTGCTGTCCCAAACCCAAGGATGGTGCCTGTTATAAGTGGATGCTCACAAAATGCAGCGGAATTAAATCAAATGCTCTGACCCTGTTCTGCTCAGGAGACTTTTTGGCCTCCCTCAACTCCTTTCCAACTTCTTCAGCCAATTCTTAACCAAAATGTTTTCTCCTGCATCTCAACCCTCTTTCCTTAGAAATAAATGACTAGCTCTCTGTATCCTCCTGGCTTGGTCCCCACCTGTCAGCCCTCCCCACACAGAGGAACTGTGTGAATAGAGAGAAGAATTTGGAAGGGAGGAAGGTAATGGAGCTGACATTTTCCCCTCCATCTGCTGAGTCTGTATTTCAGAACTTGGATGGGGACTACATGGGTGTTAATATATGGACCTCCTCAAGCCTCATCAAGCCCAGAAAGAAACCACCCAGGCATTTTCAAGAAGTGTCTCATGCCCTAGAGGCACTTGGTAAGTTAGATGCCCAGAGCCTTGCACCCTATTTTAATGAGTAGCTGTTTGGGTCTTTAAATCCCTCCCCTGATGTTCCGTGTCCCTAGGGCTTCCTGACAGGTTTGATGCCTGGCTGGCCCACGGAACTGCACTGTGCCCAACCCAGAGTAATTTTCTTCAAACTGAGTCAGCAGGTAACCCAGATTAAAAACTATGGCTCCTGACTCAGGCCCTCATTCACTTACCCACAGTCTTCTGAAGGAAATCTCTGAAGATGGAGTGGTCACGGGAGGGGGAGACAGTAAGATGCCACTAGGGAGCTGGGCTAAACTCTAAGTGAGGCCAGAAGGATGAAGAAGTGTCTCAGGAAGAAAGTCAAGGCCCCCCAGCACTCATTTTTCCTCTTCCTTTGGAGTCTCGCCCCGTCCCCTGCTTCCCCTTAGCCCCTATGCAGCTCTCTTCTCTGGCCCAGTTCCGTGGAGATCAAGAGTACTGGCCAATACCTCCCGTTCACAACAAACAAACCCTTCAGCTGAATTCTGTGTCCAACCCCTAAAATGAGGCCATATGAAGGGTCATCTGAACATAAATGGAACATGTACTTCAAGGATTCCGATCAGACTAAATTGTCCTTTTTTTTTTTTCAATTAATTGGGGAGGATTCCTTAACCTTCTGTTGTCCTGAGGAGTTGACAAATGACAACTTCCATGGAGAGTAATTAGATGAATACTCCTGTAAAGAAGTCCTGAAATTTCTGAGCCCAATGTGGGTCTCAAATTAAATAATTCTAGGAGGTCACACTATCTTTAACCAACCCAGCTGACCAGGAAATAAATAGCTCTGAGTGATTTTATAGCTCAGTTTATCTTAAGCCATCATTTCCATGGCTAGTGGATTGATCATTTAACAATCTTTTGGAATTTCAGAGTATTCTGGGAGCATCATTCGCATTGCACAGACCTGGTCGATCAGAGAATAGGAGACTGTATGGGAAGAACCAGGGCATTTAGCCTAGAGAAAGTAAGACTAGGTCTATAAATATGGAAATGGATGCCATGTGGATAAAGGCCAGATTTAGTACACCCCCAGAGAGCAGAATTTTGTCTGGTGGATGGAGGTAGTGAGTATCCAGCCACTGGGGAAATTTGAGGGGAGGCTACATATGCATCTGTCAGATGAGGTGTTTATGTCCCCATGAGGTTTGACTACCAAGTCACTTCCCATCTGTTATGGACTGAATGTTTATGTCTCCCCAAATTCATATGTGGATGCCCTAATTTCCAATGTGATGGTATTAGGAGGTAAGGCCTTGGGAGGTAATTAGGTTTAGAGAGGTCATGATGGTAGAGCCCCCATAATAGGATTAGTGCCATTATTAGTGACATTTTTAGTGCCATTATAGATGAGCAGGGGATACCAGAGCTTCTCTGTCTGTCATGAAACAAGAAAGTGGCTGTTCACAAGCCAGAAAGTGGGCCTCCATCAGGAGCTGAATCAGCCAGCACCTTGGTCTTAGACTTCCCAGCCTCCAGAACTATGAGAGATCCACTTCTGTTGTTTAAGCCACACTCTCCATGGTACTGACAAAGGTACCACCAGAGAGGCATTGATCTCACAGAGATTCAAGAGATGGGGTTGACTATGGCTGATTCATGTTGATATATGGCAAAAACAAATACAATATTGTAAAGCTATTATCCTTCAATTAAAGATAAATAAATCTGTAAAAAAAAAAAGAGATGGGGTTGGGTCTACACCAACATTATGAGATCCTATGAGATGCTCAGAACATGATAAAAAAAAACAAAAAGAAAGAAAGAAAAGATTTCTCCCTCACAAAAGCAGGAAAAAAGCTATGGTTTGTACTTTCATTGGATGGTGGGTAAACCGGAATCTGCAAATTTTTCATGTGTTTTTCTGGGATCTGGAGGGTGCTATTTAGGGGTGCTGGGATTCAATGTATCCTAGGAGTCCATAAGTACCCTTATAAATCCCCACTCTGCGATTTCAGCAACAGAAACAGACCTGAGTTACCAGGTGACTCTGGCTGGACCCCTCCTGCCAGACTCCGCCTCTGAGGTGGCATTTTCTGTTCAGCCAACTCCTCTGTCCTCAAATTCATGTGGCAACAATTGACCTCTAGCTCAGAGGCAGAAAATAAAACATGCAAGAAGCCAAGAAAGTAAGCCTGCCCTTTCTGTGGGAACAACAGGACAGCTTCCTGTGTGGGGAGACTTGAGAGACCGCAGGAGAGTGCCCTGGTCTCCCACCCTCCACCCTTCCTATTTAGATCCCTCACAAATCTCTTCTACCCACAAAACTGTCTGACACAGGGCAGGTGGGGATGGGGGTGGGGAGTGCAACCTTGATCTCCCAATTGGTGAAACAGCAGTGCCAAGACTGGAATCCAGGACATTAATTAATTCAGCAAACCTCCAAGGAGTCATCAGGGAAAAGAAAATATGAATCGTGTTGCTCTTCTTTATGTTTACCTTATTTTGAATCTTGAGATATTTTAAAGTTACAGAGAAGTGAAAAGAATTATATAAGCAGCTCCCATATTAAGCTAGTATTTTTTTTCACCTTTGCATCCCATCATTTTATTCTGTAAAGAATATCATTTCAGATAGAGCTGAGTGCCCTTGTATTCACACCCCCAAGTCTCTTACATTTCTGTTAAATTTATGAAGACTTCAATTTATCTAAATTAGATAATGTAATTCTAAAGTTACAAAAGGGGACTGGACCGGGACACAGTGATATTTCCAGGTCTTGGGGCCCTATAGAAAAGGCCCCCTGGGTCTGGAAGAGACCTGTGGAGGGGTGTCCCCAGCCGTTGAGGAGGGGGTGTGGGCGCCCCAAGTTCATTCTCCTTCTCTGGGCGGGGATCAGGAGGAGGCCCCAGGGCGGGGCTCCTTCCTTGAAAGCCCCGCCCAGGCTTCTGCAGCCGCGGCTTGCCTTCCTGCAAGCTGCTGTGCCGGAGCTTGGACCCGCTGGGCCAGCACGTCAGGGGTGGAGGGGCTTTTCCGGGACGCAAGACTGGGCAGCCTGGCAGGGCGGCCCCGCCAAGGAAGCCTTGATTCTCCGAGTGGCACGTTCTCCTCGGGCCCTGCCAAGTGCCCCGCTGGGCCGGGGTGGGGGTCGGCGCCACGCTGGGGTGCACACCCCGCCTTGGGGGTTTGCCGTGGAAACCCGGGTGCACTCACTTCTTGGCCCCTTCCTTCCTTACATCTTTCTCCTAATCATCACAGCTGTTCTTATTGCCAAGCTCTGTGCTGCGCACTGGGATTGCATAGTTTCTGCCTTCATTCATTCGTTCTCTCATGCGCTGATTCCATATACAGTTATGGAGCAGGAGTGTGTGCCAGCACTGTTCTAGGTACTGTACTGGGCTAATCCTGGGAATGAAGTAAGTAAAGATCTTTGCCTCCTGGGGGTTGTATTCTAACAAACGGACAATAACAACAAAATAGATGTGATAAACAAGTCTATTGTGTGAAAGATGATGAGTGCTGTAAAAGAGCAGAGGGGGTGGGGAAATCAATAATAGGGGAGGGGCCCTCCCTGTCTTCCCTTGACGGTTCCTGTCCTCTTCTCCCTCCCACGTCCACAGTCCTAATCCACATCCCTGTCTTCACACTTTGGCCAGGGATGTCTTCTGACCTCTCACCTTGTCTCCACATCCTATCAGTTCCTACCCTTTCCTGCTAGTGTTAGCATCATCAGAAACTTCTGTTTTCCAAGTCACTTCACTGGAAGAACATTCTATGTGGAGGAAGTAGACAGTGCAAAGCCTGCAGTGGCAGAAAAGGAGTTATACAGAGAGGGTTTTGTCCCTCAGCCACCTGGGCCTTCCCTGGACTCCAGAGCTCAGCTAGAGGGGGGATAAAAATCTCCCAGAGGCAGATCCAAGAACAGGTGGCCACATCTGTGCTCCAGTGGCTTCCCTGGATCTGCAGAATAACCTTGATGTGTTGCTGGGATGCCTGTGGGTATTCTCTATTCCTGAACCTTGTTCCTCTTGAGGATCCCTTACACTTTCACTGGAGCCTGCAGCTGACCGAGGACTGGCAGTTCCCCAGATGCACCGTCCTGGCTGCTTCCTGTCTGGGCACATGGGCATCTCCTGGAATGTGATCCACTTTCCTCCTACCTATGTCCACCTGACAGGCCCTTCCCCTTCCTTCAAGAATCTATTCAACATCACCTACTCCATGATGGAGCCTTTTTTTAAACTTCCCATTGACTGTTCCAGCCCCATCTTCTGCCTGTGTGACACGTGGCACAGACTTTGGCTGGCAGGTATCTGGCTGCCTTGCAGTGATAGCCTGTCTTACTCACCTATTCTCAGCATTCAGCACCTGCCTGGCACGGAGTAGGTGCTCATGAGCCATGTTGACTGGGTGAGTGAGCAGTGCTTGGTTGCTTTGGTCATCTCCTGAGAGGCCCCAGGGGGCCTGAGTTAAATATGCCCTTGGATATTGAGCAGACTGTAGTCATAGCCACAGGCTTCTGAGGGACTTGGATTTCCTGTGGGTGAGGGACTGGCAGGAGAAAGGCCCTCATTTCAACCATAGAAAATGGCTGGCTGAAGAGTATTGTCCCAGAGAACAGAAGAGGCCACCCCTCTCCTTGACTCCATCCCTGCTCTGGGTACCAGTCTATGGCTGGCCACACAACTCCTAGAAACCCCGGTCAAAACAATGTGCTTCCTCTCCAGCCCCCGGGACTCTGAGTCCTCCTGGGGCAGTGGCACTTACAAAGGGTTCAGTTGGACTGGCTGTCCTGCCATCCCTCCGCCCGAAAGGCCTGCCAGTCTTCCCTTGAACGTGCCCGTCCTTCTTGGCTCCCTCCCACGTCCACAGTCCTAATCCACACCCCTGTCTTCACACTTTGGCCTGGGATGTCTTCTGGCTCATCGCCATGTCTCCACCGTCTATCAGTTCCTACCGTCTGCCACCAGTGTTAGAATCATCTTCAGAAACTTCTGTTTTCCAAGTCACCTCTCACTGTCCAAGGATAAAGTCCGACACCCATGCCTGGTGTCCTGGGCCCTCTAAAAATTGATCCCAACCCCCTTGGGCACACTTCTTCCTCTTCCTCTTCACTAGCCTCTGGCCGACAGGCTGCTCACAGCACCTCCTCCCAAGAACATCCCAGCTCTGCGCCTTCTTGTCCTGAAGACCCAGTCTCTCCTCCCATCCAGTGCTATACACATCCTTCCACATGTGAAGGCTGCTTACACGGCCTTCCAGCTTACTCCGCCCACCTCTGAGCCCTGTATTGCTTATGTGCTCTACCTCCAGTCACTTAGTAACCAATTAGACAGTCGGCCTTGAGAGAGGGTCCTGTCAGTTGTGCAGTTCAATTCTGACCACGTGTTTTTGCTAATATTCCACAAGTTTGTCTCATTAGTTCTTCATTTTTAGAGTAGGAGACTTAAAGACGAGACCTTTACCTTTGTCAGTGTGTATCTTCTAGGATATAGTAGTCCCTGGCACATGGTAGGAAATTCATTATGGATTTGCTGAAGGCAAGTTTCCAGACCCCTGTCCCCAGATACGCCTGTCTTCAGTAGTTCCCTGCTCAACTGCCATATGTGGGGGCTGTCATACATATGCCTTCTGAAGGGAAGCTGATAAATATATGCGTATTGGAGGATTAGAGACTTAACATTTGTCCCCCAGAGGGGATCTGTATTGTGAGAGGTACCTGCAAAGAGCACTACTGAACTGTTGTTTAGCTCTAATGATGGAACATCATTATCAGCGAGAGGAAAGGTTGGCATGGGGATCTTTCTTGGAGCCATTTGAGCATACCTTTTTCCCCTTACCTTCCTTACCTGGGTGTTCCACCAGTTCTAGACTGGAGAGTAGAAGGAGGAGAAAGGAACTATCCATTTTCAAGGAACTTCCTCTCTCACACCTTGACTCCATGCAAACCTGACTTCCCTAGATGTCATCCCTGAGAAAAGACCTCATGTGTAGGTCATGAGGGTTGAGGGAAGCGGGTGTTATTTCTGTTCCTCTGTCTCTGGTCTGCAAGGCTGCCTGGAGCTCCTAGCAAGGCAGGAAGAGCTGGGCCAACAAACTACTGGGGAGACAAATGTTACTCAAGCAAAAGAGATGAGACAGGCTGCCAATGGCACATGGGGTGTAGAATGGGAAAGATGGGTGTGAGGATATGGGGAGAAGGAGGGATGAACTTGCATTGACTGAGCACCTGTTGTGTGCCAGGCACTGTGCTAGTCACACTGATGTCCATTACCTCATCTAATCTTCCCAGAGATCTTGTGAAATAATTGTCATTAGCTGCATTCTCCAACACAGGAGTTTATTTCCTCTCACACCCTTTCTCCATTGTCAGTTTTCCTGTTTTTTTTCTCTTCTTGTCATAAAGTAATTGGTGTTCATTATAGATTTGGAATATGAAAATAATAAAGTACAAGAAAGGAAAACATCATCTATCATCTAATAATAAAAATATAATTATTAGCATCTATGTGTATATATTTTGGTTTTTAAAATTCATTTGAAACATGTGACATCACATGTATATAATATTTTCTATTCTTTTTTAATGACCTGTACAGCAAAAATATTTTCATGTCATTAAAATTCTCAAAAAGCATCTATAGTGCCCTCACAGTGCCCCATTATATGGATAAACAGCTAGACTAGCTTTTTAGCTTTTCCCCAACTACTGGACATCTGTTTTTCTATCTTTTGAAATTACAAATAATGGTCCTATAACATCATGTACCAATATCTTTCTCTGATTTCTGTTTATTTTTTAGGATATATTGAAGAAAAGAAGTTATTGGGACATACTGTATAATTGTGACTTTAATAGTGTTACTTTCTGATTTTAAAAGTAACAATTGCTTATTGTAAAAAATATAGAACACACTAAAAAAAAAGAAAATATCATCCAAAGCCTTTCAAATTGCTCTTATAACATTTTGGTGTGGTTGTTCCTTGGTCTTTTTTTCCAATGACATACATACATAAGTGTAAATAAATATGCCTGCATAAAATTGGTATTACACAGCTTACACAATGCTATATTTTACTTATGAGCAAGCATTATATAATAATGTAATATTATATAATTATTATATAATCATTATAATTATTTTTGAAAATACTATTTTTAATAGCTGTGCAATTCCACTTTAAGGATGTACTATACAAATGTAAGCATTCTTTTACTAATGGCCATTTAGATCTCTGTTTTCAAAAACTTGCTATTAATAACTCTGAGATGAATATCTAAACATCTGTGAATATTCATCTTTGACCTTATTCTGGCTATGTCCTCCAAATAGATTCCTAGAAGTGAAATTACTAGGTCAAAATGTACCAGCCTTGTCAAAGCTGTTTGTATGTGTTGCCAAACTTTATTCCAAAAGCATTGCTGATAACCAGGCAGAGAGTGTCCATCTTCACATGTCCTTGCAATATTAATTTAGATCGAAACTGCAGTAGCTTTTCATGAGCAAAATATGCTTTTCTTCTTTAATTTTCACATTTATGATTAATGATATTTAACATATTTTGAAATGTTTGTTAGCTACTCGTAATTCATTTTTTTGAGAATCATCTGCTCATGAGCCCATCCACTCATTGTTTTTGTCTTTGCATATTTCTTGTTGTTTTAGATGAAATCTTTATATTTTCAGGATATTAATTGTATGTCCATTATATTCATTCATAAAGAATTTTCCAAATAAAGAAAAATATATGTCCATTTTTACAGATGAGTATACCAGAACTCAACAAGGAAAATGAATTATCCGATGTCAGTCAACCAGCAGGGGGTCTAGTTGGGATTTGAACACAGGTCATTCTGACTCCACAACTCTCGATCAGACAAAAAAACAAGAGGAGGAAAGGAAATTGTAATGGTAAGTGTGGAAGCCTTAGTGGTGGAATTTGAGTATATTCTGATGGATGAATAGGAGTCAGTTGTTGGAGGGGTTGGGGACACATATGGAGGAGGAATAAAGTGCCAAGGGAATTGTAAGCCAGGAAGGAGCCTGGCCTGGTGCATTTTTCCATTCATTCATTGCCTCCAAGTTGAGGGACATGTGCCTAGCATCCCTTCCTCCTCCATAACCCTTCAGAGGACTCCTCCAGTGTTTACCTGTATCCTCTTCAAATCCACGCACATCAGCATAGCCTTTGGTTTTTCCTTAGCTGTACATTCCCAAAGCTCTGAGGGGCCCCTTGTTATCTCTTTGAATGATATTTAGAGGTGAATATTTAGATGGTCTTGGAGCAACATCCTCAGCAGAGACCAGAATCTGAGGACTTCTTTGATCTCCTTTTTCTACCTAGTTGCACTTATTCCAACCCACATTTTTATTGATATTGGCTGATTGGCAGAAAAAGAAAGGGAAAGAGGAGGGAAAAGAAGGAAAAAGAAAGAAGACTGGATTGTTGGTCTCCTTAGGATGGGTGCACATGGACGCCCATCCCCTGGGAGGGAACAGATATAAAAACAATAAATAAACGTAGTAGTTGAGTCTTGCATCCTGGGATCAGACAGATGCTGTGTAGAGTGAGGTTAGAAGCAAAGAGGGAGGAGGTGAAGAAGGAAGAAGAAAGAGGGGGGGCCCCCTGTTACTTGCCTTCTCTCATGGCTCCATCTGGACCCATCCTTAGGGAGTTTGAAAATGCTTAAAATTGTATCATGGCATTCAACCACACTCTGGGAACTGGATAGAAGCTTGAAGATTTTGAAGCCTTTGTGAAGGCAAGGGTGGAAGGGTAGAGAGGTCACAGTATCTCTGGTGGTGAGGAGAGAATTGTGAGGTTCTGTAAGATCTATGGAAAGGATGGAGAGCAACAGAAACTATTATTATACAGGATAGGTACTTTCAGAGAACAATCTTTCAGTTCTTAATTCCTTTAAAAGACAGTTGTCTAAAGCAACAACAAGAATATATCATGGGGCTTATAACAATATCCTCAAGGAATAAAATATATAAGAGCAGCAGAACAAGGAAAGGGGGTGGTAAAAGAGAATTATACTGGTTTAAATTCTTATATGTGATAAGAAGGGGGGGACTTCCCTATAGCTCAGATGGTAAAGAATCTGCCTGCAATGCAGGAGACCTGGGTTTGATCCCTGGGTCAGGAAGATCCCCTGGAGAAGGAAATGGCAACCCACTCCAGTATTCTTGCCTGGGAAATCCCATGGACAGAGGAGCCTGGCAGGCCATAGTTAATGGGGTTGCAAGGAGTCAGACATGACAAGCAACTAACACATACACACATGTGATAAGGATGCATATTGTAATCCCTAGAACAAATACTTCAAGAATAAAAGAGGGTTAGCTAAAAAGCCAAAAAAGGAATAAGATGGAATAGTAAGTAATAGTTGATCTGAAAGAGGACAAGGAAAATGAAAAAGAAACCAAGAGGACAAGTAGAAAATAAATGGTAGCAAATATTAATTGTAATATTATCCAGAAAGGGAAGAAATTAAATTATCTCTAAGGTCCTTTGCAGCTTTTGGTGTCCTGATTTTAGTTCATATCTCCATGTCAGCATCCAGTTATGCTGGATGTTTGGCATAGTTAGTTAAGGTTACTTATATTCAAGTGATGATTAGGGGCAGGGTTAAATTTAGAGATGTTACTTCTACAAGGTAGGCCTGGGGTTAAGGCTGATTTAGAGTTGGAGTCTGCTTGGAGTTACTGCTGGATTTGGTTTGTTGGTCAGACCTCTAGGGTGGGAGAGGACTGGGGTTCAGGAAGATTAGATTGGGTGGGGAGGGGCTGATCCAGCAAGCCTCCTGCAATCTCTCACAGAGGGTCTTCATGTTATTCAAGGCATATACTTTCTCGTAGTTAATAACCTCTTTCTTCCAGAACTTTTTTTCTCTAGGACTTTTTCCTCTCTTTCTTTTATGAATGCAGTATAACATCTATTGATTCAAAAAACCTTTCTTGATTACCTTCTGTGTATCAGGCACCATACTAGGTGCTGGGAAGGCAGCATAAACAAGACAAAGCCCCTGACTCCACCAAGCTGACATTCTGCTGGCGGGAGACAGGAAACAAACTTGACTCCAGAAAGCAGAACCAGGCTGGTAGGTCAGAGTGGTCTGAAAGTCTGGAAAGATCCTGTGATGGATGGGGAGAAGGGGCAGCAGGGGCAGAGCTCTGGGTATGGGCAGAGAGAAGGCAGTGCGGTGCGAGAGGTAGGCAGGAAAGGAGCTTGGAGAAGGAGCAGCAGCTGTTCCTAGTAAGCTCCCATATTGTATCCTACTTCTGATGGAAGCCACTGGAGGTTGGAAACCAGGGACTGAGTGGTCTTGTTTGAGATCTAAAAGGTAACATGGGCTGCTGGGCAAAGAATAGCCTGGAGAAGTGACAACAGAAAACCAAACAAAATGAAACAAAGGGCCAAGAGATAGGAGCCCTGGCTTTCTTGACATGCTGTGCTCCATGCTGGCTACTTCACTTAGTCTGTCTCCCTTCCTGTCTATGAAATGCCAGTAGTAATATCTATGCTATTTATGCCACAGTGACATAAAGATGGTGCTAGATCATTTAAAAAGTTACTTTTATGCCCAGGAGTGAATTGTTGGGTCATATACTAGTTTTATTTTTTTAGTTTTTTAAGGAACCTCCATTCTGTTCTCCATAGTGGCTGTATCAATTTACTGTTCCCACCAACAGTGTTCCCTTTTCTCTACACCCTCTCCAGCATTTATTGTTTGTAGATTTTTTGGTGATGACCATTATGGTATGTGCGAAGGGATACTTCATTGTAGTTTTCATTTGCATTCCAGAGAAAACTATAATTCCAAAAAATACATGCACCCAATATTCATTGCAGTGCTATTTACGATAGCCAAGAAAGGAAGCAACCTAAATATCCATCAACAGAGGAATGGATAAAGAAGATTTGGTACATATATACAATGGAATATCACTCAGCCATAAAGAACAAAAGTGTACCATTTGCAGAGATGTGGATACACCTAAGACTGTTATACAGAGTGAAGTCAGAAAGAGAAAAACCAAAATCATATATTAACGCATATTTCTGGAACCCAGAAAAATGGTACAAGTGAACCTATTTTAAAGCAGAAATAGAAACACAGACATGCAGAAAAACATATGGACACCAAGTGGGGAAAAGCCAGGTGAGGGGGCGGGGAATGAACTGGAAAATTGGGATTGACATAAATACACTACTATATAAAGAAAAGACAGCTAATGAGAACTGACTGTATAGCACAGGGAACTCTACTCAGTACTCTGTGGTAACCTAAATGGGAAGGAAATCCAAAAACATGAGGATATATATATATATATATATACATATATATATATATATATATATATAAAGATAGATAGATAGATAGATAGATCTGATTCATTTACCATACTGTAGAAACTAACACACTTAGGACTGATGATCAGCTTGCAGTCACTGCTAAAATGCTTCATTTTTCCTCCAAGGCAATTTCCCCTTAAGAAGAGGGATAAGAATCTGGTACTGGCTTCCTCATCGCAAAGTAGAAGCAACAGAAACCCCTTAGGAAGTGTTAGTAGTGTTGTTGCTTTTACTGAAGAGTTACTTCTGTTGTCAGTGGATTGGGAAAAGACCTGTGACACATCAGGAAAGATCTTAATGCTCCTCCGGTGTGTCACCCAGCCCTGCAGGCTGAGTATGAATGAAAGAGCATTTAAACACATACACACAAGTGCACAAAGTGAAAAGCAAACAAATTCAAGAAGCCAGCCTCTATCTGCACGTACACTTTGGGTAACAGGTAGGTAATTTCTGTGCCTAAGCATTGTCTCTGTATTAAAGTTCACTTGATCTTCAAACATCCCTCTCAGGGGGTATCATCATCTCAGTTTTACACATGAGGAAACTGGTAATGGATTTGTCCAAGGATATCAGGTGAGTTGCAGAGCTGGGAGTCTGCCCAGGTCAGCCTGATTCCAAGGCCTTGTATGCCCCAGTCCTCGGGCTTTCCATCCTAAAGCATCAGTGTCTTGCTCTCCATCAGTCTTTCATGACAGCCAGTGATCCATACATCCTGGGAACCCGTCAGGCCAGAGATGATTGAGGACAAGCTCAGACCCCTTGGGACTGGTTTGTCATTCAATCCACCAAGAGGGAAATAATCAGCCAGCAAGTATTAATTGAGGGCCTGGGTGAGAGGCCTGGCAGGGGAGGCAGAAGGTGTGCAAGCCTGAGAAGAATTTCAAGAGCAAGACGCAGCACATCTATGCCCAGTGCCACCCATAGAGGAAGGCGCAGACCAGGGGCTGAGGGTGAGGCAGGTTGCCGCGGTTGGGAAGCCAGAGGCCCTGACGGCTTCCCTTTGCCGGAGTGAGCCAGACCCAGACCCTGGCCTCATTGTCCATTTTCCCTACAGAGCCATCCTCTGCATTTCCAGCTCCCAGCTGATAACTGGCTGAGGGACTAAGGCTGCCCCCGGCCTATATGCAGGAACTGAACTAGGAGAAGGGATCCCTTTCTGTGTGAGGGGAGGTCTGCCAGGAACAGAGAAACTCGGTGGGAAGGCTGTGTGGGGCCAGCGCAGGGCCCTTGGATGTGTGGGGCTGGACTAGTGGCTGCTCTGGGGTGACAAGGTGACAGGGTGTGGGGCTAGCTGAGACTGAAGGTGGGGAGGGAGGCAGAAAAACCTGCCCTTCCTGTCAGGTGGGCCTCCCCGCCTGGCTCCCTCCCTCTCTCTCAACACTATTTTAAAAATGTAACCAGAGGCTTCCCTTGTCCCTACCCAACTGCTCCAGACAGGTGCAGGGAATTCACCTAAACACTCCTACATTAATGGGTGGGGAGGGGGACAGTGGGCCCCCCTCCTGAAGTAGGCCACTTTAGCAAGGCAAAGGGAAGGGGAGAGGGGTCTAAAAAGGGGGTCTGACTCTAAAAAGCAGATATCTCTTCATTTTAATAGAAACTGATTTAAAATAATCTGATTTTAAATGATATCAAATAGAAAAATAATGCCTCTTCATTGTAATTTTCTAGTAAAAATTTAAAATAATCTGATTTTTAAAAAAATCATATCAGATAGAAACTGCATTTTTAAATGTACAGAATGTGTAGTGTGCAAGACTTAGGGTTTTTTTTTTTTTTAATTGAGTTATACTTAATTTACAATGCTGTGTTACTTTCAAGTGTACAGCAAAGTGATTCAGTTTGGGATCCGTTTGTCTTGACAGCTTCTCTTAAATTCAATAGAAACTTCTGGAGGAAAAAGATATATTCATTAGGAAAGAAAAACAGAGAAAAAGAAAGGGAGGCGTGGAGAGGAGAAGCAGAGAAGGAGCCGGCCCAGAGGGCAGGTGGGGGATGGGATTGCCTCAGGCAAGAAATTTAGTGAAAATTTGCAGGACTGGGGACTCCCTCTAAACCTCCTCCTCCCAGCTCTAGGGATTTCCTCATGCTACTTTCACCTAAATAACTGGACTGTGGGGAAGCATTCGATTTGCTTCAACCCTATTTAACCCCAAGATGCTATGGCCTCCACAGCCACCCATCTGTACTTTCAAGGACACACCTACAGAGAAGATCCCCTTCAACATCGAGGCTTAATAGCCGGCTCCTTATTTTGAGGAGGAATATGCAGGAGATTCTAGAATCCACAGGAATTTTGCTCTGATGCTAATGCCGATTGTACAATGTTTCAGTATAAAGAGGGCATGAAGGTTTTGTAAAAATTGGGCTGAACAAGAAAGGTAAACTGTTCTTATGAAGCACTGGGAGAAAGTACTTAGTAACCTGAGCCAGGGGCTGCCCAGGTCAAGGCACCCATGTTTCGTTGCACAGATGCTCCAAGAATTTGCTGAGAAATATTCACCACGGTACATTGTACAGGTAAAGTCAGCATGGAATTGTCTTTGGGTCTTTCCAGTACAAGTCTAATTCTGGCCTTAATTATTACACCTCAGGCAGATGAACTTCTCTTTGTAATGCTCTCATACACAATGAACTCTGGGCTCTCTGCCTTGGAGTCATTTACTTAGAACTTTACTATCAGCATATTTCTAGGTTAAAAGGTATCTCTCTACCATAAATTACTCTCTGATGGAGAGACTCTTTAATTTAGCCTAAGATAGAATAAATAAGAGGGGTAATCTGCTATGCTAAAAAAATGAACAATTAAGATAGAGCATGCCAAGCCCCATTGTCTAAAAGTTTTGAAACATCCGTGCCTCCTCTTCATTCTATTGAGGTAGATCATTGAGCATGTTGATCGTAGCTGGGCTTGTGACCCCAGCTCATGCACCAGAGACTACCATCCTCTGAGCGAAACCAAGAGAAATCCTCAGAGTTTAAAATCTTAAGTATTTACAGGCACATTCTCAGCATTACATCCCTGGTTTTCTTCAAAGGGCAAGACAGAGGTATGCACTAGAGAGAAATAAAATGTTAAAAATGAGGTTTGTATGGAAACTAATTTCTTGGCTTGGCACCTGGGGAGGTATGTGTGCATGTATATGTAGATATGTGAGCACATTTGGGGACACATTCACGAGTGCTCCTAACACCAACTCTGCAGAAGGACGCAACTCCAGACCCTAGAATTAGGCAGATAGAAGAGGTCTTTGCACAGCTACTGCAAATCATAAAGGGGCAAATATTTCCTCCATTCTTTGTATATTAATATGTTTCATAATCAAACTCCTGCAGTATCCAGAACCCTTCAGTGCCATGTGTGCATGCTAAACCGCTTTCGTCATGTCTGACTCTGTTCTGTCCGTGGGATTCTCCAGGCAAGAATACTAGGGTGGGTTGCCCTGCCTTTCTCCAGGGGATCTTCCCAACCCAGGTATCAAACCCAGGCCTCCTGCATTGCAGGCAGATTCTTTACCATCTGAGCCACTAGGGAAGCCCCTTCAGTGCCTTGGAACTATCCTTCTCACTTAGCTTAGGCCCAAGCCTTGACTGTCTCTTGCTATCTCTGACCATTTCTTAAATCTGCAGGGGGTTTGCTGGGGACATGTGACGATGACTTGGAAGGAAAGCCATTTCTGAGGTTGTGCGGCCCTTCCCTCCCATTCTCTTTTCTGCGACTAAAACCTAGAGAGTGGGCCAGATGTGACTAGAATTTCCCTCCATTTCTAAGCTCCCTCGTTGATGTTGTTGGGTGCTTTGCTGTCTGCCACAGGAGTGCACTGAGGATAGCAGGAAGACAAGGAGATCAAGGGGAGGTGAGACATGAAGATGCTGGAGACCAACTCCTGTCAAATCGCACTTTCGCAGAGTATCTGCCTAGGCAAGATGCCCAAAGCAGTTCTCTTCCCATTTGGGAAATGGAAGCCCTAAAATTATAGTCTATGGCTGGACCCTAAGCAACCCAGAGACAGTCTCACACCTCTGCCAGCCTAGGCTAATGAGTCAGAAACCATCATGTAATTCAGTGATGCACAGACTATTCAAACAGCAGAACTTAAAGGAACTCTAAATATCTAGCCCTCTCTCTTTAAAGAAAAGGAAACTGAAGCCCAGAGATAGAAAACCAATCTCTTTGGTTTTCTCTGGCCATGGCAGCTATTTCTGTCTTTGTTATCTTTGTGCATTTACTGGATATTCCCCTAATAGTCCCTTCCAACTGCAGTCCTCATGGCTTCTTCATCTGACCACTCATGATCTTCCCATAGTTTCTTCCTCCAGCAGCACCTTCACTTTTTCTGCTGAGAACTCCTTTAAGAAATGTATCTGGACAGGATCCTCTCTAAAATCCTAGACAGGTAAGCCTATAGAGTCCAATCCGTAAACATTGTACAGACCTAGTGACCACTGCCCAGATCCCCCTTAGAAATGAAGGGCATCCTCCTCCAGGCACTGGTGCCCATATCTTCCCCCAGGGTGGCCAGAACCAATGGTTGATCAGCACAGAGGTACACAGGCCTGTCCTCTCCAACGCAACTCTGAAGGGCTATTCCAGCTTCAGAACTTCCTGGGGGGACTGGGAGAGGTCTTTGTTGAGATTCCACTTCTTCTTCTGCCCAATCCAGCTTCATTGCTGTTCCTCCCACTGGTGATGATTCCAGGAGTGCTCCCTATTAAACCTCCCTGCACACTGATCTACCCCTCAAGTTGGCTTCTGGGGAATCCAACCTGCAACAGGCACCATCATCATGATGTAGGCTAGAGGTAGTAACTTCAGAACCTCATCCTCCCCGTGACAGCATCAAGCCACTTCAGCCAGCCTCTTACCCATAGGTGTTCCTCAAGCTCCAGGGGACAGGCATCAACCTCAGGACACGGTTGCTGGTAAGCCTCAGTCACCAGACCTGGAGAGAGTGGTTGGGAGGGTCCTTTCTTCCTCCATGGCCTGGGAAGGGGGGACGCCATGACTTTGACAACTCTGCCCTCAAGACCAAATGTCTAGTCCTTGCCCATATCCGTCCACACACTCCCTGAGGTAAACACTGGCGAAAGCCTGCAAAACCATCTTCAAAAATCTCTTTCTCCAGTTCTGTATCTTGGAAGAAAGGGTAGTTAGTTCCTCTTGTCTTGGGACTGCAGTTGAAACTGAACTAGAAAAAGTCCCATTTTAACACCTGGTTACAGACCTCACTTTATTTTTAACAGACAAAACCCACACCATAGGAGTCAGGAGGGTGTCTCTGACCCCTGTTCTGTATCCTTCTTAATTGTCCAGGCTCCAAGGTAGTGCTGTTTAGGGCCCAGTATCTTCATTTTTAGTGACATTCGCACCTTCACTTCTGTTTGTGACTTTTTCTCTCTAAGGTGGGGCTGGTGTGTCCTTTCTATGGACCATTCTTCCTGTGTGTGTCTGATTTTACCACCTTGCAGTGGCACCCACTAGCCTGGCAGATGGGCCAATCTAAGTGGGGCTTCTCAGGGCCCTAGCTTTTTTATTAATACACAGCTGGGACTCTAGCTTGTCCTACTTTTTCACTCAGTCTTTGCACTGTCTCACCCTCCATCACCGAACTCTTACAACACTCATTGTTTAGACTCTGATTTTTCTCTTAATTCTTATATTTAAAAAATTTAAGAATATATACATTGTATATATCCATTTAAAAACAGTTTAGGGGAGAAAACAGGAACATTACCACACTAAGTGATTCTTACTGGTTTTAGAAGTCTTAAAAAGGGAGTAAATGTGTATCATTATCTGGAAATGTGGGATATACACAAATAGATTGTTTCCTTCTGGAGGGAAGGGAACCACTGCCTCTTCTTCTTCCATCAAGTTGATGTCTTAAAGCCGGATACATTGGCCATGGCCAATGACTCCTTCACTGTTAGTTGAAGGACAGCATGATGGACAGACAAGAACTTTCATGGGCAAAAACCTCATCCTTAGACCTAAAAATGGAAGCCATTAGTCTCGAAAGTCATTGATTATCCAGGTTGAGGCACAGGGGAAGCTGGGGTTCTTGATTATATATATATTTTTTTACCATGCTGTACGGTATATGGGAATCTTAGTTCTCTGACCAGAGATCAAACCCACACCCTCTGCACTGGAAGCACAGAGTTTTGACCACTGGACTGTCAGGGAAGTCCCGAGGCTGTGCTTCTTTAAAACTGGATCCTTCTTATCAATAGGCACTTAGGAATTCAAAAAAGCTTGATCCTTTCCTCAATAAAAATTATAGAACTCTTTGAAAGATGACAAATTCTGGATTAGGGGTGTCAAGAATCACAACATTTAATAGTAGATACAGCATATGTCTGTGTGAACCATCCCACAGCTTTGGCCTGAATCCAGATGCGGGGGATGGGGGTGGTATGGTTTACTGGTGCTAATGTTCAGTGACGGGAAGTGTGAGAATAGATTTTGTAAAGTCACAACTTAAGAGCTGGTTTCTTTTGGAGGGAGTAACGTGCAAGTGTTCCTTGTAATTTCAAGTGTTATTTCCACAGGGAAGGAGTCACAGCCTCTATGACTGCCCATCTTCCCATCTCTGCTCCCGAATCCGCAGGAAAACTAAATGTCCAGACAAGGGCCAGATGGGTCATCCTTGAGATAACATACCGGGTAGCACCAGGACTCATGCAGAGACTTGCAGGACTCTGACAGCCTCTCTTACCTCACTCTAGTTTCAGCCCTGATGTGTGATAATGCGCTGAAAGTCGTCAAATACAAAAGAAACAGCCCTGCATTCCAATATCTCTTCTTCTGGGAAGAGATATTCCAACATAATTTCCAACCACATCCTGGACCATACTGTTACGTTAACAGATTGCTGAGGTCTTATTTCTGTCATCTGCACACAGCATCCCAGGTGCCAGCTAACTACCAGGGTTGTAACTTAACTCCTTTTCTCTATCCCATCCTCCTAGGGCTGTGCTCTATAGAGGAGAGGAAGCCAGAGACCCAGTCTTGGGACTTGTTAAAATAAGATGGGTGTTTCCTTGCTGCTGCAGCCTTTGTCACGAAGCAGTTCAGCCTGGAGTAAGGAGAAGGTGGCAAGATTTGTTGGGAGCTGGGCAGTTTGTTCCCATTTTAAGCAGCTTGAGAGCTTTGCCTAGTAGTGCCCTCTGCTGCCCTCTGTGGCCAAAACTTCAAGGTCTCTAGAGACACTGAATCCCGGGGCTCTCTCTTCTTGCCATCATCTTATGAAGCTTTTCTCCTTTAGTTCTCCATAGGTTTTATAAGTAAAATGGGACACTCTAGCCACAAGCCTGCATCTGGTTTACACTCTCAGCTCCTTCCTGCAAAGGTTGTTGAACTGAATCCTGGAAGAAATCTTAAGAGGTCATTGGGTCACTCAACTCTGCCTTAAGCAAGACTGGCTGCAACCCTTCTGGGAATTATATAGGCTTTGGCAAATCTCATACTGCCAAAATCCTAGGTTCTTCAATGTTACACACTGGGATTTCCACAAAATCTGCATAATTGTTTATCTTAGCTTGAGACCTTTCACTTAGAGGGCAAAAATCCTGATTAGAAAGATGGGCAGGCTGGCCATGAGAAGGATCTGTTAATATGGTTGATGTGTTCTTGTCTGATGCTTTACCTTTCTTCTTGTTTTTTTTTAAACACAAGTTAATTTCCTAAGCTCAACCTTGTTGAAATATTCACTTTGGGTTGGAGGTGTCACTTTGCTACTGGCAAGCACAGCTGAGGACTTAGGGATTTCTCCTTGCCCTGGGAATACAAGGCTTTGGGCACCTGAAAGTCATCAAAGTACCTGTTTCTTTTCCCACTCCAGTCCCAAGTGAGGTGAGTAAGCTTACTGCTAATTAATGGAGAACTGTGTCTCACCAATCCTGCAGCTGGAGAAGCCCAATATGAAACTAACTTGTTCCTAAAACCCACCAAAGAATTGATGCTTTTGAACTGTGGTGTTGGAGAAGATTCTTGAGAGTCCCTTGGACTGCAAGGAGATCCAACCAGTCCATCCTAAAGGAAATCAGTCCTGAACATTCATTGGAAGGATTGATGGTGAAGCTGAAACTCTGGTATTTCGGCCACCTGATGCGAAGAGCCAGCTCATTTGAAAAGACCCTGATGTTGGGAAAGATTGAAGGCAGGAGGAGAAGGGGACGACAGAGGATGAGATGGTTGGATGGCATTACCAACTCGATGGACATGAGTTTGAGTAAACTCTGGCAGTTGGTGATGGACAGGGAGGCCTGGCGTGCAGTGGTGCACAGGATCACAAAGAGTCAGACATGACTGAGCGACTGAACTGAACTGAAAACCCACCAACACCAAGAAAAGGTTCCCTAGAGGGATTTGCAATTTTTTGTTTGAATTTCCTAACTGTCGGGCCTGATATTTGAATTCAAAGTCTGTGTGCACAGTGCTCAGCAACCCTAGGAAAATGAGAAAATATGCCTGTTTCCCCAGTTCTCTGCTGGTTTTTTTCACCTATTCATATTCTGCTTTCCAGTGCCTTCCAAAAGCTTCTGAAAAGTACTCCCACCCCTCTTGCAGGTTGCAAGGGGGAAAACACATGTTTATTTTGTATTTGGGTGGTGACTCAAACTTATACCAAACAAACGCTTATGTATCTTATTTCTTGATAGTTCCTTTTGTATTATGTCTTAAAAAGCATAAACACCCCCTTGACCATTTTAAGCATACAATTCAGTATTGTTAATATGTTCACATTGTTCATCATCTAGAACTTTTTCATCCTGCAAAACTAAAAACTCTATACATATTAAACATGAATCCCTCACACCACCCCCTTCTGGTTTGTTTCTTCTATGAATCTGACTAGTTTAGACACTTCAAGAGTGGAATCACACAGCATTTGCCTTTTTGTGACTGGCTTAGTTCACTTAGCCTAACAGTACCGAAGGTGCCTTACGCAAATTATTTTTGTATAAAATGTGGGGAAGCTAAGTGGGAATAAGCAATAGCAAGGCTTAGGGTCCCAGGGTGGACCAGTTCCGCCACCCTTGCTTTCTCTTCTCTTTAACTCACACCTGTGAAGCCCGTGCGCCCTTCTCAAATGAGCTTCAAAGATTAAAATCCTCCCGGTCCCTTCCAGAAATATCCCTGCTGGATCGCCGCCATGTAGGTAGGGAATAGGGTGGGATTCTTGGGAGAGCAGTCAGCGGCAGCACAGAGCAGAGGATCCCCAGAGGGTGCGGGTCCTTGGCGGCGCCGAAAGAGCAGCTGGGAAACCTTGGGCTCTGACGGCCCCTGGACCTCTGATCTCCCTACATCTGCAGTCTTTTCGTTACCAGGGCTTCAACTGGACCGCGGAGAAACGTTGGGCAGCCCTGAAATTATGCGATTTGAGGACACGCTGTCAACTCTCATCCGAGATCACGCTGTAAAGCCAGACTGCTTCTCCAATTCTGGACTGGCCCGGACCCGAGCCGTGGTGGCCAGGTGTTGGGAGCTGGGCGCGGCAAGCCAGACCGCCCGAAGGACCTTCGATCAGGCATCCCCTCCAGCTCGGCACAACCCCGCAGGCAACCGACGTGCCAGGTGTAGGAAGAAAAGAGGAGAGGCAGCAGTAACTCAGTTTCACTGCACTGTTTCCCCGGATCCGACAGGCACAAGTGATCGGTCTCCCTGCCTCTTTCGGGACTGCTAAGCTAGTTGCGTTCTGCCGGAAAAACACATCGCCCAGACCGAGAGCGCAGCGTTTGGGGACCTCGGAATTACCCCCGACCCGGGCCCGATGGCACAGGCAGCGAGGCGAGGGACGCGGGAGCGCGGCATCGCCGAGTGGCTCTATGAAGCGCGGGACCTTGGGCGCTCGCTCGCGGCTGAGCCCGGGTCCCAAGGGCAGGGCAGAGGTGGGAGGACCCGGGCTTACGGGAGCACAGCCGCTCCTGCAAGCACCCCACGGAAACCCAATCCTCGCTGCCGCTTAGCCCCGCCGAGGTGCGCCTCCTCTGTGCGGAGTCCCACCTACCTCCCGCCACCCCGCCGACCTCATAAACAACTTCGCTAACCGCAGAGGGCGGAGGCGGGGCGGGCGGGCCTCGGCCGAGCGGAGCGCGGGGGCAGCGGGGCGGGCCGGGGTCAGGGCACAGGCTGCGGCCGCGCCTCGCGATTGGCCGGGACGCCGTGGGCTGCCCCGGCGCGCGGCGCGGGCGGGGCGGGGCGGGGCCGGCCCGCCTGCGCGTGCCCGCCCCCC